>CM038147.1:588468169-588952279 GCA_021437245.1 Aegilops speltoides
CAAATCACTAGTTTCAGAAATATTGGTGCTCACCTTCCATCTTGGCAGTACAAGAAAAACTGAGCAGCCAACTGTTGCCGCTTTGCATGCATTGCTGGCAACTCGAGTAGCTTTACAAAAAAATTGAGCATGGCATCTACAGGTTACAAACAAATGAGCAAGATTTAGTTAGATAACCACTGATAGAAGCATGTGAGTGCAAAAAAATTGACAACTGAAATTCAGTTAGATAACAACAATCTGAATGGAGTACAACATTGATGTTATTTCAGGATTAATAAAGATGGAGCAGCAGCAATGTGAAGGGAGTACTTGATGGACAACTGAAATTGACACAAAGCAAGATTCTCATATTTCATCTCACACAATCTATCCATCCATCCATCTCAGCCTTGTTTTGTTCAGTACAGGTTCAACCTCGAACGCCACCATGCAACTCTGTTATGTTTTCAGTAAAGATTGCTTTGTTTACCTCTGTTCTGTTTCCAGTAGACCAATCGAAGAAGATGAAGAAGAAAATTGCAAGAGATCAAAGGGAGCAGAAGGGGAAAAAGGAGACCTTTGAACTCTGGCGGGTTCCATGGGCCAGCGAGGCCGCTGCCTTAATCCGCGGACCGCCGGAAGCAACAAGGCGGAGGCGTGGGGCGGGGGAGCTCCAGCGGTGAGGGCGGGGCGGCGTCTGGCGGTGTGGGCGAGGCGGCGTCCGGCGTGGAGGAGTCGAGCTCGAGCAACAAGGAAATGGGGATTTTAGGGGTTGTCAGGGACCGCGGAGCGATGGTCTTGTGGCGCGCGCGGTGAAGCTGTGGGGAGCTGCTGGGCGGCGTGGTGTGGTGGAGCAGTCTTGGTGTGTTGCTTGGGAGCTGCGCGGGACGGTGGCGCGGAGGAGCTGGGCGGCGTTGGAGTCGGCCGGTGTCGGAGGAAGATGGAGAGGGAGTGCGGGTTTGGTCGAGCAAATGTGAAGGGTGTTTTTGTAAAAAACCCGCGGGGACAACTATTCCCGGACGGAGGGTTCATAGACTTTATAACCTACTAGAAGCTGTCTGCGCGCCTTGCGTGCCGCTTTTCATTCCACTCGTTTTCCCAAAGGTTTTAGTTGGAATTGTTTCGATTTGGCATGACAATGGGTGTGGTTGCCAGCAACACTAACACGTCATCATATGAAGCAAAAGTAATGCTCCTACTTATGGCTATGGTACACATATATAAGGTACTCCCTCATGTATCAAAATAGAAGACATTTTTGCAATTGAATACTTGCAAACAAACCTCTGAGAGCATGTGATGCGGAGCATCCTACGGTCATCACCATGTCGAGAGTCCATTTGGCAAGTGACACGTGCGACCTATACTTCTCATACATAAAGGTGAATCTTCTCCTTTACACGTGTTCATTTGACCCCTTCGAGGATGGTATACTACTTGACACTCCACTCATGTGCATGCATAGGTATTGCCGGAGCTTCTCGGATGACAAGGAGGAGTGCAAGCGCCAAGGAACTACTACACCATCCGCGAGGGAGGCATGGAAGCGAAGACGGCAGAAGAAGGAGCTGCGGAGTCTACAGCGACCGGACGACCGGAAGCCACCGGATGTCCGACCCCCCCTACAGCGCCCAGATGACCGGACTACGCCGGACGTCCGACACCTGGAACTCCAGCCAGCCCAAGAGACCTGCCGACGAGATCTACAGCGACCGGACGACCGACCGAGATCGGACGTCCGACACCTCCCAGGCCATGGACGACCGAGCGCCTCCGGATGACCGGTGCCACGGCGACAGAACGATATTTACGGAAGTCCGAAGACTTCCGGACGTCCTGGACCATCCCGAGCTTCCGGACGTCCGACGCCTGTGTGCACAGCCGCGGGCCTTTGGCCTTGTATCCCTCTCCCATTTACCCCTTCGTGGCTTAGACTATAAATAGACCACCTCCACCTCCTTTCTAGGGTTAGCAAAGTGATAGCTCATTTGTATGTGAGCTTTGCTCCTACCTATCTCTACTCTTGAGAGAGAGAGAGAGAGACCACTACTCCATTGGAGGCCAAGACCTCCATCTAGGAGAAGATCCTGCGGGATATCATCAAGACCCCCTCACGGGCGGACCCCCTTCAAGACCTCCTCATGGAGATGAACTCTACCTTGTATCTTTCCTTTTGTTGTTAATGTACCTTGTGATCTTGTGTGTTTGATTGTCTAATGGATGTGTGATTGGACTTGTTCTTGAGTGTTTCCCCTTTGATTTCTCCCCTTTCTTCCCCGTGTTCTTCGTGTCCTTCGAGGTATCCCACTCCAAACGTGAAAGATCGACCTACACCGGGTTAGCCCCGTACCATATGGTATCATGAGCCACGTTGATCACGTATTTGGAGTCCCTCCCACCATTTTCTAGCCTTCGTTTGCTTGATTTCGTCCTAAATTTCGAAAATCCCCACCAAAAATAGCCCCCAATTTTTTTTGTGATTTGTTGGTTTGATGATGTTTTGTTGATTTTGATCCATGGATTTGCTTGGGTTCGAGTGGACCTAGCATTTTCCCAAGTTTCTCCATCTTTCATCCACAAAATCTCTTCAATTTTGACCCCGAAATCTCCATTTTCCGCCCAAAATCGCGCCCCCGAACTCGCATCTCGCGTTGACCCCGACCCCCCGGACGACCGGCATTTCACGGACGTCCGGACCCCCCTCGAAGCCCCTGACGTCCGCAACTTTCCGGACGATCAGAACCACCATTCCAGGACAACTTTTACAGATTTCCTAGCCCTCCCGGACGTCCGACGACCGGACATCCGTCCATTTACGGACGTCCGTGACCTGTAGGTATTGACTTTGGATGATTTTTGTTTTGTCCATAACTAATTCAACCGAACTCCGACGTTCTTTAGCTCATTTTGAAGCTATTGACATCCCCCATCCCACAAAAATACCACCAACATCATTTGACTCCATCAAATTTTGTGAATTTTGGCATCTTTGCCTAGGGCTTCCACCACAGCATCCGCTACACTACCACCGACTTCCGCAACCTAACCCATTTTGTTCCTCATAGAATTAGTGGTTGCTTGAGTAGTGATTCGAGTCTCCTAAGGTGTTTAGGCTACTTAGGGACGGTTGCTTATTCATCAACAACCACCACCACTTCCGCATAACCTTGCCCGCCATACATGTCGCCACCCCAACATAACCCAATTTTGTTTGAGCTTGTTTGAGTTGTGTTTTTTGTCTCCTAAGGTGTTTCGGCTACTTAGGGACGGCGACTTCAACATTGACTCGCATAACCCATCATCCCACTTCTGCATTGTCAAGAGCAAACCACCACTGCTTTTCGCTACCACCATTTGACATTTGCCTTTGGAGATTTTGAGTTTGCGGTTTTTCCGTTTCCTAGGGTGTTTAGGCTAACTAGGAACTGGTCGACATCGGCAACACCGCCTCTCATCATCGCCAGGACGGTAACCTCGACGACACCATTGTACATTCCCCTTGCAATTGCATTGATAACCTCTAGCCAATTTTGCATTACTTGCCTATCGAGACTAGCCATTTGAGTATTGCCGGCAACGTTACTTGTGCACATTAGTGATCATACTTCCCATAGCATACATACCATATCATCGTGGTGCATATCTTGATATCATACCTTGTGCCACAAGTTCGTTCCCGCATATACACAATTGCTATCTTGGTTTGTGCATTGTGCAAAAGTGGCCATAGAAAAAAAAGAATAAGCTTTTAAGCAAAGAAAAAGAGAGAGCAAAGAAGCTTGTAAGCAAGTGCCATAGCATCATACCACATTGCACATAAGATTGTCATATCCTATCATCTTGGATCATCTTGAGAGAAACACCGGGAACCATACATACATAGCATACTTGGGATAGAAAGTTTATCCATTCCGCATCTTATAGGTTGTGCACAAGTGTCATATCCGCCTATTGAGCAATCGTGCTAGCGTCTCTCTTGAGTTGTGCAACACAAGCGTTTTCCGTGGATTCCACATTTTGTGCTCATTCCTTGGTTGCACGACCCCATTTATCTATCCGTGTGTGTGTTTCCGTGTGCCACATATTGCTATTGGTCTACTTGTTTCACTTGCGAATTTGTGAATCTCTTTCAACATTATTGACTCTTGCTAACGTTTTGCATCAAATTTTTGTGCCACTATCCTCACCGAGCTCTACCATAAGCTTTACTTGATAGGTGTGAGTGAACAAGTCCGGTACCAATTCCACTATTCTTTCATCTCACATTGAGTGAAATGGGATACATCCTCAACTTTGGGAAAAGGTAACTTGGCATTGTTTATCTGATTTCCTACTCACCTCTACTCGAGTCTTGTGATGGATAGGCAAGGCATTTCACCTTCAGTCTACTACAACAACAACGAGTTCGATGCCACGAACAACAACCCGGACGCCAAGGTGCAAGCTCAAATGGAGGAGATCAAAGCCCTCATCAAGTCCTACAAGCGATCTTCCTCATCTTCGAGACGACGCTCAAGAGCACATGCTTCCGAGCTACCGTCTCCGGCAAGATCACATCAGCATCGACACCATCACCAACAAGAACGTGAAGGTCAAGAGCTCAACACCAACAACCGCTCAACGACTTCACCATCTCCCTTGGCATCTTCGCCAAGCGACTTCAAGGCATCTTCGCCTATGGACATACGACATCTTCGCCAACAAGAACCTCAAGGCTACGCTCAAGAGAAGCTCCCCAAGCTCAAGTCCGCGACTTCACCGAGCTACTACGACCTCGACATCGACCATGCGATTCCTTTCTATGGGACTCAAGAACCCCAGGAGTATCTCGAGTGGGAGCGTTTGATGGATGACTACCTCAAGCTACATCAAGTTCGTCTCAAAGATCAAGTGAAGTGCGCCACAAGAAACTTCCGCGACTACGCCTCGACTTGGTGGCTTCACACACCTTCGAAGTACTACGACATGAGTTGGCCCAAGACGAAGAGAGCTTTGCGGCGAGAGTTCGTGCCTCCAACCTACATGGGACAACTTCAACGCCAATTGGATAACACCATCCAAGGATCCAAGTCCATCGACGCGTACTTCAAGGAGATGAAGATTGCCTTGCAACGAGCCGGCGTGGATGACCCCATTTCGATGAAGTTCCACTTCATGATGGGATTGAACAACGACATCTCCAAGACTATCTTCCTCGAGAACTACAAGTCCCTCGACGACAACTATATTGGTGCTCTCAAGGCGGAACAAGAACTCATGAAGGCCAAGGCTTCTCCAAACCAAGCACACTTCGAGATGACCAAAGCTCCATGAGAACGAGCATGAGGCTAGTACCACCAAGATGTCCAAGCCACGAGCTCCAAGATGATGCTCCCAAGTTCGACTTCACCGCCATCCCTCTTTGTGGCATTGATGATGCGGAGTCTACCTTGACTCTTTCTCAAGACGGTGCGGCGACAAGTACGACTACGGAGACCCTCAAGGACCAAGCTTTGGAGGCGAGCGACAAGGTGGCGAGCGAGGATGATGCTTCCATCTTTGGAGGCGAGAGTGATGATGTGCCATCTTCGGCCTTCATCCACGGCGACGATGACGAGATGATCGAGCATGGGATTTTCCCTTCGGTCATGGAGGAGAGTGATGATGTGCCATCTTCGGCCTTCATCCATGGTGACAACGACGAGATGGTTGATCACGGGATTTTCCCTTCGACACTACTAGGAAAAAGCCTTGTAATGGCGCACCGGTTTTGCCTACTAATGGCGCACTACCGGTGCGCCATTAGCATCACTGTGGTGCGCCATTAGCATCACTGTGGTGCGCCATTAGAATCTGGTATTCTAATGGCGCACCGCTGGTGCGCCATAAGTATGGCCCACGGTGCGCCGTTAGTATCTGGTATACTAATGGCGCACCACATAGGAGTGCGCCATTAGTAACAATTTTTTTTCAAATTTCTTTTGCAGAATTTTTTTTCTATTTTTTTTTTCAAAATTTCCAATTTTTTTTGTTCTTTTATTAATCTCAGGTCACTATGGCTTAATCTCGAGTCAATATGCTTAATCTCAGGTCAAATCGCACTCCATGGTCAAACTTCCCGAAAGGTCACCCATCCTCACACTACTCCAGCCCAAGCACGCTTAACTTCAGAGTTCTATCCAACCCCAGCAACAGCTCACTTCACAAGCACTTGTTGATATATCTAGCATATCAATCCTATTATACCTTATTGATGTCTAGGACTTTGTTCATGTTCATGACTATGATGAAAATTTTGAAAAATATTTCAAACTTCCGGGTCATATTACATATCATTTTTGAAAAAAAATAAAAACCAAATTTTTTGAAATTTTTTGCCTCTAGATCTTGAAAGCCCGTAACTTTTTTTCTGTTAGGTTTTGGGGATTTTGAAAATGTTTAACGGGTTCCCCGTTAAATTCGGATGTAACTTTTCGAGTAGATGATTTTTCATATATAAAACTTTTTAATCCGAGTTCGTATGCAAAAGTTATGCCCATTTTACAAATTTTCAGAGAGATTTTACAAATAAAGTCTAAATTTATATTTGTAAATTTTCCCAACAACTAGACCACATATCACATGGGAAACTTATTTTCTTTTATTTTTTTGACATTTTTATCATTTTTTTTATTTTTTTTAAAACTGAAAAGGCGGTCGGGGGGGGGGGGGTGCATTCGGTGGAAGCTGGGCAAACTACTAATGGCGCACCTTGGGGTGGTGCGCCATTAGTAGTTAAACTAGTAATGGCGCACCACAACCACGGTGCGCCATTACTAGTTTTGAAAAAAATATAATTTTTTTTTTGAAATTTTGTTTGAAATTTTTTGAAAAAAACTTAGTAATGGCGCACAAACTAGTAATGGCGCACTGTCCACCGGTGCGCCATTACTAACAAAAATTTTATAAATTTTTTTATAATTTTTTTTACTTCTTTTTTCAAAACTTCTAATGGCGCACGGTGGGTGTGGTGCGCCATTAGAAGTTTTGAAAAAATTAAAAAAAAATTACTAATGGCGCACCGTGGGATGTGGTGCGCCATTAGTATTTGGGAACTAATGGCGTACCAACACATGGTGCGCCATTAGTATATAGTAATGGCGCACCACATGTCTGGTGCGCCATTAGTGTCAATTCCATCTATAGCCCTTTTCCTAGTAGTGCGACAACGGTGACGTATGATGACTTGAGTGACTTCTGCCACCATATTGAGAGTGAGAGTGACTTCACCACTAGCCCCATATATGACGAGTTGCCCCACTTTCCATGTGAGGAGAGCCACAACCCCCACCACTTGTGTGAGATGAATGACTCCACCATATGTGACTTTGAGTGCACCTACTTTGAGGGAGTGAGTGAACCACCACATAGAGAGAGTGAGATAGTTGATAGGTCTCGTGAGGCCATTTGCATTTCTAACAACTTGACCTCTACCTCTATTATGTCTTCTCATTTGGTCCTAGGTCCCATTTATGATGACGCGCCGATCCGCGATGACTTCATCCTCCCTTTGGACAAGACGATGGCCATGGTGGAATATGATGCACCCCCATATGGTTCCATCAAGATGATGATATTGACCACCATTTGGTCTTTCCCACCTCACCTACACCACTTGAGTGGAATGACAAAGGTAACATAGGTGACGGTGATGCTCTAGCCCCACTAGTGGACATTCTTGACATTGATTGCTTGAATGATGTTGATCCACCTAGTTCCATGCTTCATGCTAATATGATTTTCCCATGTGATGATTTTCCCATTTATGATGAGTATGATGATTCTCATGTGGAGTCTATTAGTAGTGATGCCATGTTACATAGGATTTCTTGTGACAATTCTTTAGGTCACATCATGTTTGATAATCCGCTTGACTTGTCATATGCTATGCATGAGATCAGCCATATGTCTTATTTGCAATCTCTTCATAGTGAGTATGCATATGCCATTAAAATAAACCCAATTTGCACATATGGCATAGATGACAAGCCCATGGTTATTGGCATTTGTTTTTCTTGTCATGATATTGATATGCTCCCTTTGCATCATTTATCTAATATGCCATGCCATGACCACCTAGCTTCGGATATGCATTGTTTTGGATGTTGTCCATTTTCTCCATATGATATTTCCGCTATTGCTCATGAGGAGGCCCCCATAGTTTCCTCGTACATTTTAGGAGATTTTGATCCATCCCATTCATTGCATGATCCCCATACTTGTGTGCACCATATGCTCCCCATGAATAAACATGCTATTGATGTGCCATATAATTGCATTCTCAATTTGTGTCTCCATCGTGTCATACACAATAACTATTCTTTCATGATGGATGACATGTTCTTATACCATGCATCAAATTTCTTTGAGCGATGCTTATCTTGTGCTAACTCACACGTGCACATACACATCATGATGGATGATGTGTACATTTACCATGCGCACAATTTCTTTGGTTTGTGTCTCTTTTGTGTAGGTACCCATGAATACTTGTCAACCTCGCAATCCCACGAGTTGACAAATGTAAGTGCATCTAGTGCCCCTTAGTGATTTTGGTGTATTGAAGACTTATAGGTTAAGGGACTGATGCGTTTGTAAGTGCACACAGGTCTATAAGTCTATGGGGAGTTTGATATTTACAGAGAAAGTTGACCCCTAAAAATGAAGTTCTTTGACTGAAGACTTTGGTATTCTGAAGACTTTATGAAGACTTTGAAAGTGAAGAAATTGGTGTGACCTTGAAGACTTGGTATTCATTTGAGGAACATGAAGCAAGAAGACTTTTGTTTTCGTAGTTTCATTTTCTCTTTCTTGAGTCATAGGAAACACCATACTGTTAAAGGGGGTCGAGGAAATACTAAGGAAAAATTTCCATGTGATGCTCAACTCAAAATCCTACACCTACCAATCCCTTCGAGTGAAGCCATTGGAAATCTCATACAGATCAGTCAATTTCTTGATGTGATGAGACGCAGTTCTTCAGTCACCGAGGACTTTGCTCGATCGAGGAGTTAGGAATTCGCCAGGCGAATTGCCTACACGATGAGGAACATGATATCCCCGAGGAATTTGAGAGTCAAATTTCCGACCGTTCTTGTCTTCTTGCGCGCCACTATCCCAAAATATCCTATCCACCTAACGGTCATATCATTGAAGGGCATTTATGTCTTATCATGTCAGGCTGCTCCCTAGGCTATAAATAGCCGCCCCCTACAACCACTAGTTGGTTGGCTGCTCCTAGAGAACTTGACACTTGTCATCTGAGAGCAACCCATCCTCCGAGGACTTTGAGCGAAAATCATCAAGTGGGGAAAATCACAAAACCAAACCCCCACAAACCCAAAAGTGATTGAGCATCACTAAAGAAATTGATCCTGCGTGGATCTGACGCTTGTTACCTTTGAAGACTGTGCTTCTTCCAGACGGTTAGGCGTCAAGGTCTAGAGCATCCAAGAGGAATTGTGGATCGCCGAGTGACCAAGTCTGTGAAGGTTTGGAAGTCACCTGAAGACATACCACGAGTGATTGGACGAGGCCTGCGTGGTCTTAGTTCAAGGAGAATATGGTGAGGACTGGGTGTCCTGAGTTGTGGCTCAGTGATGGGGTGTCCGGGACTGCGTGTCCTCGAGTTTAAATACTCAGCCGCTCCAACCAGACGTACAACTGAGATAGCAGTTGGAACTGGTTTACCAAATCATTGTCTTCACCAACCTAACTGGTTCTATTTCCTCAACTCTTTCTATTTCCTCATTACTGTGTTGAATGTTGTTCATATATGTGCTTGAAGACTTTGACTGAAGACTTTCTCAACTTCCTCAGTTCAATTTCTTTAGTCTGTTTGTCTTCATCTTGTGTTATCCTGTGATTACGCTTTCTGTACTCTGTGCTTGTCTTCATTTCATCATGATGATCATGCTTGTATTCTGTTATGTTTACTTCTGAGTACTTATTCCGCTGCAAGCAGTTCTTCGCTAAGGAATTGCCTCACCGGCAAATTCCTCAGTGAAGAATTCATAAAAATCGCCTATTCACCCCCCCTCTAGTCGATATAACGCACTTTCAATTGGTATCAGAGCAAGGTACTCCCTTGTTCTGTGTGATTTTGGTTGAACCGCCTGGAGTTTTAGTTATGTAGACCGTAGGTATGATCAAGGTCTCGGCTGGGTGTCCTACCTTTGATGGGACGGACTACCCCTATTGGAAGAACAAGATGCGAATGCATCTTGAGGAAATTGACAATGATCTCTGGTATGTTGTGGAAAATGGTGTCCCCTCTGTCACACCCTCACTGAACGCTACCGATGTGAAGAGATTCAAGCAACTCGATTCTCAAGCGAAGAATATCATATGTGGCCATCTGAGTAAAGGACAATATGGAAGAGTGAGTGCTTTGGAAACTGCTAAGCTTATCTGGGATAGGCTGTCCAAAGTAAATGAAGGAGTCTCAACTCAGCATGACTCTCAAGTTGATGCTCTTCGGAATCTCTTCAACCGCTTCAAAAGACTCGACAATGAAAATGTCCAACAAACCTTTGATCGCCTCACTGACATTTCAAATGAGCTTCAAGCCCTCGGTGCCACTGACATCACTGATCATGAAGTAGTGAAGAAACTGTTGAGATCGCTTGATTCCTCATTTGATACTCTGGGACTGATGATACAAGAACCTGCCGACTACAAGTCTCTTGATCCTGCCGATATCCTCGAAAGGCTAAATACTCACGAGTTCCAGCTTGCTGAAAAGAGAGATCTCTATGGTTCTAGCTATGGCAAACCACGTGCCCTGAAGGCCAAGGCTGTGTCTGACTCTGAATATGAGGATTCTGGTAGTAGCCTTGGTGATCCTGAAGAATTGAGCCAGGATCTAGCACTGCTTGTGAAGAAATTCCAGAAGTTCACAAGACGTGGTCGCTTTGGAAAATCCTCAAGAGGCAATGATTCCCCATCCAGTGACTATAAGAGAAGGCTTTGCCACAAATGCAAGAAACCTGGTCACTATATTCAAGATTGTCCTCAGTGGGAAAAGGAAATGAAGAAGAAGAAATACAAGGATTACAGATTACGATGATGCGAAGAAGAAGAAGAAATCGTCAAAATCTTAAATCATCAAAATCCTCAAGTCTTCATCTCACAAGAAGAGCAGCTCCAAGAAGGCTCGGGCATTCATTGGCAAGGAAATGGACTCTGAAGCTGAATCTGAGGAAAATGAGGAAGAGGAGGTGTCTGAAGAATCTGAATCTGGTGTGGCGAGTCTGGCCTTCGCTACTGCTTTCGTTAGCAAGTCCATCTTCAACACTGAAGAAAATGACTCCACCAACAAGCCTGATGAAGATAATAATGACTACGCTCCCACCTATTGCTTCATGGCAAAAGGTGCAAAGGTACTCAAATACAACTCCTCTGAATCTAGTGAAAATGAATCTAATGAGGATCTCAAGCCCAGCTACTCTAAACTTGCTAAGATTGTTGTAAAACAACAAAGGGCTCTTGAAAAGGTTCAAAACATGCTAGACAAAAGTGATGATACGTTGGGTGAAGAAATGGATCGCACTAAAGCCCTGACTGAAAATCTTCAGAGACTTCAGTCTAGGTTTGATAACCTTCAAAGTCATCATAACACTCTCTTATCTGATCATGAGAAACTTTCCTATGAATTTCTTCAAGAAAAGCAAGATCACGAGAAGCTTTCTCTTGAATCTCTTCAAAGAAAGGAAGATCTTGAAAAGCTAAGAGTGTGTTATGAAGATCTTCAGAAGGAGCGCGATTCATTACTAGCTCAACAAATCAGCGCTTCTCAGGAAGAATTTGTTCCTCCATGCTTAAAGTGCATTGAGCGTGAATCGCTAATTCTTCACTGAATGTTCAAATGCTTCAACTGTTACAAATTCTTCATCTGCCTCTGCTATCACTAATTCCTCATCTGAGGACATTGCTAATATCAATGACAATGCAGGCTGAAGGAATTATACATGACAGCATGTACAAAAGCCTCAAAGGGCATCGACTCTTTGTGATGTGCTTAAAAGCGATTCTCAATGAAACCCTAGGAAAGAGGGTATTGCCTTTGAGAGGAAACTCAATGTTGATGGAACATATTGGAAGCCCGAGCGGTACCCCAAAACCTCATGGGTTGCTGCAAAGGACCTCCAGATTGATGCATCTAACTTATCCGGCTTTACATGTGAATCTCCTCATTCTTCCGATGAGTCATTTGACTCCAACTATAAACTGTTCAAAAATCAGAATGGTGAAGTATTTGCTAGATATGTTGGCACTAATCTGCAGAACGGTTCCCTATGAAGAAAATCTGGGTTCCCAAAAGTTATGTTGAAAGTCTTCAGGTGAATGTCCTCATGACACCACCTGTGAAGAACAGGAACCCCAGATCAAATTCTTCATACGGACCAAATTCTTCATATGGATCCAAGTCCTCATACGGACCAAATTCCTTGCATGGATCAAATTCCTCAAAAGGATCAAAGTCCTCATATGATTATCATCGTGATAACAACTCTGTCTCGCAGGGTAAAGCTAAGGGCTATGATTATGTGCATTATTCTTCAAAGCATTATGTTCATATGTCCTCGAAGAATTACTCTGCTTATTCATATGCTTACCCTAACCCCTCTTATGTGAAACGAAATGGTTTGGCATCTTTGCCACCTTTCTCATATGGTGCTCGCAGAGTGATGAACTCTTTGCCACCCCTTCAGATGTGGGTGGTGAAGAAAAAGAACTAATTTCTTCTGCAGGGTCAGGTCTCGGGCGTGCTTTAACGTCTCAAGAATTTCTGTGGGGACGACGAAATTGTTCGAAAGGACGCAGCGAATCATGATGAAATGAACCTTCATTTCACACGTCCTCATCTTGCTATATCATTTATCGCTTGATGAAATTCATCGATGAACTTGATATCATATTCTTCACTGATGAAGCATATGAGATTGTAAGTTACACTAATTCATCTGCAGGATGATCAACCCAAAACCACTAAATGGGTCCTCGATAGTGGATGTACAAATCACATGACTGGTGACAAGAATCTATTGATGGATGCTCCCTTATCACCGTCACCTCTGAAGCATATCATCTTTGCTGACAAAGGCAAAAGTCAGGTATTGGGTCTTGGTAAGGTTGCAATCTCTAAGGATAAACACATGGACAAAGTCATGCTTGTTGAGTCCTTAGGATACAATCTCATGTTAGTCTCAATGCTTTGTGATCTTGATATGGTTGTTGTCTTTGGCAAGTATCGCTGTGTTGTGATAATGGAAGCTGACAATTCCAAAGTCTTCGAAGGCTTTAGGAGAGGAGATTTGTATATTGTTGATTTCTCTACAGGACCACAACCAGCCGTGTGTCTACTTGCAAAAGCTTCAGAAGGCTGGCTATGGCATCGACGACTTGGTCACGCAGGCATGAGGAACTTGAACGCGCTTGCGAAGAAGAAGCGTGTCATTGGCATTGAGAATGTCAAATTCCTCGAGGATCACTTATGTGGAGCCTGTGAAGCTGGGAAAATGACCAAGGCCAAGCATCCAGCGAAGACTATCATGACCACTACACGTCCATTCGAATTGCTTCACATGGACCTCTTTGGACCTAATCATTACTCAGCAGTCACTAATGATGCATCTCTATATGGTTTTGTCATTGTTGATGATTATTCTCGATATACATGGGTACACATTGTTACTTACAAACATGAAGTGCAGGAAGTCTTCAAACGATTTTCCTCGAGGGCTTCAACCAACTTTGGTGTGAAGATCAAGCATATCAGAAGTGACAATGGAACTGAGTTCAAGAATTCCGATCTTGATGGCTATCTTGATGAACTTGGTATTACTCATGAGTTATCTGCTCCCTATACTCCTCAGCAGAATGGCGTCGTGGAGCGCAAGAACAGAACTCTTGTTGAAATGGCTCGCACTATGCTTGATGAATACAAAACGCCTCAGCGTTTTTGGATTGATGCAATTGATACTGCTTGCCACATCATCAACAGAGTATATCTTCACAAATTCTTCAAGAAGACGGCCTATGAACTCCTCACTGACAAGAAACCCAACGTGAGTTATTTCAAAGTCTTCAGTGCTAAATGCTGGATTAGAGATCCTCACCACAACTCTAAAGTTGCACCGAAAGCACATGAAGGTTTTATGCTTGGTTACGGAAGGACTCGCGACACCTCTGTGGTCTTCAACATTGTTCTTCACAAGATTGGTGACCTTTGTAGATGTGCGGTTCGATGAAACTAATGGCTCGCAAAGAGAGCACCTACCTTCGTGTTAGATGAACCAGCACCGAGGATGCTATCAAGCTCAAGGCAACCGAGGATGTCATTCCTCATCAAGAATTTGTGAAGAATTCATTCCTGTTCATGAAGAATGTCGAGCTGATGCACCTGAAGAACATGATGAGGAAAATGGTGCTGAAGAAAATGATGATCAAATTCCTCAGCGACAACCAGCTCATCCTCGCGTTGCAAAAGAAGTGCAAGTGGAGAAGATCATCGATGACATTCGCGCACCAGGTCCTCTCACATGCTCAAAAGCTTCACATTTATCTAACTTTTGTGGGCACTATGCTTTTGTCTCTATCACAGAGCCCACTAAGGTAGATGAAGCATTTCTGGAGCCGGAGTGGATTCAGGCTATGCAAGAAGAATTACATCGATTCGAGCTTAACAATGTCAGGAATTTGTCAATCGCCTGATCCTCGCAAGCATAATATCATTGGCACAAAGTGGATCTACCGCAACAAGCAAGATGAAAATGGCCTTGTGGTGAGGAATAATGCACGACTAGTAGCTCAAGGCTACACACAGTTGAAGGAATTGATTTGATGAAACTTTTGCACTGTTGCTAGACTTGAGGCTATTCAGATATTACTTGCCTATGCTAACCATCATGATATCATCTTATATCAAATGGATGTGAAAAGTGCATTCCTCAATGGTAAGCTTGAGGAAGAAGTATATGTTGCTCAACCCCCAGGTTTTGAAGATCCAAAGAATCCTGACAAAGTCTTCAGACTCAATAAGGCCCTCTATGGCCTCAAGCAAGCCCCTCGGGCGTGGTATGATACATTGAAGGAATTCTTCGTGAAGAATGGCTTCACACCCGGTTCACTCGACCCTACTCTTTTTACTAAATCATATGATGGTGAACTATTTGTGTGCCAAATATATGTTGATGATATTATCTTTGGCTGTACTGACCAACGTTATAGTGATGAATTTGCCTATATGATGAGTGAAGAATATCAAATGTCAATGATGGGAGAGTTGAAATTCTTCTTAGGTCTTCAAATTAAATCGCAAGCAATGGCATATTCATATCTCAGAGAAATACCTCAAAGATGTCTTGAGGAAATTCGGCATGCAAGATTGCAAAGGCGTCAAAATTCCTATGCCCACAAATGGCCATCTATGCAATCGATGAAAATGGTATTGACTTCGATCACAAGGTATACCGCTCCATGATTGGTTCTTTATTGTACTTATGTGCATCTAGGCCAGATATAATGCTTAGTGTTTGCATGTGTGCCCGATTTCAAGCTGCACCGAAGGAATCACACCATAAGGCTGTGAAGCATATTCTTCGATATCTAGCTCACACACCAACACTAGGATTATGGTACCCCAAGGGCTCTGTTTTTGATCTCATTGGATATTCTGACTCTGACTATGCTGGTGATCGTGTGGACCGCAAGTCAACATCTGGCACTTGTCATTTCCTCGGACGATCTTTGGTCTTTTGGTCCTCGAAGAAACAGAACTGTGTATCACTGTCTACGGCTGAAGTTGAATACATTGCTGCTGGCTCATGCTGTGCTCAACTGCTTTGGATGAAGCAAACCCTCAAGGACTATGGCGTCAACGTGAAGAATGTGCCTCTCCTCTGCGACAATGAGAGTGCCATCAAGATTGCTCACAACCCAGTTCAGCACTCGAAGACAAAGCACATTCAAATTCGTCATCATTTTCTTCGTGATCATGTGTTGAAGGGTGACATCTCAATCGAGCATGTGAAGACTGAAGAACATCTAGCTGATATCTTCACTAAGCCCTTGGATGAGAAGAGATTTAGCAAGTTGCGGTGTGAGCTAAATATCTTAGAATCTTCGAATGTTCTTTGAAAAGGACACACATCCTAACCCTTATGCAGAATTGATGACTTAGATGTGCAACACATGAAGAAACGTTTTTCTTCAATCAATGAAGAATAACACTCTAAGTGTGAAGAAATTAATGAAGAATTTGATTCTCAGAACCCTACGACAATTTTACGCGGTGTCTGAAATCATCATTCTTATACGGTGGGACACGCCACCACAAAAGTTGAAAATCTTCAATTTGAGTTTTTCTTCAGTTTTGAAATTCTTCAGTTTTTAAAATTCTTCAACTTTGCAAAATCTTCATTGTTTCTGTCGTTTTTCTTCATTGGCTATACATATATATGAGTTTATGTCCTCTACAGCATTCACTTATGGCTATCTCTTCAAGTTGTGTTTTCTGCTAAGTGAATGTGATCGGACCCTTCCCCCTCTATGCTATACTCAACCCAATCTATTCACAAATTCTTCATGTGCGTTCTAATTGAAACTCGTTCAAAGCCTTCACTGAGTCCTTGACAGTTGAAGAAATTGCGAACGAAACTTTAAAACAAATCTTATCCAGATTTTCGGTTTTACCACTCAAACCGTTCCGCATCCCATGATGCATTATTTTATTCACCCACGATCTTACACGATCTCATTTGCACAGTACGTGGGTGACACATGTCGCGTGAAGGAGAAAGGGCAGGGGCATGTTCGTCCCAAAATCTTCGGGCGAACAGTTTTTACCATGGCTATAAATACCCCTCTCCCCTTCCTCACTTCATTTACTCCGCTCGGTCACTGTCTCTCGCTCGAGCTCCTCAAACCCTAGCGCCGCCGCTACTCCATCGTCGCCGGTGAGGAAGAGCTTCACTGCCTCGACCTCGTCGCCGTCGTACTCGCGCCGGCTGCGGAAATCTTCACTCCGCCGCCGCCGTAGCTGTTTCCCTATGCCAAGTTAGGGCGTGGGAGATCGAACCGGACGAACTTCACATCTGTTCATCTCAGTTCGTCGTGTTCTTCGGTTCGGGTAATTAAAAGTTACTTTTATTACTCACTTTGATTCTCAAACTTTCCTGAAAATCCTCAAAGGTGTTTTATTTCTCAAATCTTCACACATATGAACACCTCACACACTATGTGCTCTTGATCCATTTCTCTAAGCAATAATTTTCTTCAAGATTCCTCAATTGTGTGGATTTTCGATCTGTACAACTCTGGAACCTGAGACAAAGAGCGCCTAGTGAAATTCCTCAAGGCTCAACGGGTCAAATTCCTCAAAACTTGTCTTTTCAAAAAATCCTTCTGAGAACGCATATGACCTCTTCAAATTCCTCGCACCTACACTCTGTTCACAGGTACTCATGACCGCTGCTGAATCACTAGGTTCTCATCAACTTAACTCATTTGCAGCGTTCCTCGAAGAAAAACTGCATACTTCTTCAGAGTGCTCAGTTGTTCAAATTCCTCATCTGAAGAATATGGCTGAAGGAAAGAGACCGCAGAAAGGAGGAAAGAGGCCTGAGGTCATGAATGCTTTCGAAATCCCTGATGAACTCTATAAGGATTATTGCACACCTGATGAAGCAAAGTTTGGCAAAGAAAACAAGAATCAGCGCAAAGTGCGCATTCAGAGAATTGAACGGAGATGGGCAAGGGAATGGAGGGAATATCGATATGTTACTCCAAAATACATGAAGAAATTCGCCCTCAATCCTCCGTGCCCTAGAGCTCCATTGGCACCTGGCCAAGTAGCTGATCCCACTAGCATCAAAAGTGGTGAAGACTTTCCTGACGAATGGGCTAAGCGCCAAGCTAAATTGGCAAGGCAAGCCAAGGAGGCAGTGAGGAAATTCAATGAGGATTCTGCTGCTGCTGCTGCTGAGTCCTCGGACAGACCGAGGAAATCAATGCCAAAGAAGCCTGCTCGCAAGCCAAGTGCTTCACCGACAGCGCCCTCACGGCCAAGTTCCTCAGTTATGCCCTCACGACAAATTCCTCAGACTGCTACTGCTCCTCCAAAGTCCTCAACTCCTGTGCATCTGGCTACATGCCAAAGGACTACTGGTTTTTCAATTGCTTCTAGTGTCTCAGCGAGTTCCTCAGCTGCACCAATGTTCTCATCAGGCCCCACGACTAAAGCAACAGCTAGACGCGGTCCTCGACCAAGTCCAAGGAAGAAACAGGTTGCGTTTCAAGTGCCCTCTGATGATGAAGCTTCTGATGAAGAACTTGCAGAAATCATCAGAGATAGACAAGTGAAGGCCGCTAGAGCGAAAGGCACATCTGTGCCACTGCTTTTGGATCCGAAGAAGATCCTCGACTATATTGATCTCTGGCACAAGGATCCAAACACTCCAATGCCTGATCTGCCTCTGACTCCTGGTCAAAGT
The DNA here is from genome assembly GCA_021437245.1 of Aegilops speltoides. Classification (NCBI taxonomy): domain Eukaryota; kingdom Viridiplantae; phylum Streptophyta; class Magnoliopsida; order Poales; family Poaceae; genus Aegilops; species Aegilops speltoides. The sequence goes on from CM038147.1 coordinate 588,486,664, forward strand.
CACATGCTGACCCATTTCATCACTCAAGAGAAATGGAAATTTGAGAAGGCACGTGAGATCAAGAAGGCTCAATCTCGAAAGGAGAAACTCCTGAAGAAGAATGTTGTCAGACTGACACCTGAGGAACTTCTCAAGGCTCAGTCTGAAATTCAAGCCCTCAGCAAAGACTTCGATGCATACTATGCTGATTGGCAAGGAGCCAAAGTGAGATTAAATCAACTGACGAAGAAGATGACAACCGTTGCTGCCCCATCGCAACAAGAAAATCCTCAGCTGCAGACTCGCTCACCCATGAAGAACATGCCAGACCGCTGATGACTTTCAGCCTGCCGATGAAAATGTAAGTTCGGGCTGATGACTCCATCCCACCGCCGAAGAAATTGCGTGGCATCCACTAGTGGTGCGCTGAAGTAATCGAAGAGATCAGGCAACCGCACTTGCCATACCAAGAAAATGAACCAGATTCCTCAGCTCCTCCCGCGCCTACACCAACTCCAATTCTTCCTTCTGCCTATGAAGTGAAGAAGACCAAGGCTGCAGAGCGAGCTGCAGTGAAGAAAAGGAAGGCATCAGCTGCGTCAAATTCTTCGACTGCGAAGAAAATGAAGCCAATGACCAGCTCTCTTGAAAATCCTATTGATGCCGTTCCGATTTCCTCCATGTCATCAAAGGAAATTGTTCCTTATGGAGAAGACTACAAGATCCCAAGCGGATCTGATGAAGAAAATCATTCTACTGCTACGTCAGAGCAGCTTGATGAAGAAATTGAAGTGGAAGCAATCCCTTCAACGCCAGTCATTTCCTCACCTATGCCTCAGTTCACAGCTGAAGAGGCTGGTGTTGAGGAAATTGAAAATGAAGATGAAGATGTGGATATTGGATGCACTACACCAGTGATGAATGATGACTTTTGGGAAAGTCAGCATCCCAATACTCCTCCATTCACACCGATCCAACAAAATCCTCAGTCCCCGGCAACCACAGTTCAGATGGGCTCTGAAGAAACTCATCCCACTCCTTCTGTTCATGAAGAAATTCCAGCCGCTAGTGCTGAAGAACCTGCCACTGTTGATCCTCAAATTGCACAAGAGGAGCAACCAGAAATTCCTCAGCCTAAAGAACCTGAGCTCGTGATTCCTGAGGTTGTGCTGCAAATCACTGACACTCCTCTGCCCAAGCCGAAGAATCCGTTCTCAAGCAAGCAAAAATTCAAGGCTGAAGACTTCTTTTCTGAGCATGTGTTCTTCACTGATTATAATCCACATGACTCTGCTCGCATAAGAAAGAGGCGTTTCTGGACTGCAAGTCAAGCCAACTTCTATTCCTCAGTGCTATTTGACAAGGACAAAATCTTCGATCATGAACATATTCCTCACGTGGATATGGAATCTCTGCCATGCTTCAAGCCAGTCCTCAGTGTTCTTCACGATGCAGGATTACTCAATTTCTGCAATGACATTTGCGATTGGAATGAAGAACTCATTCTTCAGTTCTACGCCACACTGCATATCACTGGAGACGCTGAAGATGTCAATTCATGGGTGCTGGATTGGATGACCGAAAACACTCACTATAAGGCACCGGCAACTGAATTGCTTCGTGTCCTTCCACTTGATCCTCCCCATGACAGTGGACGTTGCATCTACAATGACCCTGAACTGACAAATCATTATATGCAAGTGCTCATGAAGCCTTTGAAGCAAGGGCAGGCCCCTCGAACCAAATTCCTCATCAAGGAATTGCTTTATGTGCCTCGGACTGTCTATCGCATCCTGACAAAGACAATGAGTCCTATCAAAGGCCATGACTCAAATGATGAAGATGTCGTTGGCATCATGAAGAACATGCTTTTCAACATCATTCATGGCGTTCCTGTCAACTTCCATGATTTCTTCATGAGGACTCTGGCGAATGTTGCAATGTCACCATTCGAGCTGAAGCCCTATGCGCCTTGGATTATGAGATTCATAAGGGCAAGATCTTCACTGAATTACAAGGCTGACACTCTGAACCATGGTAGCTACTTGCCTCCCATTGAAGTCCTCAAGCGACCAGTTTCATCATCTGATGATAAAGGCAAGGCAGCTGCTGTGATCGATGAAGGCACTCGTCCATTGGATGGTCAATTTCGTCTGGCTACATCTTATTCTACCAATGACGACTCTGCCACACATGACACTGCCGCAAATACCTCAGTGAAGCAAAATCCTCAAGCCACAGCACCCAGGGTGATGACTGATCGTGAGTTACTCCTCAGTCTTCATCAGAAGGTTGATCGCAATCACAAATGGGTGAAGCGTCAGTTTGCTGCTGTTCTTCACAATATGACCTCAACACATAATGCAGTGAAGAAGAACCATTATCACCTTCATAAAACCCTCAACCGCACCTGGGCTGTTCTCACTCATGTCTATAGCGCGGAAGAACTGAAGACTATGGGTCTTCAGGAAGCATTTGACTGGTCTACACCTCCTCCGAAGAAATTCAAGAGGGTCAAAGTTCCTGATCTGGTGGCCAGCTCCTATTCTTCATCGCGTGATACTGATGAGTATGAAGATTTGGACGACACTGCGGCAGGCCCTACTTCAACAAACAACCCCGACAACGCTGGCGCTCCTCCATTAACGTGAAATTCTTTAGGGGCGTTAGTCCTCAGTTTCAATCCTTTTGGTCATTTGATGACAAAGGGGGAGAAATCTGAGTTAGTCTTCAAGCGGGTCTATACTAAGGGCGTTTTTTTTAAGTTGCAACTCTCGTTCTTCCGAAACTTTTATTGGATCGAGTTGTAATCTTAAACCCGATGGTGCCTTGATACTTTTGGCCGTGCTCTGATACTTTTGATGCACTGAGCACTGATACTTTTGATGTGTTATTCTGCATGCTCTTATTCCTCGTTAATATTACTGCACACATGCTGAATTACATCAGGCACCATATTTCATCATGCATTTCAAATTCTTCATATTATATATCAAATGCGTGTATGAATTACAAGATATAGGGTGAGATCTCCATGATTCAATTCTTCAAATGTGCGTTGCCTCAAAAGAAAATTCCTCACTATGCACATCTTCAGGGGGAGTTCTTCTATATCTTGCAATCAAATTCCTCAATATCAGTATTTACACTTCATGTGTTTATCCCCGTTGAAAACTTAACCTATGTTGTCATCAATCACCAAAAAGGCAGAGATTGTAAGTGTATCTAGTGCCCCTTAGTGATTTTGGTGTATTGAAGACTTATAGGTTAAGGGACTGATGCGTTTGTAAGTGTACACAGGTCTATAAGTCTATGAGGAGTTTGATATTTACAGAGAAAGTCGACCCCAAAAAATGAAGTTCTTCGACTGAAGACTTTGATATTCTGAAGACTTTCTGAAGACTTTGAAAATGAAGAAATTGGTGTGACCTTGAAGACTTGGTATTCATTTGAGGAACATGAAGCGTGAAGACTTTTGTTTTCGTAGTTTCATTTTCTCTTTCTTGAGTCATAGGAAACACCGTACTGTTAAAGGGGGTCGAGGAAATACTAAGGAAAAATTTCCATGTGATGCTCAACTAAAAATCCTACACCTACCAATCCCTTCGAGTGAAGCCATTGAAATCTCATACAGATCAGTCAATTTCTTCAAAGGATGTGAGACGCAGTTCTTCCGGTCACTGAGGACTTTGCTCTGACTGAGGAGTTAGGAATTTGCCAGTGCGAATTGCCTACACAGTGAGGAACTTGATAGCCCTAAGGAATTTGAGAGTCAAATTCCGACCATTGCTGTGTTGCGCGCCAGCTATCCCAAAATATCCTATCCACCTAACGGTCATATCATTGAAGGGCATTTATGTCTTATCATGTCGGGCTGCTCCCTAGGCTATAAATAGCCGCCCCCTACAACCACTAGTTGGTTGGCTGCTCCAAGAGAACATGACACTTGTCATCTGAGAGCAACCCATCCTCCGAGGACTTTGAGCGAAAATCATCAAGTGAGGAAAATCCCAAAACCAAACCCCCACAAACCCAAAAGTGATTGAGCATCACTGAAGAAATTGATCCTGTGTGGATCCGACGCTTGTTACCTTTGAAGACTGTGCTTCTTCCAGACGGTTAGGCGTCAAGGTCTAGAGCATCCAAGAGGAATTGTGGATCGCCGAGTGACCAAGTCTGTGAAGGTTTGGAAGTCACCAAGACTTACCACGAGTGATTGGACGAGGCCTGCGTGGTCTTAGTTCAAGGAGAATACGATGAGGATGGGTGTCCTGAGTTGCGCTCGATGATCGGGTGTCCGGGACTGCGTGTCCTCGAGTTTAAATACTCAGCCGTTCCAACCAGACGTACAACTGAGACAGCAGTTGGAACTGGTTTACCAAATCATTGTCTTCACCAACCTAACTGGTTCTATTTCCTCAACTCTTTCTATTTCCTCATTATTGTGTTGAATGTTGTTCATATCTGTGCTTGAAGACTTTGACTGAAGACTTTCTCAATTTCCTTAGTTCAATTTCTTCAGTCTGTTTGTCTTCATCTTGTGTTATCCTGTGATTACGCTTTCTGTACTCTGTGCTTGTCTTCATTTCATCATGATGATCATGCTTGTATTCTGTTATGTTTACTTCTGAGTACTTATTCCGCTGCAAGCAGTTCTTCGCTAAGGAATTGCCTCACCGGCAAATTCCTCAATGAAGAATTCATAAAAATCGCCTATTCACCCCCCCCCTCTAGTCGATATAACGCACTTTCAACAAAACGAGCTCTAGAGAGCAACGATGATTTGGGATCCCATGGATTGTCTTTCCCACCGCTCTCTTCGCTCAAAGACTTCGCGCATTTTTCTACATGGCCCTCACTTGGCTATGGGTTGTTGTTCATTACATATTATATGCCCATCTTGCCATGTTCACTTTGCATGATATGCCCATTCCTATGCCTTTGCCATGCATTTGTGACCCATGCTTTGCATTACACATGATGATTGATTCTAGCACTCGTATGTGTATTTGCAAGCTTGGTGGAGATATTGTTTGTTCTTGCCATGTTTACTTTGTGCCCAATGCTTATGATCATGCTATGATCTTGCTTCGTGTTCGTGCTTGTGATATGTCATGTGGATTGCATATGCCTATTATTTGCTCACATGACATGATTGCCATGATTTCCCCTAGTGTGTTGCATCTTCACTCCACTAGTTTGCACGACTTGATTACTATGCTTGCTTATGTTGCATCACCATTTCATGCGGTTGATGACAACCATCTATATGCTTTGCACATGATTCATATTGCTTCTTGTCATATATCTCCATGTGTTGCCTCTCTCATGCTAGATGATTTGCCATGTATTGAGTGCAACAATGATTCTCTTCTTTCTCATGAGATTGCCCCCATAGCATTCTCGCATATATTTGGAGATTTTGACATAATTCTTGTGAAGCATGCTTGTCTTACTTCTTTGCACCATATACCTAGTGCCATGAATTTAGCCATTGTTGCATCATATTATTCATGCACTTGTGCTTCTAATGGTTTTGTGCAAAAGATAAGAACCATCATGATGGATGATGTGTTTGTCTACCATGCGCATACTTTCTTTGTTTTGTTTTGTGCATGTGTGGGATACTTGGACTTTGTGTCGACTTCCACTTCACGTGAGTTGACCATTCGAGCTCTTGAGAGCGAGCCTCATACATTCTACCACGACTTGCTTCTACACCGTATTTGCTTCCACTTCGGCATTGTGAAGAATGCACAAGGACACACCTTCAAGGTGACATCCTTCTTGAGCTTGGATATTGTGGATCATACTTCATGTGTTGCTTGCACCATTTGCACGCATGTTTGAGATATTGCTTTCACCCATGATTGCCACATTTCCATGCTTCATGATATATATACCTTGTGTGTTGCATCCAATTCTTGGTCTACTTGCTACTATCATATGATTGGTTGCGCCAAAATATCATTTCTTCACATATGCCATGTCCCTTTGCTTGTCACATGCTTGACTTGATTGCCTCACACATGATGAACACTTGCTCTTTCTATTGTGTTGAGTGCCACACTATATTCACTACACCCTATGCACATTACGCTTGGATTGTCTTGCACTTGACCCAAGTGTTTAGACACTTCATTTTATTTGGTGTTGTGAATACTTCGTATGCCTACCATAGACCTTTCATTGAGAAATTTGTGAATGCTTGCTATGACCTCGAGGTAGATGCTTATTCTCTTGTCACACATATTTGCATCTCTACCTCACATTCACATACTTGTCCCCGTGATATCTTTGCTTGTGCTCGATTGATATGCTTACATGACATGTCACAATCCTTTGTCAAACCATATTTGGTGAATCACCTCTTCAATTCTTGGTTTTGCACGAACGCTAACCACATTTGTTTTTCCAAGTGTTTGTTCTATTTGCTCCTTTTGAAGGAATCACAAGACGGTGCGACATTCGAGAGTGCCCATTTCGAGCTACTAGACGATGAGTGCTTGGTGATCGACAACTTCGACACGGCACCACCATCTCTTTCCCATGGTGATTTGGTTTTCGATCCAAGGTCGGATCTTTTCCAAGGGGGAGGGGATGATGCGGAGCATCCTACGGTCATCACCATGTCAAGAGTCCATTTGGCAAGTGACACGTGCGACCTACTTCTCATACATAAAGGTGAATCTTCTCCTTTACACGTGTTCACTTGACCCCTTCGAAGATGGTATACTACTTGACACTCCACTCGTGTGCATGCATAGGTATTGCCGGAGCTTCTCGGATGACGAGGAGGAGTGCAAGCGCCAAGGAACAACTGCACCATCCGCGAGGGAGGCATGGAAGCGAAGACGGAAGAAGAAGGAGCTGCGGAGTCTACAGCGACCGAACGACCGGAAGCCACCGGACGTCCGACCCCCTACAGCACCCGGACGACTAGGCTACACCGGACGTCCGACACCTGGAACTCCAGCCAGCCCAAGAGACCTGCCGACGAGATCTACAGCGACTGGACGACCGACCGAGATCGGACGTCCGACACCTCCCAGGCCACGGACGACCGAGCGCCTCCGGACGACCGGTGCCACGGCGACAGAACGATATTTACGGAAGTCCGAAGACGTCCGGACCGTCCGGAGCTTCCGGACGTCCGACCCCCACCGGATGTCCGGACCGTCCCGAGCTTCCGGACGTCCGACCCCCACCGGGCGTCCGACGCCTGTGTGCGCAGTCGTGGGCCTTTGGCCTTGTATCCCTCTCCTACTTACCCCTTCGTGGCTTAGACTATAAATAGACCACCTCCACCTCCTTTCTAGGGTTAGCAAAGTGATAGCTCATTTGTATGTGAGCTTTGCTCCTACCTATCTCTACTCTTGATAGAGAGAGACCACTGCTTCATTGGAGGCCAAGACCTCCATCTAGGAGAAGATACTGCGGGATATCATCAAGACCCCCTTCAAGACCTCCTCATGGAGATGAACTCTACCTTGTATCTTTCCTTTTGTTGTTCATGTACCTTGTGATCTTGTATGTTTGATTGTCTAGTGGATGTGTGATTGGACTTGTTCTTGAGTGTTTCCCCTTGTGATTTCTCCCCGTTCTTTCCCGTGTTCTTCGTGTGCTTCGAGGGATCCCACTCCAAACGTGAAAGATCGGCCTACACCGGGTTAGCCCCGTATCAGCATGGCATATTCCTTTATTCAAATAGAGTTTCTTTAATGGTTCAAACAGAATATCAAACATGAGTTTTGTTTATTGAATATTGCATTGCAGTGTGCTCGGCAGATATATCTGCACTTGGAATATCCACAAAAGAACAAAAAAAACTTTCCTGCTTTACGTTATCTCCCTTCTGCAACCAAAATAAAGATCCATAAAAAACCATTTTTAAATGTCAGTTTGTAACAGGTTCACCTACAGGAAGGAAGCTGAACATGACCCTCAACAAAGAAAAAAGAGAACATCAATTCCTAAACCAAAATTATTTGGAGATCCATCCTTCCCGGTATATAAATCATCTACCTAACATACTATGAGTGACTTGCATCAGAGTGACAATTTTCTACCGTCCTTACAAACTCTGTTGGACTACAGCTTAACTTTACAAAATACTCCCTCCGTTCCTAGATATAAGTCTTTTTAGAGATTCTATAATATGGACTACATAAGGAGCAAAATGAGTGGATCTACACATTAAAGTATGTCTACATACATCCGTATCTAATCCATATTGAAATCTCTAAAAGGGCTTATATTTAGGAACGGAGGGAGTATTTTGTAAGTTAGGCTTTCCTGTTAATATAGAAGTTTCAGAGAGCATGCTGAGTGAAGAAATGAAACAACGCATAAAAGGTGCTCTACACACTAGTGTAGAACCGGGCAATAGCACCGGTTCGTAAGGCCCTTTAGTGCCGGTTACATAACCGGCACTAATTTGTGGTCACTAAAGCCCCCCCCCCCTTTAGTACCGGTTCAGCACGAACCGGTGCTAAACGGCAACCACGTGGCACGAGCCAGCTCCGGGGGCCTGGAGCCCTTTAGTACCGGTTGGTAACACCAACCGGTACTATAAGGTTTGGTGGGTTTTTAGTTTTATGATTTCTTTTTCATTTAATTTTGTGTTTCCATTTTAATTCTTTTTCGTTTGCTGGTATTTTACGATACTACACATTGTACACGTTATGCATATATATATATATATATATATATATATATATATATATATATATATATATATATATAGAATTTCTAGTAGAACCAATCATCGAGTTCAACATGATTGTCATGATATTATAAGCGTTCATATATAACACCACAAAAGCAAATCACTTAAGTTCAGAACGAAGAACACAGACATGAAAGGACAAGTACTAATTAAGAGCAGCATGAAGAACTAGTTGAATCACTCCTGCTAGCTACTCTCTCTCTGGTAAAATAGCATAAAACAATATAGACCCTGACTCTCCATTATGAAGAATGGCGATCATCCTATCTCCAATTCTTGCCCTTCGCTGCTCATTGCTTCCAAGAAGCTCCTTACGACTGTCCATACATTTTTTCCATTCTTTGATTCTTATGTCTCCACTTCTTTTAGAAACCCGGTATTGACAGTTGAGATTCGTAGGACGACCTGGTCGTATGTTCAAAACATGAAGGCTACCATGCGTATACATCATATGAGCACACAATCATTCGGGATTATCAGTTGAAAAACATAGTAATAACTTCGTAGTTAGCAATGATGTACTAGTTTTAGAAGTGTGCAAAAAGATGCACGGATGTTCTAATAGTAAAAAATAATCTTACCAGGGTATCTCCATGGTAGTTACCGTAGTTCAACACGTGCACTAGTGGCACGTATTGACCATAATGTTGAGGAGTTTAATTGTAGATATTGTAATTCTCAAGATCAGTACAAAATCCGACCAGATGATTTTTCTCCTGATAAGTTAATTCGGAGCCTTCGGTGTAGTACGTTCTGTCTACCATCTTCCGCACATTCTTTGAAGAATGAAAATAAGCTATCAATGGAGATAAGTTGTCAACTATATATTTTGAAATAAACAATATAAATTACTTAATAACTATGTTTAGCTCACATGAGGGAAGAACTGGAGGTGTATCCACAAGGACCCAAATCGAAGGTGTCTCTTGCTCGATTGTAGGATCACCAAGATCCATGGTGACAAGCATACCCTCATCAAGACCATACATCTTGCAAAATGCATCCCAATTTTTGCAACCAAAATGGGTTACACTCTGAGCATTGTACAGCTTTACTTGAAAATCCACACCATGATGGGTACTTCGGATAATTTTTTTGGTTTCGAAATTTTCATGGTCTTCAAAACCCATCCTCTCCAAGACATAGCGTCTTGCAAAGCATGGGATAAGCTAGTCGAATTGGAAAAGATGAAAAATACACGTTAAAATAGTTGAAGTCGTGCTTAATTACGAATAAAACTATTGTCGTCGTTGCGTACCGTATGAACATCGCAGGTCTCCTCGAGCTTAATGCTAAAGCGCCGATCTTCGTCCAGCTCAATGAACCTGTCGCAGATACCTCGGTCGTCGTGGCACCAGTCGCACTCCCCCGGGCGGTTTTCGTCGTCCGATGAGTACGACATTTCCGGCCTACGTTCATAATTCAAATATTAAACTAGATCATTATTATTAATCACGGGTTGACTATCGATGATCGATGTACGTACGTAGCTCCTCTTTCATTCCCGAATGCATTATTATACCAAATTGTCTAGCACACGGGAATGAAGGAGAACTTATCCAATATGAGCATTCAATAAGCAAAACCAAATCATAAAATAAAGTATAGTATTCAACTATATATAAACTACTTCTTCTTTTTTTTCCTTTTTCTAAATACTATGAACAAAAAAATCATTAAAATTCTATGAACAAAATTAATTACACAATCTAAATATCACCAAAAAATCTATTAACAATAATATCACCAAACATGCATATTCAATAATAATATCACCAAAAAATCTATTAACAGAAAAAATCTATTAACAGAAAAATCTATTAATTCAACTAGTTCAACTAAGCATTTACTAAAATAAACTAGTTATATTAATTCAACTAGTTCAACTAATTAAGCATTTACTAAAAATAAACTAGTTATATTAATTCAACTAGTTCTATATATTAATTCAACAAGTTCAACTAAGCATCTTCTAAAAATAAACTAGTTGTATATATTAATTCAACTAGTTCAACTAAGCATTATATTTACTAAAAATAAACAAGTTATTATATTAATTCAACTAGTTCAACTAAGCATTTACTAAAAACAAACTAGTTATATATATTAATTCAACTAGTTCAACTAAGCATTTACTAAAAATAAACTAGTTATATATATTAATTCAATTAGTTCAACTAAGCATTTACTAAAAATAAACTAGTTCGTTCTATATATTAATTCACTAGTTCAAACTAAACATTAACGTATTTCTAATTCATCGATGATAACATTTCTAACATTCTAAAAATAAACTAGATAGTTCTAATTCATCTAAACATTATATATAGAAAACAGAAAATAAGTAAAAAAATATGTGTTTTGTGTGTACGTGTCTGTGTGTATATGTGTGTGTATGCGTGTGTGTGTGTGTGTGTGTGTGTGTGTGTGTGTGTGTGTGTGTGTGTGTGTGTGTGTGTGTGTGTGTGTGTGTGTGTGTGTGTGTGTATGTGTGTGTGTGATATATATGGAGTGGTGGGCGCTGGGCGTCAGATGGGTGGCGGGCAGCGCGACGACGGCGGCGGCGGGGACGGCGACGAGACGGCGGCGGCGGCGGGACGGCGACGAAGTCCGGCGGCGGCGGCGGATCGATATGGCGATTTAGGGCGGCGGGCGCGGCGGCGACGACGACGGCGGCGGCGGCGGCGACGACGACGGGCGGCGGGCGCGGCGAAGATGACGACGGGCGGCGGGGGCGGCGAGGGCGACGGCACGGCGGCGCGGCGGCATCGGCGCGTCTCGTCGAGATCGAGACTCTCTCGCGCGAGAAGTGGAGGACGATAACTGATTTTTCGTAAGTGCCATATATATAGAGGCCTTTAGTACCGGTTGGAGCCACCAACCGGTACTAAAGGCCAATTTTGGCCAGCCCAAGCGGCGGGAAACGAGGGCCTTTAGTACCGGTTGGTGGCTCCAACCGGTACTAAAGGGCAACACATTAGTACCGGTTGGAGCCACCAACCGGTACTAAAGGTCGTGCGCTGCCACCGCAGTGCGCTATGTTTAGTCCCACCTCGCCGAGCGAAGGGCAGCCGCACTGGTTTATAAACCCGGCCGGCCGCCTTTCAACTCCTCTATTTAGCAGGCTTCTGGGCCTAACTAGGGCGCATTGCCCTGTGAGTCTGCTGGCCCTACTGGGCATGTATTCGCACACCCAAGGTCTGGCAGGCCCACAGGGTAGCGCCCCAACAATTTTTTTCTTTTCTGCATTATTTATTTTCTTCTATTTATTTTTGAGTAATTTTTTTATATAGTTATTTGTTTTCTGCTTTATTTTTTTCTTCTATTTATTTATGAGTAGTTTTTTGCCGTATTTAGTTTCTTTGTGAATATTTTTGCTTTATATAATTGTTTTACTTTTCTGCATTATTTATTTTTGAGTAATTTTTATATAGTTTTTTCTTTCGCTTTATTTTTTTCTTCTATTTATTTCTGAGTAGTTTTTTTTGCCGTATTTAGTTTCTTTGTGAATATTTTTGCTTTATATTAGTTTTTTTCTTTTCTGCATTATTTATTTTCTTCTATTTATTTTTGAGTAATTTTTTTATATAGTTATTTCTTTTCTGCTTTATTTTCTTCTTCTTCTTCTTCTTCTTCTTCTTCTTCTTCTTCTTCTCCTTCTTCTTCTTCTTCTTCTTCTTCTTCTTCTTCTTCTTCTTCTTCTTCTTATTCTTCTTCTCCTTCTTCTCCTTCTTCCTCCTCCTCCTCCTCCTCTTCTTCTTCTTCTTCTTCTTCTTCTTCTTCTTCTTCTTCTTCTTCTTCTCCTCCTCCTCCTCCTCCTCCTCCTCCTCCTCCTTCTTCTTCTTCTTCTTCTTCTTCTTCTTCTTCTTCTTCTTCTTCTTCTTCTTCTTCTTCTTCTTCTTCTTCTTCTTCTTCTTCTTCTTCTTCTTCTTCTTCTTCTTCTTCTTCTTCTTCTTCTTCTTCTTCTTCTTCTTCCTCTTCTTCTTCTCCTTTTCTTCTCCTTCTTCTTCCTCTTCTTCTTCTTCCTCTTCTTCTTCTCCTCCTTCCTTTTGCCATAATGAAGAAGTCCAGAGTTGTAATAAGTTATTAAAAAAGAGGTGCAATGCTTGTTAATTTGCTTCAAGCCTTTTGAATAGTGTAACTGCACTGCGCGTAGCTCTGCAATCTACCATATTCCTAAAGGCTTGAAGCTAACAACGTGAGCATTGAGCCTCTTCTTCATCGTCTCGCACCTGTGGCTTATAAACCGCTCCTACTCCCTATCTCTTGGCGAGGTGGGACTAAAAACAGCTTATTTTTAGTACGGTTGGAGCCACCAACCGGTACTAAAGGTGGTGCGCTGCCTGCACAAAATTTAATTAGTGTCATTTAGCTCAAAACAAATCATTAAATGCATGAAAATATCAAATGAAGACAGAAATGGTTGAAAGTTGATGGCGTTGCTTTGAATGATGCATACTGAATGCACAAAAAGTCTGGAGTTGTAATAAGTTTAAAAAAAATGAAATGTCTTTGTAACAAATGAGTTTAATTTCGTCAGAAACCTGAATACTTCGAAAGAGATTGTCCAGTTTGTAAACGAAGTGCATCCAGTTTTTGCCGTAACCCTCTCTACTTTTTTGAACAATCTATGTGGGTGAAATGATGATACCATGCCAAGTTTCAACTTTTTCAGAGTTCATTTGTAGTGCTTTTCAATTTCCGGTCATTTAGCTCAAAACAAATCATTAAATGCATGAAAAATATCAAATGAAGGCAGAAATGGTTGAAAGTTGATGGCGTCGCTTTGAATGATGCATACTGAATGCACAAAAGTCTGGAGTTGTAATAAGTTTAAAAAATGAAATGTCTTTGTAACAGATGAGTTTAATTTAAATCGAAACCTGAATACTTGAAAGAGATTGTCCGGTTTGTAAACGAAGTGCATCCAGTTTTTGCCGTAACCCTCTCTACTTTTTGAACAATCTATGTGGGTGAAATGATGATACCATGCCAAGTTTCAACTTTTTGAGTTCATTTGTAGTGCTTTTCAATTTCCAGGTCATTTAGTTCTCAAAACAAATCATTGAATGCATGAAAATAGCAAATGAAGGCGAAATGGTTGAAAGTTGATGGCGTCGCTTTGAATGGTGCTATTGAACGCAAAAAAATATAAGAGCATTTATATCATGATCTTATATTTCTTTACAGTCTAAACTGTCAATATGATCTTATAACATCAAAAATACTTTGATCATCAATGATCTTTGTGTGTACAATCTGAATTGTCAATATGAGTCATCAACGATTTATAAACCGATGAAGACTCATATTGCGGCCACAAATTCTACACATAGAGCTCAGTGAATACCAAGTGCTTGTGATAGTTTGAGAAATAACATATTTAAGATGGTAAAAGGCTTGTTAGGGGAGCGAGGTGGGACTAAAAACAGCTTGCCGTAACCTCATTAGTACCGGTTCATGGTACGAACCGGCACTAAATGGTGACGGTGGGGCCATAGCCTGACCGCAGGCTGACACATCACCTTTAGTACCGGTTCGTGGCATGAACCGGTACTAAAGGTTCGCCATGAACCGGTACTATTGATCGCCGCCTCGAACCGGTGCTATTGGCCACATTAGTGCCGGCTGAAATTCAAACCGGCACTATTGGGCTTCAGGTTTGACCCTTTTTCTACTAGTGACATTGTTTGAAAGAAAGAATGAAGAACTCCAGTGTATGATAAAATAATAAGCATGTATGGATAATTATAGGTTACAAAATTCAGTAAATACAAAATGAAACCATGAATAAAGTTATGAATTACAGACATGCATCCCATGCTGCAAATGAAGTACATGCAAAATGAAGCATGCCACCTAGAATTTAGAAAATGGCACGTTTCATTGTTTTATACTCCCATAATATAGAACTAATATGTGTTGTTATGTTACTCTAAATAGTACTCCCTCCGTCTCATAATATAAGATGTCATTACATCCTAGGTGGAGGGAGTATATGCATGTGTTCCTCGAAACAAATTCCATTCGGTGGTTTGATGGATAATAATGGCTCTTAATTGTTGTGCATCGATCATTCAACCCTCTCCTAGTTGATAAGGTGATATACACAATAATTTGAGAATAAGGAGCATTCAGCTTATGGATATCACATTAGTAGTAGAAGAAACCTCTTAGATGATCTGGAGCTGAGAGGAATTAGCTCATCATGGCCGAAGGTTATTGATATGGATGTGGTGAGATGCACTGGTCTTGACCATTGCAAAACCCGTGGTGGCAACACCAATGCCTATGCCAGGCTGCCAGCACACCGTCAGGTGACTTCTCCAGCAGTCAGCACACGGCAAAACCGACAACGCCTCTCCCCAGCTTGGTCTGCTCACCCCTCTCTTCATCAAATCTGTACAAAACTTACAACATCTTTGAAACGTTAGAAAGATAAGTAAGAACCTGAGCTATCTCTATTAGATCTCAACCTTGCAAGTGACAATGAAGGGTTTGACAACCCCTTTATTGACAACCGATAGTATAGCATGGCAGACAGACAAGAATGTAGGGACACTGGTGGAATACTAGCATCCTATACTAAGCATTTATTAATGTGGTAAAGGCATCAACAGTAGTAGCAAAATCAGGATATGCAGCAGAATAGGATCAAACCGGAAGCAGTAACAGCTACAGTATTCTAATGCAAGCAATAGAGAGAAAGAGTAGGCGATATAAGGATGATCAAGGGGGGTCTGCTTGCCAGGAAGCTCGGTCAAGAAGGAGGGGTCGTCAACACCGTAGTCGATCGGGCAGCAGTGGCGTTAATCTCGAAGTCTACCAGAGAGAAGAGGGGGAAGAAACAATGAATACAATGCAAACAAATGCATGACGATGCATAACATGGAAAATAACGGTGCTAGGTGTTCCCTAACGCGGTAAAAGGCGATACTGGCTAAGGGGGAAAACATCCGAGAAAGTATTCCCGGTTTTAGGCATTTTCGGACAGACGGACCGGAGGGGGACGGTTGCATGTTTGCTTTGCTAGGGACGTGTGGTAGATGAACGGATCGCGTATTCAAATTCGTCTCATCGTTCCGAGCAACTTTCGTGTGCAAAGTATTTTCATCCGAGTTACGGATTATTTTATTTTAATTTTTTAAGTTCTATTTTATTTTTGGAATTATCAGATTATTTTAATTAAAAAATATGTTTACGCTTGACCTCAGTATGACGTCAGCGGTCAAAATTGACCGTTGACTGGGTCAACTGACGCGTGGGTTCCCAGTTGTCATTGTCACAGATTAACTAAACAAAGTTAATTAGTTAACTAAGTGATTAGGTTAATTAAATAGAATTAATTAATTAATTAATTAATTTCCTATTTTTAAACCTTTTTAATTTTTGTTTCTGTCCAAAGGGGTGTGGGGCCCCAACGTGAGTGACTTTGGGAGCCTTAACGGGCGCTGGGCTAGCGGGCATCAGGCGAACAGCCGCTGCGGGCGTCAACCCGTTTGGGCGCCTGCTCCCACGCGCCCGTGACGCATCTCCGGTTCTGCCCCTTGCACGACCTCTCCGTGCCCTGAGTGCCCACTGGGGTGGTTATCCCGCGCAGCCCCACCCCAAGCGGGGGGAGGAGAAGGCCCCGCCGTCACCGCATGCACCGCACGGGCATTGCCCGGAAACACCTGCTGGTGGCGGCAAGGGGAGGCGGGGCGGAGGAGTGCGAAGCGCGCGGCGGCTAGGTTCGCACCAAGCCACTCGCGGAAGCGACCAAGGAGCACCTGGGCTAATTGTGCACTTTTTTCTTGTTGTCTGGAACACGTTTTTGAGGTGCATTAAGAAATATAGGTATATTGTAGTATATATATAGCCATGAAATTATGTATTTTATTACTTTAAAATGAGAAAATAGGCCACTTTTCTGGGTTACGAACTAGGCCAAGCCCAGGCCAGGCTTGAGAGTTTTTTATCGGGCTTAGTGAAGCCCGACCAGAACCCAGCCCAGGCTGGAGACGTTTATCTGAAAAGAAGTGTTCGGGTGTTGCATAAAAATGATCACATTTATAAAGATAGGTTTATCTATTTAAAAAATGCATGTTATTTAAAATAATGTTTTCATACTTGAATGAATTTCCAAATTTTCCCTAAGATTTGCTCATAAAAAATATATGTATACCAAATAAGTGTTCATGAATAATAAATATTCATGTATTATTTAACAGGTTATTGTGCATAGAAATTTACACATATATGTTTTACATGTCTTCTGTGTGAGGATATTTTCATGATTTTAAAAAGTTTGTGCATGTATCTCAAAATGAAAAGGAAACAAAGAAACAACGGAAAATATTAAAAAAACTTTAATACATTGATACATAGAGAATGAAATTAAATAATATCGAATAATAGAAACCATCAAACGTGAAAAACAAACGAAAATAATAAAAAGAGGAACATAATGAAAACGAAAGAAATAAAAACATATACATCATTCAGAAAATAAAATGTTCACTGTCTATTTAGAAAACATATTTTAACTTATGTTGCAAAAACTATAAAAATGTGCAAAAATAAAAACACGAAAACCAGAATAAAAAATAAATCTCAAAAGAGAAATTAGAAAAAAAAAATATAAAGAAAACGGAAACCAAAACCACACATAGAAAAAATAATAAAACAATACAACAGAAAAAGGCCGGCCCGTCTGGAGGCTAGGCCATTGCTATATTTCGGGGAATCCCTATCTGACATTAATTCCCTCAATGAAATGCCAAGGAGGCTAGCTTCGTGGGACTGGCGCAGTGTGCTTGTCATGCAACACCATAAGAAAATCCAAAAAAGGATGCGTTTAAAGGGAATTGAATTTGGCGGTCTTCCACTCCTGAACTAAGCAATGGAAATGATGGCTGCTCGTAAATTAGAGGAAGCGAGAATATCGGGAAACTGATTGTAACGGCAGATGGCAAACAAAAGATTCAAAGCAGTTTTTGTAAAACGATACGAAAATCAGGAATTTCGAAAAAAAAACTAGAATTTATTTCCCTATCTCAAGGAAAAAATTATAAACCTGAATTTTTTAAAAAAATATTGGAAATCTGAGAAAAATAGAAAATTGGAATTTTTCTGAAATCCCGAACGTCTTTAAAAAATTTAAACAACCTAAAAATTCTACAGAAATATTTTTAATAATAAAAAATTACGAACAATTTTACAGTAATTTTTAAATAACATTTCCTAAAATTTTCCTAAACCACAAAAAAATTAATTCTTGCACAATTTTTGAAAAAAAGGAACAATTATTAAAATTCTGAACAGTGTTTGTGGATTTGAATATTTTTTAGATACTATGGATTTATGAAAAAATAAAAAAAATTAGAAACAAAAATAAAAACCAAAAAACCCGAAAAAACCTGTAATAAAAACATAAAAGCGGTTCAGGAATCTTCTGGAAGTTTCCCAAAACATTGACAAACTGACTGGAACCTACACACACAAAGGGACACATGCATGTGTGGTTATTATTATTTTTGTTTCTTTTACGATTTTTACTCTGTATTTTCCTTTTCACTTTTCCCTCTACTTTTAGCTCTACTAATATTTTGGGGAAACTACTTTTAGTTTTACTATTTCATCAACCTAAAGTGAAAAATTGTAAAAGAATGGTGAACCATTCCATGGTGCATTTCAAACTCGTCCGTTGCGTATTGAGAAATGTATTGATCACATATTTCACAAAATATACCTCCTCTATTAAAAAATATTCACCTCATATGCAAAACATGTTTATCAATGTATTTTAAAAATATTTTTTGCATTTCTCAAAACTGTTCATCACGTGTTAATAAAGTTATCACTATGTATTTAAAAAATGTGTCTCACATATTACAAAAATATTCACTATTTATTTGGAAAATGTTCATTCCATTATTCAAACTTGTTTTTCATGTATTTAAAAATGTAAAATTGTATGTTTAAAAAATGTGCGCCACATATTCAAAACATGATCTTGCTGTATTCAGAAAATATTCCTCGTGTATTCAAAAACTATTCATCATATATTTTTAAAATATGTTTCATCCATATTTATAAAATATTCATCATGTATTTTATAGATGTTCATCGCATATTTCAAACTATTAACCACATATTCCAAAAATATTCATCACGGACTCAGAAGATGTCCACCCCGTATGGAAATACATGTTAATCCTGTCATTCAAAAGTATTCTTGTATTGAAGAAATCTTGTATTCTATACTTAATGATTACTTATCCTAAAAATATTTTGAAAAAGGAAATGTACACAAAAGAGTGTGGATGCATGCAAACAAAAATTTCATCCCATGCAGGTGAATATTTTAATTAAATTGGTGCATATTTTGTTCCCAGTTATGTAAATCAAGAAGAAACAACGAGAAGGTAAAGAAAAACCAGCGTACTGTACAATTTTTTAGGGGAACCAGCAAACTGTATGTAGCCTGCAAAGAAAGCCAGTTATCAATTTAAATGAAAAACGAGCAATTGTACGGGAAAATGGGCAATGGCGGAGCTAGCCGAAAAACTCTGGGGGCGAAATACAAATCATCGATTGTGCAGGGGGGCAAATGCTAAAATGTTCTAATCTAAGTCTCCCTAAAAAAAATTTCTTCGGAAATTGGTCAAAGGCTGGGGGGGCAGCGGCCCCCCTGGCCCCAACATAGCTCCGCCACTGAAAATGGGGGCAACCCATCGACGCGGATGTTTTTTTTAGATAAGACGTGAACGTCAGCGACTGCTACCCCCCTTCGTAGGCTGACACAGACCAAGGTCGCCCAAACGGACCCTAAATGATACATGATTATATTATACCGAAAAGGGAACATGATTATATAAAAAGAGCTTCAGTTTTTTCCATTCTCGGGATTTTTTTATGAAAATATATATTATTATCAAATTAGTAACCAAAGAAGTAAAAAAGATATTAGTGTTATAAATAAAATCCACACACATTAAGAAAATTCATTTACTCCAAATATTGATGAAAATTTTAAAGAATTCTTCACACATTAAGAAATGTTCGTATAATTTCAATAAAGCGTTTATGTACTTTTTAAAATGTTCATGTAATTAAAATGTATTCATATTTTAGAAAATACTTGTAATTTAAAAAAGTGTTAATGCATTTTTAAAGTGTTCATGTAATTAAAAGATGCGCTCATGTATATTGAGAAGGGTCCTATAATTTTAGAAAGTGTTCACAACCTGTAAAAGTATATTCCTGGAACTTGCAAAAGTGTTCACGTATTTTAATAAAATTTTGATGTAATATTAAAAAGGGTTCACCTATTTAAAATTGTTAATGTAATTTTACAAAGTGTGATTAAGATAAAGCAAAACCGGCAAATGCAGGATGCAACCAAAAAAAAAGAATGCATGCCATTCCATCCCACGCTATTGGGCCTTTGCCCACACGAAGTGCACGTTGATGATTCGTACTGCTACGAGAAGTATTAGCATTTGAGCAAAAGCCATTCATGTTATTTTACAAGAAAAAACTTTTCCATGCAAATATAACTTTGAGCCCAACTTTGTATAAACTGGGGGGGGGGGGGGCACATCTTGACCGGAAAACTTTTGTGGAATAGTAATTTGACCGCCTTTTTTACAATCAAGCCAATCCTCTTTCCATTAGTTGTTCAATGGAAGTATTGTAGTTCTTACAAGTAGAAAAACAGGAAACATGAAAGAGAATTGTGGGTCGGAAATCCAATTCGGCTCCCGGCAGCACGTGCTCCTGCACACAAAAACTGATTTTTGGACTGTCAAAAAAATCCCCAGTTTTTTTTCTCTATTCATAGTCACTCAAAAAATTTGGCCCGTGCAAAAATAACCAAATTGAAACACCAATTTTACCCCAAATTTTCTTTTTAACCGACAAAATACTGCAGCTCCTTTTCGTATGAAAATTGTTAAGCATGCTTGTGACACTAACACGAACATCCATAAAATAATTCAGAATTTTTTTGAAAACATTTTACCACTTTTTTGAGTTATTGTACATCCGGGAGCAAATGCTCCCGGGAGCCAAAACTGGGTTCCACTTTTTCCTCTAAAAAAACTTCCCTCCAGAACTTTTGGCATGCGAATCTGCACATGATGGCCGGTGGCCCATGCGAGAGTAGACACCATATTAAAACCCTTTAGGCTGCGTTCGGTTGAGAGGGATTTGGCAGGGATTGAAGTGGATTTAATCCTCTACAAGTCAAAACCTCCCCAAATCCCCTCCAATCCTCTTGTGGAGGGGTGTAACCGAACAAGGCCTTAGGGTGGGAAGATCATATAATCCGATGGCCCGAAAGCGTGCTGGTCATGAGAGGGATAGGAGAGTGCCAGTTTTAATAAACACTCAGCGGTTTTTGCAAAAAACTAGGGGTGACTTCTCTTCTCAACCAGAAATTGAAATTGTAAAATCTTCTGTCTCCATGTGAAATTACGCGATTGTTTCTTAGCAAAGCTTACAGTCTCCCTACTGACGACACTAATATGAATAAATTAATAAAGACCAGACCGAACTAGATCAGCAGATACTCCTTCTAAATAAATATAAGAGCGGTTAGATCACTACTATGTCGCACCACACATGCGGCCCATCTACTCACAGCTAGTACTCTCCGCGCCTACTGCAGCAGTCCATAGTCGCTATATATATACACAAATACAGAAACGGCAGCCACAACCCTGGTTATATATTTTTTTTCACTTGCGATTTTTAGTTCATATTTTTGTTTTCGTCTTTCCCTCTACTTTTACAACTTCTCTACAAATATATTGGGAAAACTACCTTTAGTTTTTATATTTCATTATTTCTAAGATGATAAAGTGTAAAAGAGTGAAAAAATAATTCCATGTGGTATAGTGTATTTCAAATCGTTCATCACCTATTAAAAATGCAGTGGTCACATATTTCACAAAATATACATCATGTATTCAAAAATATGCACCTCTTATTCAAAACATGTTCATCAACGTATTCTAAAAAGAATCTTCACATATCTCAAAACTGTCCATCATGTATTAAAAAAGTTGTCACCATGTATTTAAAAGATGTTTCTCGCGTATTTGAAAAATAATCACCATTTATTTTGAAAACGTTCACTGCATGTCTCAAAACAAAATCCTGCATTTTAAAACTGTACATCGCGTATTGAAAAAATGTGCACCACATATTCAAAACATATTATTCCTGTATTCAAGAAATATTCCTCGCATATTAAAAAAATGTTCACCACATATTTGAAAAAAAGTGCATTGCGTATTTGAAATTGTGTATTGAAAAATTGTTCACCGCATGTTCAAAAAAAATGGTCATCGTAGATTTAATAAAAAGTCAAGGCATATTGCAAATAGTTTCATCGCGTATTTATTTAATATTCACCGCACATTTCAAAAGTATTCACCACATATACGAAAAATGTGCATCACTTACTTAGAAAAATGTCAACCCTATATGAAAAAACCGTGCATCTCGTAATTCAAAAGTATTTTATATTAAAAATATCATCTATTATTTTATAAAATAATTGACTATCCTAAAATATATTTACAAAAGTAAAGGGAAACAAAAATATTGAGAAGGGAAAAGACAAGACAAAACAGATAAATTGAAAGAGATAAATGTTTACAAATGTAGTCTCGTATTCAAAATTATTTTCAACATATTAAAAAAATGTTCAACGCTTACTTAGAAACTGTCCACCCCGTATGGAAAAAAAATTCGGCATCATACAATTCAAAAGTGTTCTTATATTAAAAAAATCTTGTATTCAAAAAGATAATGGAAATAGAAATAGTTTAAACGGAGAAAGGAAGACAAAACAGATAAATTGAAAGAAATAAAAATGGAACGATGAGAATAAAACATAAAACTAAATTAGAAAACCTGAAAAACTAATAGAGAAAAAAAAGAAATAAGAAAACCAAAGAAGAAACCCAACGAAAAAATATCAAAAGGGGGGAAGAAAAGAAAATTTGGAAAATTAAAAAGGGAAATTGAAAACAAAACCTGAAAAAAGAACTGCACGAAGAAATAAAGCCAGAAGAAAAGAAAAAACGCGTTAATAGACCATGAGTGTGGGTGGAACGACAGAGGTGATCACTTGTTGTAACTTGCACTTAGCGAGATAAAGCTTTTGTGTAGTAAATCGAGAGACTGAGCGATGATGTAATTGTGTCCTAGCGTAAACTTTAGCCCGATTAGGCATATGAATCTTACCCCCTAAATTTAGTGAAATTTATAGCCCAAATATGTAATTTACTTGTTACCAATCGTGGCCCAGACAAGTATATAAATTCCAGCCTGATTAGATCAATGTGTACCGCCAAACCAAGGATGTGTTAAGATTAATGTCGACGGGGCAGTGGCCGTGAGGAGGAAGCATAGTGCAGTGGGTGCGGTCTGTAGAGACCAACATGGTAGTTTTCTGGGGGCCTTGGCGATCGTCTTCAAGCACATCACAGATCCTCAAGCGCTCGAAGCCCTAGCTATAAGAGAAGCTCTCTCCTTAGCGGATGATCTATATGCACGACATATACAGGTTGCCTCGGACTGCAAGGTAGTGGTTGATGATCTGCATCATGGCAAGCTAGCCACTAGTTGATGATCTGCATCATGGCAAGCTAGCCACTTATGAAGCAGTTCTTCGTGAGATATCGGACCGATGGTCTAGCTTTCTGTCATGTAATATAGGTCATGAATTTAGGAGCTCAAACTATGAAAGCTCACAATCTAGCGAAACATTCTCTTTCCCTTGCGGTTGGCCGCCATGTTTGGTTAGGCCAGCTAGGAGATCTTCATTTCGTCCCTGTAAACATTATGACGGGTTAATAAAGTTTCGCGAGATTGCCTAAAAAAATCCTGATTAGGCAAAGGCAACTCAAGATCATCATTTCATTTTACAAAAAAAAAAAGAATCAACATTTATACCATTAACATGATACAAAACCGAAGATGACCTAACCTGAATACTGATCGACCCTTTGTATTGAAAATTAAACGAGTTACATGTATTTCTAACTCGTCGATTTCCTCTTTCTCCGACTCACCTATGACAACGAGTTTCATGCGCCCACCAATAAACCCCATCAGAGAAGCTCGGGTTATGGAATTTGGTGTGGATGCCCAATCTATTATGCAATGTATTTGATCGGATATGTAATTAAATACACACCTTGTGCCCGATCATGCATCCATCAAATCTATGAATTATGGGCAAACTCCATTGAACTAGTAGTTAATAGAGTAGTGAAAGTTTGGTCCTCCCTATCTGTACTATACATGGTGAAATTTCACCATTCCTTTTCTCTAGTACTGAGTTTCATATGCCAACCAGAACCAGTAGACTCCAATCCATCACAAGAGCAGCTTCTGTTGCCAGATTCAATGGCCGCTGCATTTTCTCTCTGAATTTTGAGATGGCTCCTCCATGGATTAATGGACTAGTGTGATTAGTAGAAGTAATAATGTTTTGGCTCCAGACTAGAAGTTGAGGACGCTGCTCGCGTAGTAGGGAGACAAGCAGAGGCCCTCCATCCAGGGGCTCCTCAGCTGCGTCAGGAAGGGGTCCTGCATCCACTCCAGCCCGGCGCCGCCGCCCCTCGCCGTCTCCAGCTGCGGCAGCCGCATGGCCGGCGGCCTCGCCACCGTCACGGCTTCCTCCTTCTTCACCCCGTGGTGCTGCATGACGACGTTGACGGGCTCGTGGGCGACCTCCGACGCGCCGGACGAGACGTCGGGCGAGCCGGCGCTGCAGTGGGAGAGGGAGTGGGAGGCCGTGGTGGGCGGGGAGGAGCGCGCGCGCGCGAGCTCCTCCATGGCCACCCGCTGCTCCAGCTCCTTGAGCGAGACCGCCTTGCGGTACACCTTGCAGAGCACCACGTCCTGCTGCTCGCCGGCGCCGGCGCCGACGTCGGGCAGGCGGTACTCGTTCATGACCCAGTCCGTCTTGGTGCCCCGCGGCGCGCGGCCCTGGTAATACACCAGCGTCTTCTTGAGCCCGACGAGGCGCTTGGGGTCGGCGGCGCAGCGCACGGCGCGGTCGGACCCCGTGGCCTTCCAGAACCCGCGCTCCGTGGTGCGGCTGGGGCGCCCGCCGCCGACGACGCCGGACGCCGCGTGCTTCCGTGCGCCGTCGCGGGGCACGAAGAAGTACCACTCGCGCTCGCTGGCGATGGCGGCCAGCCCCGGGAGGTCCCAGGGGTCGTGCCGGTACAGGTGCACCGTGGGGATGATGTCGAACGGCGCCCTGAGCTGCTGCTGCTGATGCTGATTCTTGTTGCTGCTGGTGACGTGGTGCTTGAGGTAGAACTCCAGAAGCTCCTCCTCCGTGGGGTGGAACCGGAACCCCGGCAGCTCCAGCGACGGCGCCGCCGCTCCTCCTCGCCGCTCCATCTCGATGAGATCAGCTAGATATATCTCGCTTGAGTAGATTCCAGAGTGGTAATTAAGCAAGCAGAGGTGTTGGATGAATGTGTTGGGAGAGCAGAGGATGTCTGCATATATAGGCCGGCGGTGAGGATGGAAATGGGGTCGCTTTCTGTCCAAATTCCAAGTCTTCGCATGACTTTTACTGGCCAAACTGCAGACAGTGAGTGAGTGTGAGTGTGTGTCGACTTGGAATTCTTAACTGGTAATTTGTGTTGATTAATTGGCTGGGGATTAAGGCTGGATAATTAACTGCCAACTTGGGTTAAGGTGTGATTTGTTTAGTGGTGAGTGTGAGTGTGACCTGTATGTGATTAATTAACTGCCAACTTGGGTTAAGGTGTGATTTGTTTAGTGGTGAAAAGCTAGTTGTGGATGTACCTTCTAGTACTACCAGTGATCTCATCTCAAGTTGATGATGTATAAGGCTTTAAAAAACAGATTAATTAAGAAAGGAAATTGGAAAGAGTACTTGTGTTTGTGGGCAGTGGTTCCCTGTTCAAACCCACTAAGCTTTACATGATGAAGTTTCCTCGTAGCTGATCCAAGTTAGTGGGAGAATCATGATTGGTCAACCACTGTAGGGCAATCCACACAGTAAATTTGACTTCGCATCAGAAATTTGTGATATTTTTTGATTACATTGCGAATACATTTTAGATTCATAAGCAAAACTGCCCACAAAAAGGCTAATGCATGGCAAGTTGTCATAGAAACATAGCAAAGAATGGGTGTCAATTTTCATTCCATGCAAAGTAGATCATCGGAATTGAATTTTGTTTTTTTTTTATCCTAGTACAAATCAAACAAGGTCTATAGAAATAGATCTAGCACAAACGTAGACATTCACATACACGCACGCACAGTCACCAGAATAAACGCACGCATTTACACTCTCTCACGTGAGCACATAGAGACTGAGCCAGTAGACACGCCACAAATATCCTCGAAAAGCCTGTAATAAATTCAGGAAACTCGACCACATGTGTCAAGTCTCAGACTTAAACCCAGGTGGGCACATTCCACCAAAAGGAACCTAGGCATCTCAGTTTGCTTAATGGCGATGATTAAAAGGATAAACATAAAGAAAAATAAGTAGAAGGTATAGGTTGTCTTTTGCGTAGTGCTCCCCTGTCCATGCCCTCTATGCTAGCCTTTGAGGTGGATTATGCCAAAAAAAAAAAAGGGAGGATTATGGTAGTCCTGTTCTTTTAACCAGTTCTTTTTGTCTATTTTCATCCGGCTACACAACCTGTGTTTCTGTGTGGCTGCAAAAAATAATTAAATAAAACTTTGTAGAGTCACCATTCCAAAAAATAATCAGGCGAGTGTGTGATTGGATAATTAGAAGATTTAGCATAGCTAATCCGGTTGGGCTGACGTCGCTCTCAAGAGGCATCGGCAGAATAATAATCTCGGACCTGCAAAGTATAGTAGTGGTATATTCCAAGAAGCCACTCACGCTTGACCCTAGGTCAATCCTTTCGCAGCCATACTTCTTTTATGGAAAATAGATGAGGTTAGGCAAAAATAGATAAGCTGTTGAACACAAATCTTTGACCTGTTTATCTTGAACTAGGCCAGTGCTAATATTTTATCAGGAAAAACTATTTAAAAGCACAAATGCTATATGTAACTTGACTGAATTTGCATTTTGGATAAATCAATTTTGTAGGAGACGGAATGGTTGGAAAGAGGAAGAAAGCTAATGGAAGAAGAAAGAAGGACAAACGTTAGATCTTGCCATATCATGTACCGTCTTATTAAAAAGGGCTTATGTTCTTTGTTTTTATAATCGGAAAAGCTATTAGCTGATGTTTTGTGGGAGTGATCTTTTTAGGGAATGCTCTCTGGTATGTCCAATTCCCATATGTGAATCTCAAAATGACACACGTGGCGATCTCTGCTCGCTTGCATGTACCTCCCGAGGAAACGACGCAAACGATCGCCTCCATACACCGTCCAAAGGGAACGACTTAATGTATAACAACGACACCCTATAAAATGCAACATAATAATTACATAGAAGTATGTATGGCAACTCCTCTACTATATAACATGGCAGTTCGACCTATTGCAGCATGGCAAATTCCCGAACATGTGGTCAATTTTTTTTAGCATGGCAATTCTCTACGCTGCATCATGGCGAATCCCTTGACCACATGGCAGTTTACTCTGCTGCAGCATGGCAGAATCCTGAGAATTATTTTTGCTAGCATGGCATTTTTTTTGCTTTTCAACATGGCAAATCTTGCTGTAATAGCATGACAAATATTTCTGCTATATCATGACAGTTTTTAAACGTTTATTGAGAGTGGTTTTTTGAGCGAACGCTCTTCGATAGCGCGTTCGCTGAAACAAGCCTCTTATAGAAACTTGGGTGGCCTCCCCAAGTGAACGTCAGCTCGTTAATGGCGTCTTTTTTATTCACTTCCACGCTCAGTACAGCTAATCAGGACAGACATTTTTTAAGGATGTGAGGCGAGTTTGTGATTGGATAATGAGAAGATTAGCACAATCAGATCGGGCCAACGTCGCTCTCAAGAGGCCTGAAGAGCAGAATAATCTCTGACCTGCAACTCCAAAGCACACATACTTTAAAAAGAAAAGAAGCCACTCACTCTTGACCCCCGGTCAATCCTTTCGCAGCCACACATACTTTTAAAAATCGGACGCGGTTAAGTGTATATATGTAACCAAAAGCAAATATTTGACCAGTTTATTTTGAACTTGAACCAGGCCGATGAAAAATATTCTGAAAATGCCCGAATTCCGCGCTAGCTTTTCCCCACTGTTCCAAGCAGAAACCCATGCGTTCAAATCAAGGATCCAGATCCAGATCCAGCAGGGAAAGTGAGCAGTGAAGGTGAAGCATTGCCTCGGTCGCAGGTAAGCTCCACTGAAGCTGACGACGTCCCTCGGCTTTGAAACGGTAAAAAGTTTAGTGATGTGGATCATCAGAGCCTCAACCAAATTCACCAAGATTTTCCAGCAAGTCGCTCTGCGTGCATGTCCACTAGCGGCGAGAAGCCGTGACTTTCCACAGCAAATTCCAAAAGGGGGTGACACACCACACCACGCCACATCACATATCTCCAAATATCCTTTTCCATCAACCCCTCCGGCCGTCGGTGTCGCTGAACGCAGAAAACCGTGTTGAATTGTTCCAAGGCCTTGAACTTCCTTCCTCTTTTTTTCCCTAGTGTTGACGAGCAGGAATTCAAGGTGGAAAATCATTACACAAAGACTAATACTAAAATGAGATTAAATTGAATTGAAATGTTTTGATGAAAGTGGTTCCACTTTTTTAGGTGCGTTGCATTTGGGCCACTATCTCTGGCCAAATCTAGTGCTCCATGTTGGATTGTTGGTTGACACCAGAGAAAGAGAAAATGTACAAGGAAGTTACCTTCAATGTGCCTCTTCGCAGGAAGCAACCTTGGAACCCTCCCAGAAAAACAGCTCGAATAGAATTAATTCTCTCCTGCAAAAGGTGAAGCGATTAGGCTGCTGAAATACACATTATTTTTTGTGCTGCACAATAAAACATGTAGGGACTAGTGTGTGTGTGTCACTGTCACAACCCACAGCCATAGACTGGAGACTGGACGGTCTGCTGCTGAAAATCAAGAAAGGGACGCCCTGCAGCAGCATGCACACCAGCAAGCATCCATCCGTCCATCCAATCCACATCACGTAGAATCTAGACCGGTTCTCCTTCCATCCAGCCCAGGCCACTGTCGATATCGGCTCGGCCAGTCAAGTCCAAGCCTCCGTCGCTTCTGTTCATGCCATAGATGCCGTGCAGCCACTCACCTGGCACCACGGGCGCAAAAGGAGCAGAGGAAGAAGATGGCCATGGCAGCTTGCGCTACTTTGAAACGGTCCAAGTCTTGGGCGATGCGCACTTCTCGTCATGCCCACTGTGGCCTCGATGGTCAGTGCCGTGAGCGATGATGACGAAGATGGTCGCCTTTTGGTTGTGGGCGAACAAGACCTGTTGGAACAAGTTAGTGCTGGATAATATTTCTTTCAACCGGAGAATTTTGGGACATGATAGGATAGCTTACCTTTGTGTGCCACCATGACGCCTTGTCTCAGGAAAGGAAACAAGGAGTGAAGCTTCCCCAGCACTGCAGTTATTAGCACAAAAAGGTAGTGCAATCTAGGCTTTCTTCGCCCTGCAGTTATTAGCAAAAGAAGATGCAGTCCAGGCTTATAGCAATATGCACCAATTATAATGCAACTATTGCAAGACAAAAGGAAATTGCAAACAGACAACTGTTTTATTCTGGGCTGAAAGCCCCAAACTTTCTTTATGACAGAGGACTCGGGCTGGCGCATATTTGGCACATATAGCCGGACTCGACCCGCACCATCACCGATTATTTATCTTTCTATATAGAGCTATTCATGCAGTTTGTATAGCAGGTAACCTCAGCAAAGTCCAAGCCAGAATCTCAAGTCTGCACAGTTTGACAGTATTGCTACTACTAGCAATAGGAGGAGTATTACAAGGACGCCGGTACACGGTTCTGATCAAGCGTTGATATGGTGCTTATTTGTTGTCTTTGTCGGGTGACCGGAAGACAAAGTTAATTCCCTTCTTGCTGGAGTCACCTCCTGTAGACGCCTTTTCAGAACCAGAAGTCGCTTCACCATCTGCTGCGTCTTTGACGCCAGTGGCTTCAACATCGATGTACCCGAGAGCAGTTTTCCCCCAAGATGCAGCTCCTTCATATTTAGGCTTTTCCGCTTTTTCCTCGACGCGGTAGTAAGCCTGGCAAGAGAGAAGTTTGTGAGGTTGTGCTGCGGTTTTTTGTTGTTGTTAATTATTTATTATTACTA
The DNA here is from genome assembly GCA_021437245.1 of Aegilops speltoides. Taxonomy (NCBI): domain Eukaryota; kingdom Viridiplantae; phylum Streptophyta; class Magnoliopsida; order Poales; family Poaceae; genus Aegilops; species Aegilops speltoides. The sequence continues at coordinate 588,516,665 of CM038147.1, forward strand.
AATCCTCCTAGTAATTAGCATTACCACACAGGTACGTGATGGAGACAGGATTTTGAATGAGTTAGGGCGGTTGTTGAAGTTTGTTTCAGGTACTCCTGGTACTCCTTCAGGTGACGTGAAGTGATCGTTGTCATGGGCCACCTGCGATGCAGCACAGATCAACACTGCAAATAAGATTATATCTGATGCAACCTTGATGGCCCCTCCTATAGAAGAATATAGGTGTGCAAAACAGATCTTGAACAATATTAACATTGCTTACTCTTCCATGCCCACCAAACATCAGAGCATCGGAGTCCAGAGCTACCTTGTATTTGCCAGGCAAGTCACATCCGACTTTGTAACTGCGTGTTTTAAAAGTGGAAATGATTAAGCACATTATACATTATAAGCAGAAGAAATATTGAAAGACAAAGCTTGCACAAGAGATCAGTTACCCATCATAAGTTTTACTGGGATGAAAATTGAAGACGAAAACCAGATCTCCACGTTCAAATACAATAATCTGGAAAGGAAGTTGGATGAGTCCATAGGCCATTTTGAGACAACAATGGTTCATATCAAACAGATACGGTTTCAACTTGTTCGGTAACATAAAACACACAAGTCAGAGTTGCTATTCTTAGGAGTAAGAGTGAATCAAATGATGCAACAACTGCCCTGACTAAATATTGTGTAGTTAACTACCTTCTTTTCCTCATTCATGTCGCTGACAATCTGCTTTGATGATGATAGGAAGGAAAACTTGTCGTCGAGCGCATTCATTGCTTGATCAAATGCGTTCATGTACTGTTCAAATTTTATATGTTAGACGAGAAATACAAAAATGCTTGAATGCAGAAAAGCTGGATAAAATATGAAAAATCCATGAAAGGCTATTATTATTTATCAGATGCAGAGAAAATAACTTCCTGTTAACAAAAGAACACAGCCTTCAAATAATATTTGGGAAATGCAATGTCAATTTATATATGGATAATGTATGCACTGCATATCAATAATGTGTAAGAATCAATAAAATTAGTAGGTTAACACAGGCAAGATTTGGTCATCGTACTGATCAACAACTAGTAGATCAGCAATTTAGTTTAGTTTGAAAGGCTTAATATGAAATGTTAGAAGGGAGAATTTATCCCAACACAGAAGTTGGAACCCAGTGTAAATAGCCAGAGTCAGAGATGAAGGAACTAAGTGAGGTCAAAGATCCAAGAGAGCTACGAGACCAGAAACTGTAAGAATGTACATAGGCATAACCTTGTATCGTAGGTGATCAATGTCCGCGAGGCTCCACTGGCGTCTGCATTTATCATAACTCCAGTTGTTGCCTTCTCTTGGAAAGTCAATCCATTCTGGGTGGCCAAACTAGAAGGAAATTGCACCGTCACTACGAGTTAGAAAACATATATAACTGTTGTCGGGTCGCAGCAATTTGCTATACACTGCTGATTTTCTGCAAGAAGCTTGTCTTGATATGTAAAACATGAGTAGGTTAAGAAAGACATGATAACATCTCTATCATGTTTGCATCATTTATGGAGAAACATTGGTATAAAATAAAATCTTTCAAACCGGGAATATTCATTAGTATGTGATGTCGGCATATATGTAAACTGGAATAAGAGGAACCAACAATAGACTCCGCGCTAAAAAACAACAATGAATTAGAATAAACATTAGGTACCAGCACAGCTAAATGATACTCCCTCCGTCCCATAATGTAGGACGTTTTTTGGGCACTAGTCTAGTGTCAAAAACGTCTTAGATTATGGGACAGAGGGAGTATGTAATAACATGGAAATAGCTGGGGTGTACAGTCTTAGAAAACAGAGGTTTAAACTTTTTGCACCTGCGCAAAGGATTTATTTTTCTTGGAAGTTTTGACATATTGATCAGAAACAAGTTTTGACAGATAATTAGATTTTACCTCATTGCCCATAAAATTTAAGTAGCCATCACCTCCAAGGGCCATGGTGATGAAGTGAATCATCTGAAATATTTGTAACACAATAAGCCAAATGTACCAAAAGGGACTGGAACACACTATCTTCAAGGGCTAACCAGAACTTTGAGTAAATCAACTAAGATTACAATACTCATCTAGAAATAGAACCATCAAATTAAGGAACACTTAAAACGAATTGAACCTTTTGAAGTGCAATGCCACGATCAACTGTAATTGAAGCAGGCTGCAAGTCAGACATGCCAGTATACATTTCCTTGTCCATCAAGAGAAATGCCATAGTCTTGTCGCCAACAATAGACTGAAAATTTGCGTGAAAATTAACTACCAGGCAAACAAAGTGTCCCACCTTTGAACTGTATGTTCTTAGAACAGTGCCCCATCCAACAAAAAAAAACGCATACTCACGCACACCGACAAAGGAGGGAAAACATACCTGATCGTGGCTCTCAGCATATGCAATACACTTTTCTGTATACCTCCTGTTGGTCAAAGTATGTGCTATTCCACTCATTGACCATTCAAGGTCATCTTTGTTCTTCAAGTAGTCAATCCATCTATCAGGAATAGCCATAGCCAGGCGATAGTCAAACCCTACTCCACCTTCATCAACTGACCGACAAAGCACTGGCATGCCTGAAACATCTTCTGCAACAACAGTTGCTTCTGGCAAGAGTTTGTGCATTAAATGGTTCGCGAGCATCAGGTAAACAACTGCATCTACATCAGTATCCAAACCGAAATATTCCTTGTAACTTCCAGTGAATGACATATTGATACCATGGTGATTATATAGCATGGATGTTACCCCATCAAATCGGAAGCCATCAAACATGAATTCGTCCATCCAATATCTCAGATTAGAAAGAAGAAATCGTAAGACCTCCCAATTGGCATAGTTGAACAGGCGGCTATCCCACAGTTTATGATAGCCCCTTTCTCCTGTGTGGAAATAGGACTCCTGTGTGTTTTGCCCAACATCATAGCCATTAAGACCATCTGTCTTATTACTGCTCGCATGGCTATGGACAACATCCATCAGAACACGCAGCCCTAAACTATGTGCCTTGTCAACAAGATATTTGAGGTCCTCTGGCGTTCCTGATCTGCTGCTAACTGCGAAGAAATTCGTCACATGGTATCCAAAAGAAGCATAATATGAGTGTTCCATGATTGCCATCAGCTGAACTGTGTTGTAGTTATTTGCCTTTATGCGTGGTAACACATTGTCTGCAAATTCTCTGTATGTGCTTACTTCAGGCTTTTCACCACTCATCCCCACATGAGCCTCGTAAATACGTGGAGCGTCAGGCTTTTGAGGCCGAGGATGCTTAAACACATACCTGCAAAACGGGCAATAAAAGTATCATGTCTCCACATTAATTTAAGTTAATTATGTGGGTTTTACTTAGATTTCTTGCTCTCAAGCCACTGAAAGTAGACCTTTCACCAGTTGGTGGATCCCAGTGAACACCGTCATATGGAGCTCCAAATTTAGAGGCATCAAAAGTTGCATAACGAATCCATGCAGGAACCCGATCGACCCATAGTCCATCTCCACGGTGAAATCGAAATTTAACCTTGGAATTATGGGGGATGGCAGGTTTCCCATTGACATGGGAAATCCTGATTGACCAAACACCAAAATTATCCTTTGTCATCCTGTGCCCAGAGCCATTCCAGTTGTTGAAGTCACCAATAAGCTGTGCATCCCTACACCCATAAAGTAATGACTCACAAGTAAATACATGAATCTACTAAAGATAGTTAGAAGCAAGTATTGCCATAAAAGAAATGAATACCAGCAACTATGACCATAACTAGAAAAGGGAAAACATATTTCATATTTTCTCTCTAGTGCATCCTGATCTACCTGTAATGCTTAACCTAACAGCACAGGGCAAGCCATGAGTGAAAACTTGAAGTAGTTTATTATTCTTTACTAGCTACAATCAGAAAAGACACTGGAAACAAAATGGAAAATAGTCTAACTCTTAGACAATTTCATCAGCACTTCATAGGTTAACCAACGACCATTGCAATTAGTTGCGTGACAACACTAGAACTTACTTTGCTGCAGGGGCCCATTCCCGGTACACAGTTGCGTCATTTTCTGTGTTGATCCCAAACTTCAAGTAGCCTACAACGCGGAGTTACATTATGCCCTTTTGTGCTGCGGACGCCACGAAACGAGTACTATTGTTTCGAACGCATGAATGAAAGCTGACCTTTAGAGAACTCTTCAAGGCCTCCCTCGTATTTCTCAATCGAATGTTTCTGTTCAAGATACTTTTTCATCCTGTAACTGAAGTGTTCCTTGAAGCCGGCAAACTTGGGATCCAGATCGTATATCGGAAGGTCGCCAACACCATCTTCAGCTGTTGCCATGGTGTAGTCTCTTGGCGCAGACACGGGAACAGAGAACTCGCTCTTGGCCTTCCAAAAATGAACGACAGTTAGGATAAGCGGCAGATTTAGAACTAAAGAAGTAATGAAGATACAGCACATGAACATGTGCTTACACAATTAAATATATTTGCCACAATGCAGCAACTAATTTGTTGATACATTCATCACAGATTATTGGTTGACACATTCATCACAGATTACACGCATTTGGGTTGTACGACAAGTAATACGGTTGAAATACTGCAGGAGGGGTTATTCTGCGTACGGATCGCATAAAGGCAGGGAAATCTAATCGAGATCGCATCCACTTGTTCCTCAGCGGACGGCGTCAGGTGGACGAATCCCAGCCTCAGGTTTATTAGTTACTAGTAAAGTAGTAGTACTATTTCCAATAACCACCATGGATCAGATTCCGTCGCAAATCTGGATGAAGAGGGGAGAGGGCTCACCTTCCGCGGCCACGACCAGCGAAGCGAAGAGGGCGCGGGCACCGCGCTCAGCCGCACATTGCCGCCGCCCTGCGCGCGCGCGGCATCGCATCAGGGAACCCCGGCAGAACGGAGGCCGGAAACGGAAGAAAAGAAAGGAAGATCCCGACTGACTCACCGAGATCCCCGGTCCGGGCCGGTCAGCAGCGGGACGGGAGGGGCGCGGCGGGGGAGATGGCGAGCAGGAGGGGGCGGTGAGGCAGAGCATCTTCGTCGATGGCGGCGGACGGGAGTCCCATTTTGCGCGGGGCCCGGGGCCCGGCGCGCTTTATAGCGGCCGGAGGGAGGAGGAGTGTGGCGCCGGAGACGCAACGGAAAGGCGTGATTTTTTTTCCGGTCCGTGGCCGCTTTGGACAGGGGAGAACAGTGGAGTGGAAGCAACGAGAGGGAGGGGGGAAACGGGGGCGAGGGAGAAGCGGATCTGTGGGCCCGGGCGGGCCGGGGTGCACGTGGACGGTCGTGCGCCGCTGGGCCGGACGAAAGCTATGGGCCCTCACGTGTCTCGCCGCTTTCAGCCTTCGTCACTTTTGTTTTTCTCAGCCTTCGTCAGTTTTGTGAAAAGTGGAAGATATTTGCTCTTTTCCCCCCAAAAAATATTTTTGCTCTAAAAGAACATCCCAATCACTATAAAAGCATTACTTTCACAAAAGAAATTATATAAAGGATTTTTTATAAAAAACATTAAACTAACAGAACATCCCAATCACTATACAAGTATTATTTCACACACAAAATATATATATAAAAATATTACTCTTTGCACTGGCCAGCAAAAATAACTACTCTTTGTAAAGAGTAGAGGAACATGTGCGACACCAATAGAATGAAATGAGGTTTTCTTAGCGCAAAAAGTGGGGAAACGGAAATATATATATAGATATGGGACAACTGTAAGAGAGATAAAATAATAGATTTCGTAGGAAATGAAAAGGAAGGGGAAACCGGTAGTCCAACTACCCTCGCTCCCTACATGGGGCACCCCTGCATGACAAGCGAAAGTCGATAATAGCGGCCTTAGAGAAACTCTAGTAGAGTCGCCATATGTGCGGTCACCATATGCCATATGGAGCACGCTTAAGCTGCGGCTGTGCGTCGCTGGGCCAGTGGAAAGATATGGGCCCTCACGTGTGTCGCTACTTTCAGCCTTCATCACTTTTTTTTTCAGCCTTTGTTAGTTTTTTGAAAAGGTGGAAGATATTTTGCTCTAAAAGAACATCCCAATCACTAAAAAGGCGTTTCTAAAAGATCACTAAAAAGGCATTACTTTCACAAAGGAAATTATGGAAGGATTGTTTTTTCTAAAGAAGGAAAACTTTCAAAAGATATTACTCTTTGCACTGTCTGGCAAAAAATATTTACTCTTTGCAAACACTAGAAGGACATGTGGGACTGGCTGGTTGTTTTTTTTAGGGGACTGGCTGGTTGTTAAGTGGGAGAATGAAATGAGGTTTTTGTAGGGCACAAAACAGTGTGCAATGTTTCACCTGCCACTGCTCTTCTTCCTCCTATAGTGCCCCCCCAACCCCCTACGTGTATCGCAACCCCTCACCGCTCTCGCGTCAACTACAATGTCCCATCTCCAGCAAGGTCTCTATAGGGATGCCGTGGTCGTCCCCATCTCAGCTGGAAGCTTCGCGACACATCAACTCTCCTTTGAATTGGAAATCGGCTAATGTTACTTTCATTTCCAGGCAACTGCCGAATAGCAAACGTGGTTTCATATGGAGCAAGCATGTAGCATGTGCTTGGGCTAGGTTGGAATTTTTGCATATATTTTTCTAAAAAGAAAATTTAAACTGAGCATTCAAATCTTAAATGGTTGCATTGCTCATATCGATATATTCAGAACTATATATCCCATATTGGTAGGTTTTGATGAAATTATTTGACCGTGCAAACATACTTCTCATGTTAGTGTTTATACTTTCTATGTTTGTGTGTGCGCCTCCATGTGCAAGTATGTACTTCTTATAAGAGACAACAAACTAATACTAAGAATGAGATGGAACTGGAAAAAAATGGCAAAGGGGGATCTGGGAAAACCACTAGAGCGAAAAAAAAAGTTTTTGAAGAAACTGAAAAGGGGAAACCTACAGTCCAACTACGCTCGCTGCCTACATTGGGCACCCCTGCACGACAAGCGAAAGACGCTAAAGGCGGCCTAGAGAAACTCTAGCAAAGTTGCCATATGCCATATGGAGTGTGTTTCATATGCATTTGGAAGCTACAACTGCCGTGCACAAACACAGAGTCGCCATGTGTGGCCTCCATATTTGTTCCTTTTTCATTTGCTTCAAATTTGTATGTTCAACTTAAGGTACATTTAGTTGAACCAAACCAGATCAAATCATCATCGAACATGATAAACTTATATTATTGGTGAACCATCATTGCACTTCATAACCTTTTGCAACTAATATCATTGAGCGACATTTTCAAAACATGCAATGTCGTTGTTCAACATTGCTATGTTCTACTACCCGCAGTATCGCCACTGCCAATGCAGTCTAGTCATCTTCCTCCTCCGTGAGTCGAGGGAGGCGTAGGGCAAGCTGCCACTATTCCGCCTCGTCGGTGGTTGCAGGGAGGAACTCCCGGCGGACGCGCTCCTTGTTGCAAGATTAGAGGGTGGAGAGCCACAACACGGCGTCGATCGGGTCCTCGGGCTCCGTCCCCGGGGTGATGGGGCCAGCGGCGTCGGATGACCTCGTTGACGGGTATGATGGCGCGCGAGGCGCCAGATCGATGTTGCACGCTGCCATGGTAGCCGACAGATCAGCCGCAGGAGGAGGAAGCACCACACGCACCGTTGTGGGAGTAGAATCACTTACTGCCATGTGTGTGTGTGGGGGGGGGGGGTCGCACCGTCGGTGCACCATGATTGGACATGTTGTTTAGCCAATAGGTTGTGCCCTCCATCACGATGACATTGTGGCAAAGAGGGGAGGAGATGTCTAAGTAGGACACAACGAGGAAGGAGGAGGCAGCAGTGAGCGTTTCAGGGATGTGCCCAAGCTTTTATTGGCAAGCTGATGTCATGTGGCTGCCATCTGAACGTCCGCCTCATGAATTTGAGGGGAGCGGGTGCACCACTAATGGGAGGGTGCTTAGCCGTCGTGTCTCCCCACTTGTCGGTGACTATCTGTGTGCGGTGGTGCATGTACATGAGGAGCGCTGCATAAAATCCCAGCGCTGACGCAAAGAGGAAGAAGTTAAAACTTCATTCATGTGCTTGCGGTTAGATATGGAGTAAGCGCCAAACAAGGCCTCCACAACCTCCATACTTGGAGGCTACAATCTTGTTTGTTGAGTGAGCTCCACAAATTATGGCGATCTAGAGTCATATGTCAACTATGGTAAAGTGACATTTTGGGCCAAAAATGTCATATTTGCATTATGGTGATTCTGCTAGAGTTGCTCTTACTCGTCTCACTTTAAGAGACTAATCATGATTAATATGTCCAAGAAGAAGATTGGGCTAAGATGAAAAAATAGAAGATGAGGATCTAATAGAAATAAATTTGTTAGGTGGGTGGGGATGAAGGAGTCAATAATCGGGCTAGTTCGCCATGTATCATGCACTCTCCTCCCTACTCCAGCATGGACTATGTCAAATACAAACATCATTTACCCTGCCCCCCCCCCCCAAAGATGGGTATATAATCATTCACTTTTACTCGAATAAAATGCAACAAAACAGACATCCAAGGAATCCAATAAAAGGCTTGGAGAAAGGAATCGAATCTGAGGGGCCTACAAAGGCACGTGACGACGACGAGGAAAGCAAAGGTTCAGAGCAGCATTTCTTAAGTGGGTCTAGCCTTTAGTTGAAGCACTTCACTCTTGAGGAGAAGGGAAGTCTCAAGGTGGAATTTTCTTAACCTGAGCTACTTGCCAACTGTGGTGTTTCTTCTTTCGCCTCTTCTAACATAGGTGTACTTCACACTTCAACAAGGCGCGGCTGAACATATTTAAAAATTGTCGATGTGTCAATTATGTTTGGTATATGATGGCCTTCACATAAGATCGCACACATTCTTCCTCTCGATAACTTTACATCATGAGTACTACCACAAGATCTACCCCTTAATAAAATGTTGTCGCGATGACAAGTCAAATGTTGTGATTTTATTTCCATAATAATGAACAAAGAAACAATGCCAAGTAACAAAAGCTCCATGCTGGAATCTAAACACATACCACTTGTTGACAACTCATACATTTGAAAATTGTTAGTTAAAATGAAACAAAGTTTCTATTCTATTAACATTTGCATCACTATTAGACCCGTGAACTGTAGAAACATCTATCAAGATATTTATAGATATTACCATAGGCGCTCACGGTCGAGCACACAGTCACACACACAAACCTATTGAAATAAATCTATAAACAAGTTATTTCATATGTGAATTTTCTATTTACACCTTGTTTTATTAATAGGTTGGATTCAAGTTCATGAAATGTTGTAGACTAACATTTTCAAAAAATAACACAGTAAAATAGAGTTCTACATTAATGTTTCTATTATTGTAATTATCGAATTTGAGTTTTATATCTATAAAATTCCGAGCTTACCACATTGTTAATGCTATTATATGATATTTTTTATATATATAGTTCAATGATAATTGTTCCAATTATATGATGAAAAATGTATTGGTTAAAAAAATAGCAGATTTAACGGCGGTGACTTATAAAGAAGTAAGAAAAAATACTCTAAATAGGCAAGATCCATTTGTGAATGATATGTTATCTCAATATAATTCCCGTTCTAAAGGATCAAATAATTCAAAATTCATTAAGTTATCCACTTGTGATTGCTTTGACTTAGAACAAGTACGGCACATAAGTAGAATCGGTCCCTAAGCAAGTGGAAGATAGATGTGGAGTGATTTAGGTTCCGAATGAAAATATTGTGAAATTTTCTACTATTGTATTTTAATAAAGGTAAGGATATAATTATCATTCCAAAAGACCACATTAAACTATAAATATTATTTCTAAAAAAATCAGCATTGATCATTTGTAAGTCTCGATTTATTCACTAGTTCCTTATATCCCTAATTGACCTAGATCCGCTAGGGTTCTGATCTTCCTGACTTTAAGTCAAGTATATCCTAATATATATAGAATTTATGGCCTTAGCAAATTGACAAGTCAAACTATCAAAAAATAATTAACAGAAAATAATAATTTAAATCTATTGGATATAGAGCTTTAAACAAATATTTTTACAAGTACACATAATCTCATAAAATGGAGTAAATGTTGTAATTGATATCGATGCAATTGACTACGATGAAGTTGGAGTTGAGAAGCACAAACTTTTCTTGACAATGACAAATGTGCGTTTGAGAATGACATATATGCAGTCACCCATGTCTACATGTGTCAACTATATCATCTCAACTGCATCGCGTGTCTCGACTACATCGTGTGCTTACTGCATTATGTGTTTACTGTGTCTTGCATGTTTACTATATCTCACATGTTTGGAGCATTTCGTTTGTTTATCATATAATGTTTAGTAGTTAAGAAAGTAGTAAACATTTACTAGGGAGTCATACATGTAAACGGAGACAAACATTGCATCACAATATTACATGCACCACAATGAGATTGAACATTTAGATACCAAGGACTCTGATGAGCATAACTTCCTTCCAAGCTTTCGATTCACCTTACCATTTTATAATTTTATCGTGATGGGTGTTTTATTTTGCTACGTGCATAAATCGCTTATAGACCAACCTTATCATGAATCTTTTTTGGAGTAGTTAATTAATGCAACCAACAACTGGTAGAGAGAAGTTGCGATGAACAAGACATGATAGACTAGTTTGCAAGTTGGCAAACCCGAGCCTTGCAAATGACAACAAGAAAAACAAGGCGAAGGAGCAAAAGAAAAGGAAAAATATGAAAATTCTAGTGATTGTTTTCTTTTTCATTGGAGTATAAGACAACCAATAAAATGAGGGATTGGTGAAAACATCATTGAGAGACAGGTCGAATGTTGTTATGTGGCTTCTCTAGCAATTATTTTGGCAGCTGAGCTCGAGTGGTTTCTTTATTTTGAAAAAAACACAAAAAATAAAATGGGAAGAAGATTGCCCTCTACAGCCACTTAGGGCGTGTTTGGTTGCCTGCGTTTGGCCCAGCCTGGCCCGTGCGGGAAAGATTGAGCCCGTTTGGTAGCCTGCGTTCACTGTGCGGCCCGCATCACACGGAACTTAAAGCGCGTCCAGGCCAGGCCCAGGGGAAATGCCCGAATCGGTAGTAGCTCGTGAGCCTGGCTTGGGTGAGGTAGGGGAGGGCGACACGCTTCTCCCTCGTGCGAGCAGGGAGATGGCGCGAGCTTGCCCGTGTCACCGGAAAATCAGTGGGAGGATTTCGGCTCACCTCCCGCCGAATCCACCCCTATTTAGCCCCCTCCCTCACCGCCCCAACTCCCGCCACCATTCTCCCTCCATTCGAGCTTTCCCACCGACGCGCATTGGCACCGACGAGCAGGTAAGCGGCGCATCTTCATCGGCTGGCGGTCTACGGCGTCGGTGCTCCTTCACTGGCCGGCGTTGATCTTCCACGACCGCACCCCCTTGTCCTCGAGCTGCAGCCATGGCCTCTGTGAGTTCAATCCCCTTTCTCTTCGTTCCTTCTAGCTAGATCTGAGCTGCAGGTAGGGTTGGATCTAGATGCATGGTTGACTAGTGGTCTAATCTATGAGCTGATATGGTTGATTGCTATGCTGCGGTTGCAATTTATGGTAGGGCTAGATGTTCAAGCTTGTGGTAGGTTAGATTAGTAGTAGAGTTTGAAGTTGAACCTTGTGCTTGTGTTGATTCATCTTAGATATGTGATTTGTACCTATTGGTGGTCCATTTGTAGCATGCTGTTTGTTGTAGATGTATGTTCGTGCTCATAGGTTGCCTGGTATGCTTAGTATGATAGCGATGAACTATATGTGCTTAGTATGATAGTCATGAACCATGTAGATGTATGCTGCTGCTTTCATGGATTGTCCGGTATATGTGTGCTATGCTTACTGTCAATGCATGCTACAATTGTAGGACATGACCACGCAGACGCAAGATCTTAGTCAGGCCATTGTCCTGTCCGACAGCCAGTTTGCTCCATCGTTTATGGAGGACTCGCAGCCTATGTCCGAGATGGCACCTGATTCAGAGGTGTTCGCGTCTGATTCCCTCTATGTGCCAGTAGTGCTTGTTGAGCCAACTCCTCCTGCTGCTGCTGCTACTGCTGCTGCACTCAAGGTAGCAGCAGCAAAGGCAAAAGAAGGATGGTAGGTTGAACAACATGAAGTGGCAGCCGTTCATGTCCACCTTCGTGCTGAACAAGATGTGTGAGCTCATCCCTAGTGGAGTTAGGGCTGACAAGGGCTTCAAGGAGGTGCACTTGAACACCGTTGCGAAGGAGGTGTTCGAGTTCTATGGGCAGGAGGTGTCTGCCACCCAAGTGTACAACCACCTGAGGAAGTGGGAGGTCGATGGATCCAAGTGTCCAAGCTGAGAGACCTTAGCGGCGCTTCATGGGATGAGAACACTTGCTCCATAGCTCTGGAGGCAGAGCACTACGCCGGCCATGTCGCGGTTAGGTCACAACCCTCTTCCTTTTCATACTGTCCACCATTGCCTACTCCTAATCACAACTAACAACACTTGTGTTTCTTTCTTAGGACCACCCAAGGGACACTGAGTTCCTCAACACACCCATACAGAACTACAGCCAGATGCAGCGCATCTTCTCCTTCGGGCTAGCAACTGGGAAGCATGCCATGGGCTCAGGGAGCCTCTTGGTTCTCCCATGCCAGACTTCCCTGGGACCCTGGACGTCGAGGTCCTTGATGGCCCTGACAAGCCAGCTGCAAAGCCCTTCGACAAGCCATTTGACCCCGTCCATGATAGGAAGAGGAAGATAGGAGGCCTGATAGAGGAGGAGATCAATGTCTTTTGCAACATAACTGAGGCGGTGAAGGAGGTTGCAATAGCCATCAGGGAGTGCAAGCCTCTCGACGTCCACCCTGACCTGTATGGCGCTGTCATGACCTTGGGTGGCTTCAGCGACGAGACTCTCATGGCAGCTCTCAGCCACCTGCTTGACAACAAGGCCCAGGGTGTTGGGTTCGTTACCATGGCAGATGCTCACAGGGTGCTATGGCTCAGGAGCTGGCTGGGCAAGCTACTACTAGAGTAGTGCTGCCTGTGAGTGTGCATGATCCCTGACGGCGATGGCGGTGGCGACGACGACGACGATGATGACAATGACGACGTACATTTTGTGTAGCTAGGGCTGAAAAACAATTTGATGGTCTGTATATTTTGGTGAGGTGTTATATACTAACCCCTCACGATGATGGTGAACTTGTGGTGGTAGGACGACACCCTCTTTTGGATGTGGTGGTAGGTTAACACCAAGGCAGTGCTAGGTTGAACTTGCTATGTCGTATGATCATGCATGATTTACTTCTCTTCTGCTCCATTGTTGTTTGTGTGCTACTTTGCTTGCTACTTGTGTGCTCCATTGATTTGCTGCTTCAACTCTTGCTCTTGTGCATTGCTAGGGCAAGTGGTATGCCGTGTTCATCGGTGAGGCTCCAGGGGTTTATAGTTCCTGGGAAGAAACCAATGCACAAGTGGCATCGTATAGCAATAACAACTATAGAGGGTTTAAGACTAGGCAGGCAGCAGAACAAGCTTACTCCGCCTGGGTGCGAAAGCACGGAGGCAGCAGTGTTGACAGTGGCAAGGTTGGAGGTGTCAAAGTGGAAGGTGCTAAGGTGGATCGTCAGTTTGGGCTGAAGCTGAAGAACTTCATCATCTTCGCCCAGTTCATCGCCATTGCTGTGTTGTAGCGTTGGTGTGCTAGGTGTGATCATTGTGGGTAAGCTCACCAACTAGGGTACAAGGTAAGCACAACATGTATGCCGTATGCAACCAAATGCCGTGTTCATGTGTTGCTAGGGCCAATGCAGGCAACCAAACAAAGTGCACTTGCGTATTACCTAATGCAGGGACACTAGATGCAGGCAACCAAACAACTTGCAGATGGCCCATTAGGGCCTGTTTTTGCTCAACCATGCTGGGTTGAAAAGTGTATGCGATGCAGGAACTGTTCACAACGGCAGCCAAACACGCCCTTAACAGCTTGCGAGGTGTGGCTGCATGCTCAAGGCACAAATGAGCGACAAACTGGTACCTCATCCTTTGAACATCTACTAATTCTTCTTTTGTATGATGTATTTATTATTTAGCTACATAGTGAGAGTTAAAGCAACACAAAGAAAGGAAGGAGGCAAGGAGGTGCCCACTGCCTCTTGAGGAGATAGGGCTGTTGTTGAGGCGGGCAATGGCTCCTTGCTGCAACCGGCTCTTCGCCGATGTCATCCAAACTATACGTAGCACTGGGCAATCGACAAGACTGGTTGCAGCAATATATATGGAGAATAAAACTTTGTGAAACGATTAGGTTTGAACACTTCCTGAGAGAGAGACTTATGTAAAGGAGGAACTGTATGTGTTGTGTATTTTATCAATGTCGGTAGACCGTGCAAGACCATATGATGGAATAAAGATATGGTCCTTTCACAAAAGCAGATATTATCACACAGAGTTCTTATATGTACAAGAATTACACACACATAGGTACGCAGAAACCAGATCATCAGAGATTAAGAATTTACATGTTAGAAACATATCCTAGTAATCCTTGCCCCCAAACCCGAAAAAAGGGAAACACAAAAGGAAAGAGAGTAAAACTTTAACAAAAACAAAAGGAGAAAAAGAACAATGAACAGTGCCTAATCATTTTCTTGCATACATTTTACTATGATAAGAACTGAAGACGTACACCAAATCTACACGTTCGAAAAAAAAACCGTGAAACTTGTATTAAATGCATAGGCCATTTTGACACAACAAGTATTCATATGAAATGGATATGGTTTCACCTTCTCAGTCACATTATATGCACAAGCAAGTTAGAGATTCTATTCTAAAGAGTATAAGAGTGAAACAAATGATTCAAACAAGTGCCTTGACTCAAGATTGTATAGCTAAGTACCTTTTCTTCCTCATTCATGTCGCTGGCAGTCTGCTTTGATGATGATAGGAAGGAACATTTATCGCTGGGCGTGTCCACTGCTTGATCAAATGCATTCATGTACTGTTCAAATTTATATATTAGGTGACAAATCAATAAAATGTTGTATTGCATAAAAGCTAACCATAATATAATAATGTATTGAAAAAATAACTTCATGTCAATAAAATAATGCAGCCTTCAAATAAATTTTGGAAAATACAGTGCCAATTTATGTATCGATAATGCATGTACTACATATTAGTAACGTGTAAGAATCAAAAAAATAGTAGGTAAACACAGGCAAGATTTGACCATTGTTTCACCACCAAAAAAGAGAAAATTATTTTATCATTGTATTGGCAATTTCAAAAGGACATTTGAGCCCAACTCATTTTCCACGTTGACAAAATGATTATCTCTGTTACAAGGGACATTTGAGACCAACTCAGTCCATTATAGGTGACCAAACTGAAAGTAAACTGCACATCAAAAAGAAATATAAATGTTATGGGACAACGTCAATTATTTGATATATAATGTTATTTTTGTGAAAGAAGCTTTCCTTATTCATGAAACATTACCATCAGAATGACAACTTTTTTAACCTAGGATAATAAGGACTTGAAAAATATCTGTATCTTGTTTACATCAGTTGCGGAAAATGCTTGTACTCACAAAACAATTTTTAAGGAATCATGAAATAGATTAATCGATAACAAGTTTTTACACATCACTAGATATTACCTCATTACCCATAAATTTTAAGTAGCTATCACCTCCAAAGGCCATCTTGATGAAGTGAATCATCTGAAATATTGTAACACAGCAAGTCATATATACCTAAAGGGACTAGGATACCTTATCTTCAAGGGCTAGCCAAAAATCTAAGTAAAGCTAGAAGGATTGCAATACTTAGAACTAGATAGAACAATTAAATTCATGAATACTTCAGAAGAATTTAACCTTTTGAAGTGCAATTCCACGATCTATTGTAGGTGAATCAGGCCCCATGTCCGACATACCGGAATACGTTTCCCATTCCATCAAGAGAAATGCCATAGTCTTGCTGCCAATAATAGACTGAAAATTTATGTGAAAAAAATTTAACTACACAATTGTTATTTCAATAGACAAACACGAGGTTGGCTGTATACAAATGGGAATCTTTGGACGTGCTTACATGGTCCATAATAGCTGGTCAGGGTCCTTTCACTAGTTGCGAGAATGGAAATGTGATAGTCTATGCTATTTTAACAATTATCTGGAAGTGCTTACATCTGCTATTATCTAGAGCTTGTAAAGTAACTAAGAGTGCGCCCCTCCCCCCTCCCCCACCCATCCCCAATTGTTTATTTAATAAAATTGCCAACCACGCAAAGAAAGTGCCCCGACATTAGAATGACCTCCCCACCCCAAAGAAAACACACTCACGCACAACAACAAAGGGGAGAAACATACATGATTTTGCCTCTCAGCATATGCAATGAACTTTTCCGGATATCGCCTGTTAGTCAAAGTTTGTGATATTACACTACTCATTGACCACAGTTGATCACCTTTGTTCTCCAAGTAGTCAATCCATCTATCGGGAATAGTCATAGCCTGGCGATAGTCAAACCCTAATCCACCTTCACCAACTGGCCAACAAAGAACTGGCATGCCTGAAACATCTACTGCCACAACAATTGCTTCTGGGAAGAGTTTGTGCATTAAATGGTTCGCGAGCATCATATAAACAACTGCATCTACATTGGTATCCAAACCAAAATACTCTTTGTAATTTCCGTTGAATGACATATTGATACCATTGTGATTATATAGCATCGATGTAACCCCAACAAATCGGAAGCCATCAAACATGAATTCGTCCATCCAATATCTCAAATTGGAAAGAAGGAATCTTAGGACCTCCCAATTGGCATAGTTGAACATGCGGCCATTCCACATCTTATTATAGCCCTTGTCTCCTGTGTAGAAATAGGATTCGTGTGCACTTTGTCCAAGATCATAGCCATTGAGACCATCTATCACGTTATTGCTTGCATGGCTATGGACGATATCCATCAGAACACACAATCCAAAACTATGTGCCTTGTCAATGAGATATTTGAGGTCCTCTGGCGTGCCTGATCTGCTGCTAACTGCGAAGAAATTCGTCACGTAATACCCAAAAGAAGCAGCGTCAGAATGTTCCATGATTCCCATCAACTGAACTGTGTTGTAGTTAGTTGCCCTTAAGCGTGGTAACACATTGTCTGCAAATTCCCTGTATGTGCCTGCTTGAAGCTTTCCACCACTCACCCCCACATGAGCCTCATAGATACGTGGAACATCAGGCTTTGGAGGTCGAGGATGGTTAAATACATACCTGCAAAACGAACAATAAAACTGTGGTAACACTGCATTATTTTATTTTATTTCAATTGGGCTTTATTTAGAATTCTTGCTCTCAAGCTACTACAAGTAGACCTTTCACTAGTTGGCGGATCCCAGTGAACACCATCGTATGGAGCTCCAGATTTAGACGCAGTGACAGTTGCATAACGAATCCATGCTGGAATCCGTTCAACCCATACTCCATGATGCCTAAATCGAAATTTAACCTTGGAATTGTGAGGAATGGCAGGTTTCCCATTGACATGGGAAATCCTGATTGACCAAACGCCAAAATTATCCTTCGTCATCTTGTGCCCAGAACCATTCCAGTTGTTGAAGTCACCAACAAGTTGTGCTTCCCTACACCCATAAAGAAACAGTTGCAAGTAAATGCATGGATCAACTAACGATAGTGAAAGTAAGTATATTGGCATAAAGGAAATGAGGGCCAGCCAACTATGGTCACAAAAGAGTGGATTATGACGTGAGTGAAAAACTTGGAACATTTGCCTATTCTTTAATTATTACTAGCTAGTACTCCCTCCGTTCCTAAATAATTGTCTTTCTAGAGATTTCAACAAGTGACTACATGCGGACCAAAATGAGTGAATCTACACTCTAAAACATGTCTACATACATCCGTATGTGTAGTCCATTTGAGATGGCTAGAAAGACAATTATTTGGGAATGGAGGGAGTACCAGACAAGGCAAGTCATCTCACTAGAAACAAATATGGAAAATAGTTCTTAGACAACTTCATCGGTATTCCATACGTTAACCCAGTACCGTTGAATAATAATAGTTGCCAACATGCTATGTGTTGAACTTACTCTGCTGCAGGAGCCCATTCCCTATACACGGATGCACCATGCTCTGTGTTGATCCCAAACTTCAAATAGCCTGCAACACATCGAAGGCCAGAAACACAAAAGTAGATAATGTTTGTACTTGTATTAACAAGTCCTTTCGTGATGTGTGCATTTAAAATGCATGAACAAAAGCTTACCTTTAGAGAATTCTTCTAGGCTTCCCTCATGTTTCTCAATCAAATGTTTCTGTTCAAGGTACCTATTCATCGTATAATCGAAGTGGTCTTTGAACTCGGACAACTTCGGGTCCAGATCGTATATGGGAAGGTGGTCAGAACCATATCCAGTTGTTGCCGCGATTTTGTTTCCTCGTGCAGCCACACAAACAAAAGACTTGCTCTTGGCCTTCCACAATTGAAGTATATATCCATCAATTAATTATTTTGACATAGTGGCATATTTGACTAAACAAGCAATGGATATACAACAATTGATCACGTGTGTCTGAAAGGAGTTTGATTAGTATTGACACATATATTAACATTTGATTAGTATTGCACAGAATTCTGAAAGGAGTTTTTAGATCATGGTCCGCGCACACCTATGCTCAAATCCGTTGGATTTTACCTGAGTTAAGCTAGACTTCTAAGTGTACAGCTAGTCTAGGACAAGTAGTCTTCTTTCCGTTCTTTTAGTGCTACTTTTTAAAATAAAATGCCACCATATCACTTTGTACCGTGTGGTCATTAGAAAAATACAAGTACTACAATTCGGAACCTGAGCTCATCTACAGCCTATGAACAGTAAAATCAAAATAAATATGAAAAAATTCAAAAAATCCAAATTTGTTTGTGGTGAAAGATGCTTGAGTGCGTGATATCTGCGCCAAATTTCAGAGCATTAGGAGATCCAAGTAGCTCTTAGTAAAAAAAGACAAAATCAGGTCCTAACGGTACAAAACAGTAAACTTTTTCACAGACCCCAAATTTGTCTTTTTTGCTGAGCTAATCAGATGCCAAATGCTCTGAAATTCGGCACGAACGTCACACACTTAGGCATTTTTTACCACAAAAGAATGATTATTTTTTGTATTTTTAACGATTTTACTGTTCACTTCCGTGCCCATCTGAGTCTAGGAGCCAAAACGCCACATCGCATCAATCATCGCTTAACAATAAAAGCGACACATATATCTCCAAAAAAATGTCGGAGAATGTGTGATCCGGAGTGTAAGCAAGGGTGGACTATGGTACAGAGCAACAATTTTTGGTATTGCACATGATCATGTGCCTTGTATTACTCAATTAATTATGTTGACACGGTACGCACGTACATATGCACATTTGGGCAGAATCCTTACAAGTAATACGGCAGAAAACTTGAGATACTGCAGGGATAAAATATGAACCGCAGATATGTAAAGAAATTTAGTGGGAGTCTTCATTGAGTCGCTGAACCCGGACCCAAAACGGTGTCCTGCCCGGCGATAACACAGCGACACAGGGAAAGAAGTGATGTCTACCTTCCGTGGCCACGACCAGCGAAGCAGAAACGGGACGGACGGCACCACGCTCAGCCGCTTGCCGCCGCCGCCGCCACCCTGCTCGAGAGGAGACCACCGCATCAGGACATCGCCGGGGCCACGCCGGAGAACGCAGAAACAACTAGTAAAGCATAACAAATCTCGGCTCACCGCGATGATCCCGGGAGGCGGCCGGTCAGCAGCGGCAGACGGGCGCGGCAAGAGAGAGGAGCTGAGGCACAGCATCGTCGTCGACGGCGCAACCTGAGGGCGGTGGAGCTGTCAGCCTTGGTGGCGGACGAAAGTCCCATTTTCCGTGGAGCTCGTGACCCGGCGTACTTTATAACGGCCGGAGGAGGAGCTTTTCTTTTTCTGCTTGGCCGCTTCCGGCTGAAGAGCGGAGTAGAAGCAACGAGCTGGAGGCACGAGGACGACGGGGCCGGAGTGCCATGGACGGTGGGGGAGAGCCCGTGCCGTTTCTGGGCAAGCTTGGGCCCTCACGTGTCTACGGCAGAAAAATAAATACAGGTTTTGTCAGATAGCGAGGGCAGGTTGTAGAACAACAAATAAGGTTGGATTAAGAAAGAAACTAGGCTTCCGTCTCGCTATATATATAAAAGAGAAAAGTATGTTTTTGGTCCCTCAAGTTTCCAAAAAGTACAGACTTAGTCCCTCAACATTTTTTGATATACATTTGGTCCCTCAAGTCTCAAAACCGGACAGGCTTGGTCCTAAACCAGATTTTGACCCCGTTGACCGGGTTTGACCGCCACAAAACAGCCCGATGAACAGTAAATTCGAGTTTTTTTTAATTTTTTTTTGCTAGAGCCCGTCCTACGTCTTTTCATGACGAAATGTTGGTCACACCTTGCGCATGTAACCATATTGGACCCCACAAATTTTCTGAATTTTTTGAATTTTTTTATTTTATTTTCAAATTTACTATTCATCGGACAGATATTTTTGTTCTTTTTTTCACAAGTTCCTCGAGTGCCGAAACACCAGGAAAATTTGGTCCACTTTATGCATGTAAGCATATTGGACCCCAAAAAATTTCAGATTTGTTTGAAGATTTTTCTAAAAAAAACTCGAATTTATTGTTCATCAGGCGGTTTTGTGGCGGTCAAACCCGGTCAACGGGGTCAAATCTGGTTTAGGACCAAACTTGTTCGGTTTTGAGACTTGAGGGACCAAATGTATACCAAAAAATCTTGAGGGACCAAGTCTATACTTTTTGGAAACTTGAGGGACCAAAAACATACTTTTCTCTATATAAAAAGCAAACCAGGGCCATCTGCCGCCAAACCTCCTGTAGTCACATGACCAAGAAGTGTAGCCACCATCGCCACCACGGTGTCCGCAGGAGAGTCGACCGGGTAGCCCACCATCTGAGCCCGCTGCCCCGACATCACGTGCCAAACTTCTCACCCATGCTAAAACGCGTTGACGCCACTCACCAGGAAGGGAAGCAGTCACCTCCCATCGAACCCATGGGCCCCTCCATGATAGAAGAGCGGAAGAATACCACAACCGTCGTGGCACCCCTGGTAAAAAGCACCTGAACATGAATGGGGAGATCCAGATCTGGCAGGGGCAGCGCCCCGCCCCCGCACGACGACTAGACGCGTGTCACTTCGGATGGAGCATCGACCAGCTCCCCATCAAACCTGGCCACTCTAGATCTAGGGGGGGCTCAGGCAACCAACACCTCTAGTGGCCCGGGTAGCCTTGCATTGCTGGTCATCACCACCCCCACCTACCATGGACCACTACCTAGTTGTCGACCCAATACCAAGACGCCCGCGCCGCCCTAGCCCGCTAGACCAATGAGGCGCTAGAACAGATTGGCCCGCGTGCTTGCAGCCTAACACTGGTTTGCTAGTTTTCGAAAGAGGAAGAGAAGTTGCTTGTATGAGACTATGCCTCTTGGCTGAAAACTCCAGAGCCCAACCCGTACATTCACCGCTGACACGAGCACCAACACTACACCGTCGCCTCCACCACCTAGATCCATCGCCGCCTGCAGCTCCCATCGCCCGTAGGGCACATCCAGCCGCACCCGCCGCCGCTGCCACCCCAGGCTCGCACCGCCACCACGCAGCCCGCCGCGCCACCATCACCCACTTGCATCATGATCGCCCTAGCACACCGCTGCGTCCCGCCTCCGGCGACGCCCATCGGGTTAGGCCGGGCCGTGCCCTTTGGCGGAGTCGTGGAAGGGGGGAGATGGCCGGGGGTTTAGACGATGGCTAGGGTTCCTTCCCCGTTGCACGCGGGGCAACGTGAGAGGGGGGCGGTTTTCTTTTTGTTAGTATAACAATACACACCGTTGAGAAAACACTATCACCACTCGCCATGAGAGAGACACCAATATCCGAAAAGGAAAAGGAACGCGAAAGTTTCACGAAACAGTGAGATACATACACAAATTAGGTCTTTTTTTAGATACATACGACAAATTGGGTCTTCTCGTCTTGCATCTATTGGGAATTCCACACAGAGAGAAGGTGCACGCTCATATTATGCTTACAAGATCGAATTAATTGCCGCCTCCACAATGAAAATGTCGTGCCATAGATGGTTTTGTTAGATGAAACATCTTTTTTCTCGTCATAGGCTCCACATCCACATCATTGCCACCTCCACATCATTTTTGTCTGTCAGTAATTTGGAGAATGAATAATTTCTAGTTCATCTCGTATTACACTCATATACGTTTGACATACATCTAAGAGTTCATGCGTACACATCTTCACATGACAAGCCCACAAAGAGAATCAACATTTCAACTAAGATTATGAAGTGGGATTGCCCTGAGCTCCGGATATTAGAAGCCTAAGAATTTGGTCGGTCTTCGCTTGCTTCTTTCTAACTTCATCCATCTCTTGTTTGGTTTTGGTGAGGAGTGCATCTGATTGCTCTATTTGCTTCCTCATGATGTCAGTTGCATCTCGGAGTGCAGCTGCACCCTGTCTTTCAGCCAGTAGTAGAGCCTCAAGAGCTTGAATAATTGGCAACTTCGATGGGCTTGTCTCTAATAGGGAATTATGTTCGAACGTGCTTGTCGAACTTATGTGGGAGGGTATCTCGGAAACGGCATCAAATGTTGATCTTGGGGTCGTCTGTTGTGCAATCGTAGTTTCAATTGCATCCTATTAAGTTTCAGTTACTAGACATGAGTAGGGTTGAAATAAGTTACAACAATGAATCATGAAAAACATACTAACTTCTATATGGTAAATTAAATATTAAATATTTTGCATCCTACAATTAGACATGGAAAGCTATATTTCTATACTTGAACTTGCATTAGCTTAAAATGACACGATGCATCTAGACCAATAGGGATAAGATATACTCTTTTTTAGAAAGGATTGCCTAGACTTTATGTGCTTGTAATTCTAAAACGTAGCAACACTTACCAACCTAGACCTCACATTATACCTTGCTGGACATCAAATGAATGCATATTCTGTGTTGCTTGAGTTTTAAGATTTTCATATATCCGCAAACACATAAAGCAAAGCATCGTCAAACATTCATTATGCCAAGGTTTTAAACATCATCATTGGCCTATGGACATGATGCAAACTTGCTCTAACATGAGAAAGATTTTATATACAATAATACAAGAGGGACACACATTTACAAGATAATAGGCATATGCTTGAGTCTAAGATCGTTTTGCTTCTTTGAGGTTTATACCAACAGTAAATCAACGGATCCCATCAGAATAGCAAAGTTAAGCGTGCTTGGATGAGAGTAGTATTAGAATGGGTGACACCCTGGAAAGTCCTGGTGTTGCATGCCTCATTTTTTGGTCAAAGGTTTCCTCCATGCCATCGCCTCGGTCCTGCTCTTCTTCCCCCTCTAGTGGCCTCATCGACGGCAAGAGGAGTGGGGACCCATCTGCTTTTCCTTCACTTTTGTATACCTGGCTGCATCAACGAAGTGCTGGCGGTGATGGCATGTTGTTATAAGGTCTCTTCGACATCTCTCTACATCAACAACATTCGATTAGGCACCGATAAAGGGCCTCTAAGAGTTTGCGTCGCCAAATTTGTTGACTATCTTCGGATTTTGACAATTGATGTGCCTATCAAGGAGAGCAAATGGTTGGCTATTTGTGCAGCGACTTCAACATCTTCTTACTTGTTCTTCTGCATGATTTGGTTTCTCCAACTCTTGTACTGTGTGGAGTGATGCACCAACCGATGCTTCTTCGGCGTGTTTTAGATCTTTTCTCAAGCAGAGAGTGGCTATTGCGGTCTTTAAAGCCTAGTATGGCGAGGGTGTTTGTAGGTGTCCCTTTCCTTCATTGTCGGTTGAGTGCAGTTTTTAATCTCCGAAAGATGGTGTACAATCTGAAGGAGGCTAGAATGATTTTAAGGTAATTTATTTTCTACTTGTCATTCTGTGTCTAGTTGTCATTCCATTGTACTGTTTTTTTTGTTGATAATTATCGGATCTAAGATGCCTTTTGGGTGTCTTTTTTCCAAGAAAGATAGTTTTGCTTCTTTGAGGTGACAACTCCAGAAAAATATCTGTTTGCTTGTTCCAGTTGCCAACTAAAATGGCATCTTTAGCCCAAAACTAGGATTTGGTGATAATGACGGGTTATTGGGGTACTAATGATATTCTGGAGTGGATGAGTCGTTTATTAGTCCCAAGGAAATGAAGCAAGGGTGGTTAGAGACCACTCAAGGAAAAATAATATAAAAGAAGACTACGTCTTTAAATTTAATCATAGATTTTATTTCATATCTTTGAGTCATATAGGGAAGTCGTACTATTGACAGGAGTCTACCAGAGGAACAAGAGTGGAGATTGACGACCTAAAAAATCCTACACACTCCGAAAAAGCCTTGTGAGAAACCCCAAAAGATACCCTAGGAACCGAGGAATTGTCATTCTTGCCAGCAAAAGGACCCCAAAACATCCCGACCTGCTTGTGTGTGTGTGCCTGCAGGTTAAGAGAGTATTTCCCAGAAGGACCCAAGATATCTGGGATGCACAGGAGGCTACAGGCTAATCTGAATTGCCGAGTAACGTTCAAACATCGAGGACCATATGAAAGGTTGCCATTCTTCCCCAACTGAAGGAGGCGACCATATGAGCTTTCTATTATTGTTGACCACTTTGAACTTGTATCCTCCCTCTACAACCATCAATCTTTGATTTGAGTGAGAAAAAAAGGAACATTAGATTTGTGATTCCACTTGGCCCCTTTTGAATTTCCCTTGAGTTCTTCCTGAAGCTTGTCACTCTAAAGTTTGTGGGGGAATCCTGGATGGTTGGAGTCATCCAAAAGCTTCCAAAGTTGTGGATTTTTTATGATTAATTATAGGTGACCGAAGCAGGTTCCAAGTTCAACATACCATCATATGTTTCCATGTCCATCGTTGATCTCGTACTATTCTCCAGCCTCCAGCCGCCCCTAACCCTAACCGCACGGCCAGCCGCCCCTCCCCGCTCCTCCCCCGCTTCGCCGCCGCCGGAGGGGATACCGGCGAAGCCCGCGTGGTCTCCAGGGAAGGTGGCGGCGGGGCGTACTCGCCGTTCCCGCGCAGATCTCACAGCGGCCGGTGGCGTGCGGTGGTGTTCTGCCGGGGGCTGGCGCCTGCTGCCCGTGAGGCGGCGTCCCTCACGGCGGCGGGGCTGCCCCTAAACGGTGCTTGGTGGTGGCCACGTGGCGGCGCGCGGGTGGGCCGAATATAGGCTTCCGGTCTGCGTCCTCGTCGTGGCAGCGCTTGCCGTTGCCCTCGGCCATGAGGCGTGGTCCGGGACGGGCCTAGTGCCGGTGGTGCTGGCCAGGACGCACGCTGGCAGCGCCCTACTTCATCTCGCGTCGTATCGTTGGCCAATGGTGGTGGTCATCTTCGTCGTCAAAGATGGTCGGCCAGAGGCTTGGTGATCGGATCTCGAGATCCATCATCTAGTACCGACTGCGAGTTGGGGAGACATGGTTGCCGGTGAAAACCGAGCCGTTGGCAGGCGATGGCGGCGTTCTACCCGTTACCTTGATGGAGGCATTGTCGTGTAACTACTGTCGACCCACTCGTGCTGCTCTGGGGTAAACCCTAGGATCTGGTGTTCCAGATCGGACGATGGCGGCACTGCGGTGTCGTTTCTCTCTTGGGAGCATCGTTTGTGGAGCAGCGCTGGAAGTCAAAGGCAGGAGGTGGAGCGGCTTTGTCTTGCACGGAGTTTCGGTGGAGATGTCAAGTCATGCCTGACCGACAGGTGCTACGCTTTGTCATGCCTGGTCGGCAGGTGCTACGCACGACAGATCTTCCAAAGACTTCAAGGTGTGTCGGCTGGTGGTACTTGGCAGCATGGTGCTGAGGTGTATCAGTGGCGACCGCGACGTGCACAGTTGTTTGCGCGCAGGGAGGAGGTGCCGTTGGGCGCCGTAGTGGCGTCGACGATAGCTAGACCGACCAAGGTTGATGCATCGATCAGATTCTCGAAGATGGAGCGGTGGCGATTGGCGGCGGCGGCCCTCGAGAGCACGCGGACCGGCGAGACCCATGCCCGGCAGCGTCTGGATGGGTCCTCGGGTCTTAGATGTTAGGTTTGGCTGCGATGTCATTTGGTATTAGGCCGAGCTATCTGCGCCCCTTCATCAACTGGATAGGTGTAGTGACAGTTTGTTGCTTAGATGGCGGCTTTAGTCTTACTGTGGTATTACTTTGTAAGGTCTTGTGAGAATAATTAATAAAATGGCCGTATGCATCACCCAGATGCAGAGGCCGGGGGTCATCCTCCTTTTCTAAAAAAAATATCCATCAAGAGAAATGTCAGTCTTATGGCCAACAATAGACTGAATATTTGTGTGAAGATTAAAGTTGTTGTTTCAACAGACCAACCCGAAGCCAATGATATACAACACTGGATCCTTGGACATGCTATGGTCCGTAATACTCCCTCCGTCCCAAAATAATTGTCTTCGATTTAGTACAACTTCAGTACAAAATTTTAGTAAATCAAAAACACTTATTTTGTGACGGAGGGAGTTGTTGGTTAATGGTTACTGTGATCATTTGTCTGAATAGAATTGTGATAGGCAAAGAAGGTACTAAAAGTCATCCACCCAAGTGTTTACATTTATTAAAATTTCCAACCATGCAAAGAAAGTCCCCCACCTTTGAACCATAAGTCGACAGAATAGCTACCCCACCCGAGAAAACATGCACCCATGCACAACAGCAAATGAGAAAGAACATACCTGATCTTTGTTCCTGTTATTCAAAGTCTGTGATATTCCACTCATTGACAATTCATGGGCATCTTTGTTTTTCAAGTAGTCAACCCATCTCTCTGGAATAGCCATAGCCTGGCGATAGTCAAACCCTACTCCACCTTCGTCAACTGGCCGACAAAGAACTGGCATGCCTGAAACATCTTCTGCAATAATAGTTGCTTCTGGCAGGAGTTTGTGTACTAAATGGTTAGCCAGCATCATGTAAATGATTGCATCTACATTGGTATCCAAACCAAAATACTCCTTGTAATTTCCAGTGAACGACATATTGATTCCATGGTGATTGTATAGCATGGATGTAACCCCATCAAATCTGAAGCCATCAAACATGAATTCGTCCATCCAATATCTCAGATTGGAAAGAAGAAATCTTAAGACCTCCCAATTGGTATAGTTGAACAAGCGGCTATCCCACAGTTTATGATAACCCCTGTCTCCTGTGTAGAAATATGACTCTTGTGCGCTTTGTCCAACATCATAGCCATTTAGACCATCTGTCACATTTTTGCTTGCATGGCTATGGACAACATCCATTAGAACACGCAATCCTAAACTATGTGCCTTGTCAACAAGATATTTGAGGTCCTCTGGAGTGCCTGATTTGCTGCTAACCGCGAAGAAATTTGTCACGTGATACCCAAAAGAAGCATAGTAGGAATGTTCCATGATTGCCATAAGCTGGACCGTGTTGTAGTTCTTTGCCCTTATGCGTGGTAACACATTGTCTGCAAATTCTCTGTATACTTCAGGCTTTTCACCACTCATCCCAACATGCGCCTCATAGATATGCGGAATATCAGGCTTTCGTGGCCGAGGATGCTTAAACACATACCTGCTAAACAAAGATAAAAATATCATGTCACCGCATTATTTTATTTTATCTTATTTGGGTTTTACTTAAATTCCCTGCTCTCAAGCTACTGAAATTAGACCTTTCACTAGTTGGTGGATCCCAGTGAACACCATCGTATGGAGCTCCAAATTTAGAGGTGTTAACTATTGCAAAACGAATCCATGCGGGGATCCGCTCAACCCATACTCCATCGTGGCTAAATCGAAATTTAACCTTGGAATTGTGAGGAATGGCAGGTTTCCCATCGACATGAGGAATCTTGATTGACCAAACTCCAAAATTATCCTTCGTCATCATGTGCTCAAAACCATTCCAGTTGTTGAAGTCACCAACAAGTTGTGCTTCCCTACACCATAAATTAAAGACTTGCAAGTAAATACATGGATCTACTAAAGACAGTGAGAAGTAAGTACTGTCGAAAATAAGAAACCACCTTTAAACAAAAACAATAAATCAGATAAGGGAAAATATTTTCATATTTCCTCTGTAGTGCATCATGGATCTGCCTGTTTTAATTGTACGTTAACCATGGACCATTAACAAGTAGCTGCATGACAATATTTGAACTTACATTGCTGCAGGGGCCCATTCCCGGTATACAGTCGCACCAGGTTCTGCGTTGATCCCAAACTTCAAATAGCCTAAATATTTTCACATCAAAGGCCAGAAACAGAGTTAATTACTATGTGCTGTGGGCATCACAAACACCAGCATCTGGAATGTATGAACAAGAGCTAACCTCTAGAGAATTCTTCAAGGCTTCCCTCATGTTTCTCAATCAAATGTTTCTGGTAATGATACCTTCTCATCCTATAATTGAAGTGGTTCTTGAATTCGGCCAACTTCGGATCCAGATCATATATGGGAAGGTGACTGACACCATCTTCTGTTTTCACAGTTTTGTTTTCTCGTGCCGTCTCGGGAACAGAACTGCTATTGGCCTTGCATATATGAACGACTAATGACAGTTAAAGCGAGCGGCAGATTAGAACTGAACAAGCAGTGGTAGAGATACAACAGATAATCATGTGCCCATATCAGTTAACTATATTTATCACAAATGCAGCAGTTAATTGGTTGATACATTCATCACAGATTATGCACATTTCGGTTGTATAGCAAGTAGCACGGCTGAAATTTTATACTGCAGCAGAGGTTATAAAGAAGACCCGAAATTTGATTGAAATCACAGCCACTTCTTGAAACATTTTAGACCCAAAACGGTGTTTAGTGGACGAATTCAGGTTTATCAGTAGTACTAGCATTTCTATTTTGCATAATCACCATCAGATTCTGTTTGGTCAGAGATTTCCAGAGAATCTGGACAGGGAGAGAAGAGGTTTACCTTCAGTGGCCACGACCAGCGAAGCGAAGACGGCACGGGTACCACGCTCAGCCGCAGATTGCCGCCGCCGGCGCCACTCTGCAGACAACCGGTCAGCATCGTCACACGGAGCCATCAAGAACCTCGCCATGGGCAAGCATAAAGGAGAACGTTAAAAGAATAAAACAGAACAGATCTCTGCTCACCGAGTTCCCCGGACCGGGCCGGTCGGCAGTGGGAGAGGTTAGCGGCCGGAGAGAGGGCAGGGAGGAGGAGGAGGCGAGGCACAGCATCGTCGGTCACGGCACGGCGCGGGTGTCGGCGGAGCTCGTGGCCCGGCGTGCTTTCGAGCGGCCGGAGGAGGAGCGTGGCGCCGGAGACGGAACGGGAGAGTGGAGAGCAGAGTGGTAGCAACTGACGAGGGGAGGCACGAGGAAGACGAGGCGCGTCTGTGGGCCCGGGCGGGCCGGGTGCCACGTGGACGGTCGGGGAGTGCCCGTGCGTAACGGGCCAGCAGTAAAGCCAGTGAAAAGGTCTGGGCCCTCGCGTGTCTCTATCCCCAGCTTGCGACTTGCCTAAAAAAATGACTTTGCGAGAGATTTCTAAAAAAAAGTTAGAGAGAGAGAGAGAGAGAGAGAGAAAGAGAGACTTTCTAGAATAGAAAGGATGCATAGTGACATTCCTTGTTTGGATATCATATGATCATGTTCTGATGAATTTTTAGCATTAAGGAAAACACGATTAAACTAGAAATTCTCTTGTTTTAGCAATTACTTTGCTACTATTATGCTAAGCCACCCGAAAAAGTGATTTTGCGTCCGGATTATGCCGGTTGTCGGGTTAGGTGTCTTATTTTTCGTACCTAATGAATATGTATTGGTTTGTTTTCTAAAGAAGATTGTCACGTATTCATTCATCACATGATCACAAGTCGCGATACAACACACACAAACACGCACGTGTGGAATCACTAGAAAGGGCGAGGGAAGATATGAGTCCAAAAACATTTTCTGAACATCCCTCCAAAAATGGAAACTACAAGAAAGTCCCTGGTGTTTAGCAACCCAATTGAGAGGCCCGTCGGTTGCGAAACCAAAGTCGTTGTGGCGCGTCGACTGGGCCACGTCCCAGTACACCTTTCATCGTGGAACTGATGCTTGTCGACAACCTCATTGAGACATATCACATGCACTGCCATACACAGACCACATCCTAGTTCTTGGATTGTCGCCTTCCCACTCAAATGGACGATGCCATCTAGGGAAACCACCACCGGCTTACCAAGGGACACGAGATCTGCTGCACCAAAGGAAAAAACCAAAGACAAAGTCCCATGGATCCCTCGACCTTTTTGTCATGGTGTCACCAAGATGGAGCCAGGACCGGTGGAAATTTATCCCAACTGCAGACGTCGCTGCCATCTAAATGACGACAAGGGAACACATATCCTGACCCCAACTATGCAGCTGAGGCTGAGAACTGGGGTCCCCTCCCCAACTTACCATTGAAGCGGGAGAGAGCCCGTGGCGTCGCAGACATATGTAGGAGGAAACTGGTCATGGTTCTTTCACCTTATAGGGAGGAGAGAAAGAATCCACTCAGTACATGCGAAAGAGGGATGGTTAGTGTGTTAAGATATGCATGTTATTGTTGGGGAACGTAGCATGCAATTTCAAAAAAATTCCTACAATCATGCAAGATCTATCTAGGAGATGCATAGCAACAAGAAGGGGAGAGTGTGTCCACGTACCCTCGTAGACCGAAAGCAGAAGCGTTAGTTAACGCGGTTGATGTAGTCAAACGTCTTGACGATCCAACCGATCCAAGTACCGAACGTACGGCACCTCCGTGTTCACTACAAGAAATATGTCAACTTGCGACCATCACTGTTGGTCACTGAAAGGTCATTGTTTTTTATTTACGACATTTTTGTGACCAAAAACGGAAGGTCAAAAGCTGGCGGTCGTAAACTGAAATTAACGACCTTCTCTGTGAGAAGGTCGACCTTCTTTGTGAGAAGGTCGTGGAAGGCCACGACCAAAACAAAAGGTCATTGATTCCATGACCTTCTATTTTGGTCGCTAGTTGTCTGCCCAGGTCACGTCGGATCTGACGTGGCAAAATTGCGACCAATTGAAAAGGTCGTTGACAAGATTCAGCCCGGTCCGATTGAGTGTTTTACATGGGCCGAGCCCATTAATTCAACCCATTTGTTGTTGTTTTTTCTTTCAATTTGAGTCAAGTACATGGGTCGGGCCCAACAATTTGGCCTTTTTTATTTCTAGGCCTTAGCCATTTCGCAGTCCATTTCATTAAGCCTTTTTGTACCGTTTTTTCATAAATGCACAACATTCCTGTCCACTATTGTTTGGGCCATAGCCTTTTTAGAGCCCAAATATTATTTGATCCAATAGAACATCCAAACCTTTTCATCCATAGATTTCAAATTTACACATTTCAACAGCAAACAGTCAAACATTCTTTCAATTAAATGATCAAATCCAAAAATCTATCAATGAAACTCACAATAGCACATGTACAATAGCACATACTGCATGATCCAACAAGTGTACATACAATCAAAAAACAAATACACATGCACCAAAACTTGGTGGCAACATCAACTAAAACTTGGTGCACATATCCAGGCTTCTTCTGATCTTCGATAAGAGCAGCAGCCACCTCGACGACATTAAATCCTGATCTACATAAATTAGTAGTGAGATAGAGTGAAAATTGAATGATTGCCAATAAAATACATGGGTAGAAGATGTACAACATTATATAGAAGAGTAGAGATCTGTGTCCCTTGGAAGCACATCAAATGTAAAAAATCTGGACTGGTTAAATAATAATTGTATCCTTCTCTACAAGCACATATGAGTAGTTAATAAGTACTAATCCTATCATGTATGGCAGGCTTGCAAGATGGAGATGCATACCTGACTAAACACTAACATATTATGGCATGACCAGGGTGAGAAAATCGACAACTCGACCGACCCGACATTGAAATCGGACATGATATCCTAAAACAGCAAGAAACGGGAAAAGTAGGCTCATACATCAGGACCACTAAAACCAAGCACATCACAACCATGGTCGAGGAAATAATCAACATCTGCATTTTACCACAGTACACTTACCACAAAACTGTCATCAGTACGGAGATCATTAGCTACCACCGCATGAAGCATCCATACATCAAACTGATTTTTCTGCTGTTGATTGAAACACTACACGTCAACCAGAAATTTGTATGCAATTGAGACATATCACATGCACTGCCATACACAAACCACATCCTAGTTCTTGGATTGTCGCCTTCCCACTCAAATGGACAATGCCATCTAGGGAAACCACCACCGGCTTACCAAGACACACGAGATCTGCTGCACCAAAGGAACAACCAAAGAAAAAGTCCCATGGATCCCTCGACCTTTTTGTCATGGCGTCACCAAGATGGAGCCAGGACCGGTGGAAATTTGTTCCAACTGCAGATGTCGCTGCCATCTAAACGACGACAAGGGAACACATATCCTGAACCCAACTACACAATTGAGGCTGAGAACTGGGGTCGCCTCCCCAACTTACCG
The DNA here is from genome assembly GCA_021437245.1 of Aegilops speltoides. NCBI lineage: Eukaryota > Viridiplantae > Streptophyta > Magnoliopsida > Poales > Poaceae > Aegilops > Aegilops speltoides. The sequence goes on from CM038147.1 coordinate 588,549,368, forward strand.
TTGGAGCGGGAGAGAGCCCGTGGCCTCGCCGATAGATGTAGGAGGAAACTGGGTCATGGTTCTTTCATCTTATAGGGAGGAGACACTCAGTACATGCGAAAGAGGGATGGTTAGTTTGTTAAGATATGCATGTTATGAATCTGTATTGTTAGATATTAAGCTAAAACTTGTATTTATTTTAAATTGGAAAATAATGTATTAATTTTTGTTTTATCTTTCTAACAGAAACCATAATTCAGTTAAGAAATATATAACTTAGTCCATCATACTTTCATTTTCTTTTGCGGAAAGGCTAAATACCATATATTAAGTAACATAGACCTTTTCAAAAGCACCCTTATAAAAATTGAGAAATACCCCCATGTCATGGGGGTGCCCAACTCTTCTTACTCTTGCATCCATCAGCGAAGCGTAATGAAGAAAGCTCATTGCCATCAATGGATCTCCGTCTCAGCGAAGCGAACTTGTTCAAACCCAGTAGCTTATAGAAGCATCAGTAGGAAAGTCATCGATGTAGACCAGATTACTTGTGGTGGTCGATCTACATAGAAAATTGCCGCCCTGGAGAAATAAACGTCAAAGAGTACGGACCTGGGAAACACAAATCTCACACTCGCTAATGAGGCTAAGGCTGGCCAAACTTCGTTGGTCAAAACTGGATCAACTGGAATACCAAGACACACAACCATGTTGTCTGCTCCGCGGGACAACATGACCGAGACAAATTTGCATAAGAAAACGCTAGACCTAGAGCACCAAGACGCAAAATCACGTTGTTCACTTTGCAAGACACTATGACTAAGAGAAACCTGCAAAAGACAACGCTAGACTAAGACAAATATGGGCACATATCATCTTCCATCAGCCTCGTGACGATACCAAGGAGTGTCATGGGAGAGAGAACAAAGTCGACAACGACATCATTGTCTCACTACCACCGAACGAAAAACACTATATATGAGTTAGGCCGATATAAATCTTCTTGAGTATTGCCAAGCATAGGTTAGGACAAAAAGGAAATCCACCCTAGAACGCCCCGACCTATAGGGACATGATGTATATGTCTATGTCATGCCAGCTTACACATTCACTGCTTTTTGGTACTGGTTTCCACCAAAGGGGGTTGATACGTCCATTTTGCATCATGCTTTTATGTCAATATTTATTGCATTATGGGCTGTTATTACACATTATATCTCAATACTTATGGCTATTCTCCCTTATTTTACAAGGTTTACCATGAAGAGGGGGGATGCCGGCAGCTGGAATTCTGGCTGGAAAAGGAGCAAACGTTGGAAACCTGTTCTGCACAACTCCAAAAGACCTGAGACTCCACGAAACAACTTTTCAGATTTAATAAGAATTTTTGGGCAAAAGAAATAGGCTAGGGGGCCCACACCCTGTCCAGGAGACAGGGGGCGCGCCCCCCTGTAGGGCGCACCCCCTATCTCCTGGGCCCCCTGGTGGGCTTCCGGCTGCCATCTTCTGTTATATGAAGGGTTTTCACCTGGAAAAAATCGTGGGCAAGCTTACGGGACGAAACTCCGCCGCCACGAGGCGGAACCTTGGCGGAATCAATCTAGGGCTCTGGCAGAGCTGTTCTGCCGGGACACTTCCCTCCGGGAGGGGGAAATCATCACCAACGTCATCACCAACGATCCTTTCATCGGGAGGGGGTCAATCTCCATCAACATCTTCACCAGCACCATCTCATCTCAAAACCCTAGTTCATCTCTTGTATCCAATCTTGTATCAAAACCACAAATTGGTACCTGTGGGTTGCTAGTAGTGTTGATTACTCCTTGTAGTTGATGCTATTTGGTTTACTTGGTGGAAGATCATATGTTCAGATTTTTATGCATATTATTACTCCTCTGATTATGAACATGAATATGCTTTGTGAGTAGTTACGTTTGTTCCTGAGGACATGGGTGAAGTCTTGCTATTAGTAGTCATGTGAATTTGGTATTCGTTCGATATTTTGATGAGATGTATGTTGTCTCTCCTCTAGTGGTGTTATGTGAACGTCGACTACATGACACTTCACCATTATTTGGGCCTAGAGGAAGGCATAGGGAAGTAATAGGTAGATGATGGGTTGCTAGAGTGACAGAAGCTTAAACCCTAGTTTATGCGTTGCTTCGTTAGGGGTTGATATGGACCCGTATGTTTAATGTTGTGTTAGGTTTACCTTAATACTCCTTTTTGTAGTTGCAGATGCTTGCAATAGGGGTTAATCATAAGTGTGATGCTTGTCCATGTTAGGGCAGTACCTTAAGTGCCGGTCCACCCACATATCAAATTATCAAAGTACCGAACGCGAATCTTATGAACGTGATGAAAACTAGCTTGACGATAATTCCCAATGTGTCCTCGGGAGCTCCTTCTTCATTATTAGAATTTGTCCAGGCTTATCCTTTGGTACATAAAGGATTGGGCCACCTCGCTGCACTTTATTTACTTTATTTACTTTTTGCTCGTTACTATTTATCTTATCACAAAACTATCTATCACCTACTATTTCAGTGCTTGCAGAGAAAACCTTACTGAAAACCGCTTATCATTTCCTTCTGCTCCTTGTTGGGTTCGACACTCTTACTTATCGAAAGGACTACGATAGATCCCCTATACTTGCGGGTCATCAGGGGTGAATGGGAGATTTAAAATTTCTTTCGGGAACTTCAATTCTCTTAGAACATTGTAGCGGATAAAGTACTAAACAGATACAAGACAACAAAATAAAACTACCAAATCTCATCAAGTATGACTACCAAAGAGAAATCACATGACTGAAAACTTAACCGAGGATAAACAACCGAAGGAATAGAGGGTTAAGATGAAACCAGTGATGCACGATGGCTACAAGTGATTTGGTAGACCAATTCACTCTTCTGCAAAAGAAATACGTTTGGTTGGATGGGCTTGTGATTTAACATAGAAGATAAACTCTCTTCGTCATGTACTCTTCGACAACAAGTTCGTCAACTTGAGCCGATCCCTCAAAAAAAACCTGCGCCGATCCCTCAGGGTAGATACTTGAGGTAATCTTCCATAACCTTCGCAGACTTTGTCTTCGTGAACCACAATTAACTTGACACCTAACCGCCTAGAGAGTTGGCAGCTCTCAAGAGTAATAGGTGGAGCGTGCTAAACTTAGATTTATGTGATGCTAAACCAGTATATAATTTGTTGGCTTTGGGTTTTCTCTCGATGGATTTTAAACTCAAATCTTTCGGAGAGTGGGTGAGGGAGTCCTGGACTAGTGGGTGTCCGGACAGCCGGACTATCATCGTCCGCCGGACTCCAAGACTACGAAGATACAAGATTGAAGACTCCGTCCCGTGTCCGGATGGGACTTTCCTTGGCGTGGAAGGCAAGCTTGGCGATACGGATATGTAGATCTCCTACCATTGTAACCGACTCTGTGTAACCCTAGCCTCCTCCGGTGTCTATATAAACCGGAGGGCTTTAGTCCGTAGGACAACATACATTACGACAATCATACCATAGGCTAGCTTTAGGGTTTAGCCTCCTTGATCTCTTGATAGATCCACTCTTGTACTACCCATATCATCAATATTAATCAAGCGGGACGAGGGTTTTACCTCCATCGAGAGGGGCGAACACAGGTAAAACATCGTGTCCCTCGTCTCCTGTTACCATCCGCCTAGACGCACGATTCGGGACCCCCTACCGAGATCCGCGGTTTGACACCGACATTGGTGCTTTCATTGAGAGTTCCTCGTGTCGTCACCGATAGGCTTGATGGCATCCACAACCAACAACGCTGTCGGTGAGACTTTTCTCCCGGACAGATCTTCAGATTCGGCGGCCTTCGCTGCTGCGGGCTAATTCGCTGGCCATCCGGAGCAGATCGAAGCTACGCCCTGGCTGTCGTCGATTCGAAGCCTAAACTTCACGGCCGATGTCGCGGAGACTTGATCTTCGACGGACCCGAGCCCCGGCCAAGCGTGCCGCACTGTTGCGATGGGTATGATCTAACTCTGCCGCCGAACAGTGCCTTGGTGGCCGCACATGAATCCGCTCCGGCCATTAGTCCGGAGCCGATTGCCCAGATAGAGGATCGGTGGATGGACACCGCCTCGGGGGCTTCAACTTACACGGCGATGGAGCCGAACTCTAATCTTGTCCCGCGCAAATCTCGCGGTTCCGAGGTGCCGGACTCCTTGCCGGACTCCGAACCTCCCGCGCCCCTGCCAACCAAATCGGATTGGGCGCCGGTTATGGAATTCACCGCCGCGGACATCTTCCAATACTCACCTTTTGGCGACATCCTGAATTCACTAAAGCGTCTCTCGTTATCAGGAGAGCCCTGGCCGGACTATGGCCAGGATGGTTGGGATACGGACGACGAAGAAATTCAGAGCCCACCCACCACCCACTTTGTAGCCACTGTCGACGATCTAACCGACATGCTAGACTACGACTCCAAGACATCGACGCTATGGACGCATTTACGGAGACGAACAGAACCAGCGCCTACGAGGCACCTGAAGACCACCTCGTCATATGACATATACATGGTGGATACCCCGAAAGACGGGGACGGCGAAGAAACAGCGGAGGCAGATTCTCTAAAGAAACAGCCCAAGCGCCGGCGTCAGCGGCGCCGCTCTAAATCCTGCCACAACAAGAATGGAGATTCCAGCACAGGAGATAATAATACCTCAGAAAGTGACGAAGACAACCCCCTCCAGCAAGACTCAGCGCAGGAGGATGCAGAAGCAAGCCCTCACGAGAGGCGGCGATTTAAGAGGTTGAGGATTACAACTATATGCCTCCCCTCGAAGGCGAGGCAAGCCTCAACGATGACGAATTCGTCGTGCCCGAGGATCCCGTCGAACAAGAGCGTTTAAACGCAGGCTTATTGCCACGGCAAACAGCCTAAAGAAAAAGCAGCAACAGACTTCAAGCTGATCAGACCTCTTGCCGATCGATGGATCGAGGTCCTCGCGTCAAGAGTATAAACTCGAACGCCTCAAAAGCTATCAAGACGCAAGCTGCTCCCCGATTAGAGGAGGAAGCATACATACCTCCATCACCAGCGCACGATACGGCTGACCGACCACCCCGCGGTCGTGACAGAGAGGCATCCAGGCCCCCAGCCAAGACCGTACCCCGGCATCACTCCATAAGTAAGAAGCCAAGAGGGAACGCGCCGGACTTGCGAGATATGCTGGAGGACAAAGCAAGGCAATCCAGATCCATCTACGGATCACGTGGGCGCCCCACGACCCATGACGAATACCGTCGTACCGGATATAATAACCCCGGCCGGGCCGTACACGACAGACAATGCTCTCTCGAGCTACGTCGTGATATTGCTCAATACAGAGGCACCGCACACCCACTATGCTTCACTGACGAAGTAATGGATCATCAAATCCCTGAAGGATTTAAACCCGTAAACATTGAATCCTACGATGGCACAACAGACCCCGCGGTTTGGATAGAAGATTATCTTCTCCACATCCATATGGCCTGCGGCGACGATCTCCACGCCATCAAATATCTCCCACTCAAGCTTAAAGGACCAGCTCGGCATTGGCTTAACAGCTTGCCTACAGAGTCAATTGGGTGTTGGGAAGACCTAGAGGCCGCATTCCTTGATAACTTCTAGGGCACGTATGTGCGACCACCAGACGCCAATGACCTAAGCCACATCATTCAGCAGCCAGACGAATCGGCCAGACAATTCTGGACACGGTTCTTGACGAAGAAAAATCAAATCGTTGACTGTCCAGATGCAGAGGCCCTTGCAGCCTTCAAGCATAACATCCGCGACGAATGGCTAGCCTGGCACCTGGGACAGGAAAAGCCGAAATCTATGGCAGCCCTCACATCATTAATGACCCGCTTCTGCGCGGGAGAGGACAGCTAGCTAGCTTGCAGCAACAATCTCCGCAAAAATTCTGGCAGTCCGGATACTAAGGACAACAACGGCAGTCACGTCGAAACAAAAAACGCCGCCGCGTAACGGCGGCGAAAAGGAGGATCTGGCGATGGCCGGATTCCGAGGCTCTAAACCCGGTCAACGGAAGAAGCCATTCAAAAGAACCACTCCGGGTCCGTCCAATTTGGACCGAATACTCGACCGCTTATGCCAGATACATGGCACCCCTGAAAAACCAGCAAATCACACTAATAGAGATTGCTGGGTGTTCAAACAGGCAGGCAATTTAATTGCCGAAAATAACGACAAGGGGCTAAACAGCAACGACGAGGAGGAGACCCGACCGCCGAACAATAGAGGACAGAAGGGTTTTCCCCCACAAGTGCGGACGGTGAACATGATTTACGCGACCCATATACCCAAGAGGGAGACGAAGCGCGCACTAAGGGACGTCTACGCGATGGAGCCAGTCGCCCCGAAGTTCAATCCGTGGTCCTCTTGTCCGATCACTTTCGATCGAAGAGACCATCCGACCAGCATACGCCATGGCGGATTCGCCGCATTGGTTTTAGACCCAGTCGTCAATGGATTTCACCTCACGAGAGTCCTGATGGACGGCGGTAGTAGCCTGAACCTGCTTTATCAGGATACAGTGCGCAAAATGGGCATAGACCCCTCAAGGATTAAACCTACAAAGACAACCTTTAAAGGTGTCATACCGGTGTGGAAGCCAATCTATGACAGCTCGGTAACACCGAAGTGGTCTTGGATCCCGGACAATTTCGAGCGAGGAGTTAATCTTCGACATAGTCCTCTTCGCAGCGGCTATCACGCTCTGCTTTCGGACGAACGCGCTTGCAAAATTCAACGCGGTGCCGATTATGCATACCTCAAGCTCAAGATGCCGGCCCTCGAGGAGTCATCACGGTCAACGGAATACTGAACGCCCTCGAACGGAGGAACATACAATGCTCTGGCGAAATCTGAGCAGCCTCTTAAGGCAATTTCGAGTCCGCCGTTAAACGGCCGGATACAAGCAAAACGCGCCAAAGCAATACCAACCAAGACCACTGGCGCGATCGAGCCGCGCGTAGCAATGCGGCCCCAACCCCCGCCCGCGCATGATCGCAAGAATAGCACTCCGCGTACATCATTACGCTTTGGAGATACCATGGGCGCAGGGGAAAGGGCACGATCGCAATGGACCCAAAGTGCGGTTCGACCACACCAGGGGCTCGCAAGTGTGCCCTCCTTTTTTGTTTTCATTTATTATTTTCCTTTTTTATACACAGGACTCCGGTAACCAGAGGCCCTGTCCGGCGGCGAACCTGCCGAACTCATGATGCAACAGTCAGGGACGAAAGAAGGCTACGACGAACACTCAGGTGGTCTCAATTACGAGCATTAAATTCGATTATATACACTAAGTCTGCAGCTCACCCGGGACGAAAGAAGGCTGCGACGAACACTCAGGTAGTCTCAATTACGAGCATTAAATTCGATTATATACACTAAGTCTGCAGCTCACCCCTGGAGGGGGACATGTTTACTTAGTCCAAATCCCTTGCTTCCGCACTATTTGTATCAGTCCGCACTCACAGCAGACTTTCTTTAATAAATAACGCAGCACTTTCCGACTGCAATTACATTACCTTTTATATATGTTCACTACATGACATCTTGCACCTGTATATTCTGGTACGGCCTAATACACCAGGGGCTTATGTTCCCCACATTGTGGTGCGATAAGTCCGAACACTTTCATAAGTGCGGCACCCCGAACTTATAGCATTATATGAATCAGCTCCGAATCATGTCTTGGGTCAATAGTTGGGTTTGCCCAGCTCCCACGTTTTGGTGCCTTACGTTCCGTTCTATCGGCTAAGGTGGCACTGGGAGAACCACTGCGATTGCGCCCCGATTGAGCGGCGAGCGCCCTGAGGAGAAAGCTAAAACGGACCGGCATGATAAGGCGAGACTGGTCGCTGTTCGAGAGGTTTCTTCGGTCCTAAAGACTCACGCCGCTTGCGAAGTTCGGACCATGTCCGACGAAGGCGTGGATAGCGCCCGGATTCGCCTTCGAATACCGGGGCTTCGCCAAAATTTAAAATTATAGAATTCTATGGCTAAGTGAGAGTGTTCAAGCATTATAAGTCCGGTCGCCTTGTTCGTTGTGTTGGCGCCTCCTAGATGGACCCAAAATGGGAACAAGAGTGCTCAAGGTTATCCCGAACACCCCAAGACTTTCATGGCTCGGGGTGAAGCCAACGACTTGCCATCTCTCAGATTTTATAAACGGCGAATGAAGGTAATATTTTAAATTAAAACAAGTGTTGCTCAAGGCGCATATGAACGCAGTTTTCAGCGCACAGGATATTACACAGCGAGTTTACTCGAAGATTACATTTCTGGGGCACTCATCCGCAATGTCGCGGGCTCCCTTCAGGACAGTTTTATAATACATTTCAGGTGTGCGATATTCCTTGCCCGATGGCGGTGGGTCCGTGAGAAGCTTCTCCGCATCCAACTTGCCCCAATGCACCTTTGTGCGGGCAAGGGCCCGGCGAGCACCTTCAATACAGGCGGAGCGCTTGACGACCTCCACCCAGGGGCACGCATCCACCAGCCGCCGCACGAGGCCAAAGTAGCTCCTGTGCATGGCCTGTCCAGCCACAACCGGACTATAAGGCCCTTCATGGCCTCCTCGGCTACCTTAGGAGTTCGACCAGCTGCTTCAGCTGGTCGCTTGGAGGCACCGGGTGTCCGGCCTCAGCGTACTGAGACCAGAAAACTTTCTCCGTCGAGCTCCCCTCCTCGCCACGATAGAATGCGGCGGCATCGGACGCACTACGCGGCAGATCTGCAAACGCCCCTGGAGAGCTCCGAATGAGGGTAAGTGTCAGGTATTTTACATTAACATGCTTGCTTTGCATGAAAAATGCCTTACCCGCCGCTATCTTCTTCACATCTTCAACCTCCTGAAGGGCCTTATGGGCCTCGGCCTTGGCGGACTTGGCACTTTCGAGAGCCGAGGCAAGCTCGGACTCTCGAGTCTTGGAGTCACGCTCCAAACTCTCATGCTTCTCCATGAGAGCCTGGAGCTCTTGCCGTACTTCCGCCACCCGTGCCTCCTGCTTCTCTCGCTCCTCCCGCTCCGCGGCCGCACTGCGTTCGGCCGCGGACACGGCCTCCTTCAGGGCCGCCACCTCGTTCGTGGCCCCTGCAATTCCAATATTATCCTTGATAATTTTATCGCAACCAAAATCCTTTTCTGTAAGGTAACTATTCAAAGTGGTGTAACTCACCTTCTTTGTCCTCGAGCTGCTTCTTGGCATGGCCGAGCTCTTGCTCGGACCGCTCGAGATCCTTCTTCAACACATCGACCTCCGCCGATAGTGCGGCAGAGGTCAGCAGCGCAGCCTGCAAACCCATATTGACATATTTTAAGCAACCATGCGTATATCTTGTTAGATCCTCAGTCTGGCTTTTCTTTCCGAACACCGAACTGAGCATCAGGGGCTACTGTCTATGCGGTATTACATTACATAATTTTAAACTCTTACCTCAAAGCCTGTTAGAAGGCTGCTGCAGGCTTCGGTCAGCCCGCTTTTGGCGAGCTGAACCTTTTGAATCACCGCACTCATGATAGTGCGGTGTTCTTCCTCGATGGAAGCGCCTTTAAGCGCCTCCAGCAAGTTATCCGGCGCCTCCTGTTGGACGGAGGTCGCCGGTGTCACGGCCTTGCCCTTCTTTCGAAGGGGCCACCCGCCGGACTCTGGAACCACTGCGGGTTCCGATGTAGAGTCCGGCACAAAGTCCGGGAGGCGGCCTGACGGCGCCTCCGGAGCCTCCTCCTGATGGGTCCTTCTCTGGGATCCCACCTCGGCGTCCTCGTTGGCGCGGGGGGTAGAGGCGGTCGGAAGTGAATCCACATCCGACGGGGCCAACGACCCGCTCAATGAAGCGGGGGGATCATCATCGGCCGGGCTACGGACAGAACGCGGCATTAGAAGGACACTACGCGACACGAATGAAATTACACATCAAAGATCCGGATACTTACGATCTTGTCGGACGCCTGGCCCTTGGAGGCCACTCATCCTCGCCAACGGTGGTGTTGGCGAAACTATCCGGGGGGATAGTCCTCCCCCTCTTGGACCCTTCGGCCTCCCCTATTGGGGAAGCCTTCCTCTTCTTCTCTCCCTCCTCCGGGAGAGAGTCCTCCTCCTCCTCGTCTTCGGGGGAGGAATCCGCTTCGTCGTCGGACGCCTGATTGCGGGAACTCTTTCGAGTCCCCGCGGCCACCTTCTTGGCCTTCTTCTCCGGCACCACATGCGGTGCCGGAACCAGCAGCCCTGCTAAACGGGTGTTCTCTGGGTCTTCTGGCATGGGAGCCGGGCTGATGACCTGCCTGGCCTTCTCCATCCATTCCTGTCAAAGGAAAAGAGAAGATTGAAACCCTCTTAAAATCGGTTTAATTACCACAAGTGTCCCGTAACGGGGTTGAATCACTTACCTCATCAGCCGGATGCTGCGAGCGAAATCCGCGATCTTCCGTCGCGGATGCGGGGGCTTCGGCGCCCTTAAACAGCACCCTCCAGGCGCCTTCGTATGTCATATCAAAGAGCCCGCTCAGCGCCTGGTGCTGTTCCGGATTGAACTCCCACAGGTTGAATGCCTGTTCTTGGCATGGGAGAATCCGGCGGATGAGCATGACTTGGACCACGTCGACGAGCCTGAGCTTATTGCTCACCAGCTTCTGGATGCAGGCTCGGAGTCCCGTCACCTCATTCGGATTGCCCCACTGCAAGCCCTTCCCTTTCCAGGAGGTGAGCTGCGTGGGGACGCCAGATCTAAATTCGGGGGCCGCCGCCCATGTGGGCTTGCGCGGCTCGGTGATGTAGAACCACCCCGATTGCCACCCATTGACGGAGTCCATGAAGGCCCCTTCGAGCCAGAGGACGTTGGGCAACTTGCCCAACATGGCGCCTCCGCATTCCGCTTGCGTGCCCTTCACAACCTTCGGCTTGACGTTGAAGGTCTTGAGCCACAGGCCGAAGTGGGGCCGGATGCAGAGGAAGGCCTCGCACACGACGATAAACGCCGAGATGTTGAGGATGAAGTTCGGCGCCAGATCGTGGAAATACAGGCCGTAGTAAAACATGATCCTCCAGACAAATGGGTGCAATGGAAAGCCCAGTCCGCGGAGGAAATGGGGAAGGAAGACGACCCTCTCATGGGGCCCAGGGGTAGGGATGAGCTGCCCCTCGTCGGGCAGCCGATGCGCGATATCGCCGGAAAGGTATCCGGCGCTGCGCAGTTTGGTGATGTGCTCCTCCTTAACGGTGGAGGCCAACCATTTGCCTCCCGCTCCGGACATATTCGGAGAAGGTCGAGGCGAGATGCGCGAGCTTGGGCGTTGGAGCTTGAGTACACAGAGATGGATAAGCAAAGGAGGAAGAAGGCGTAGGTGAGAAGGTAAATCCTTATCCCTTATATATAGACAGACGAAAACTATGCGTCCCCACCGGCCTGATAAAACTCGCTTATCTCCCAAGCGCCACCATCAATGGCGCGGTTGGGTTACCCACGTCCGTATTGATGAGAATCCCGGAATAAGGGGAACACGATCTCTGCTTTGACAAGACGTGCCTAGGAAACCGCTTCGCTAAACGTGCTGAGGTGGTATAGTAAAAAACGATTCAAACAAAGGCTTTGTAGCGGTGTGATGTCACGCCGCATAATACGTCAGCAGATTGGACCGGTGTACATTTTATTCTCTCTACGGTGGAATGTGGAATTTATTTTGCAGAGCCGGACACTATCCTGGTGTTCATGATCTTCTCTGGATTATTCAAGGGAGGAACCCGCCTTGCAATGCCGAACATTATGCGCGCCGGACTTATCGTCATTGAAGCCTGGTTCAGGGCTACTAAGGGAGTCCTGGACTAGGGGGTGTCCGGACAGCCGGACTATCATCGTCCGCCGGACTCCAAGACTACGAAGATACAAGATTGAAGACTCCGTCCCGTGTCCGGATGGGACTTTCCTTGGCGTGGAAGGCAAGCTTGGCAATACGGATATGTAGATCTCCTACCATTGTAACCGACTGTAACCCTACCTCCTCCGGTGTCTATATAAACCGGAGGGCTTTAGTCCGTAGGACAACATACATTACAACAATCATACCATAGGCTAGCTTTAGGGTTTAGCCTCCTTGATCTCGTGCTAGATCCACTCTTGTACTACCCATATCATCAATATTAATCAAGCAGGACGTAGGGTTTTACCTCCATCGAGAGGGCCCGAACCTGGGTAAAACATCGTGTCCCTCGTCTCCTGTTACCATCCGCCTAGACGCACAATTCGGGACCCCCTACCCGAGATCCGCCGGTTTTGACACCGACAGTGGGTGCTCAAACAAACTAGTTAGCATGACATGGAGCAATCAACGATTCACATTGGAGTGGGGTGGCTATTTACAGCCACGGTCTTTCTGAGAGGGAAAAGACCATTTTGGACATGACAACTAGCCAATGACCAACCTACATGTTTCCAACAGACGTAATTCAAATGCACCCAACAACTTTACTTGAGAAACAAGTAAGCCGACTCCTCGGGACGAACCATATCTCTCACAACCCATAAGATCAAATGTCTCTGGCTAGCGAGTGATAGTTTGGAAGACAAAGAGATTTCTCTCAACTCTCATAGGTTTCAGTTTACCATCAGAGAAACAAAATTTTCGAACACTATACCCCTCTTGGTAGTACGAAGGTCCTATGACTCAAGAATGACGAAATGAACTACGAAAGAAAATACTACATTTTTTCTCCGTCTTCATTCTTCCCAGCTGCACTCAAATCCTTCAGACCAGGCCCCGAAGCAATTGCTTCACGTCAGCAATTTTTGGGGGTCAACTTCCTCACGCATAATCTTCTATCATAATCTTCACTACTATGCAGGTGATTATCTTCGGAGTTTGTACCAAACTCCTCTTGACTCCAGGGACCTATAATCTCTATGTGCACTAGCAAACACATTGCTCCCTCACTGTTTTTGAAAACAATCTCCAGAACACAACGAGGCAAATTATTGCACCAACAAGTACAATAGTAAGTTTTCAAGCCATCTCAAATTAACACATTTGGGTACACTAGGTTGGGTTGGTTTCCATTTTTTAGCGGTTAAGTGGTTTTCCTAGTTTAGTTGCAAAAACTAGATAGGCATGCTAGCCATATGTAGATTGAACCCAATTGGAAATAGAAGAATTTTCCATGGAAGGGGGAAAAACAATGCCAAGTGGCAAGGAGTAGAGTGGAATTTAGTTTCATACTTCTTGTTGACACCTTGTACGTTTTTCAAATATATATTTGTTAAAACTAATCTGAACTTCCTATTCTACAAACTTGTATCAGACTTTTATTGCAATATTTGTTAAGTCGTGTGGATCGTAGAACCGTCTATCAAGATATTTATATATATTAGCATAGACACAAATACGCACAAGCACCCCCCTCCCCCAACCAAGTCCCCAACACACACAATACATCAAAGTGACACAATATTTTTCAATATGAATATTATTTTTCATTGTTTTATGCTTTCTCTAGATTAAGACATAACGTATCGGTGTATTTGTAATAATAGAGTTTTAATTTTATATCAATAAATTTGAGTTTAAACATTAATATGTTATGTCTTAATTGGTGCTATACATAGTGCAAAAGTTGTCGTTGAGATTGTGTGATGAAAGTTGTGCCATTTAGAGAATAGTGTAAATTTAACAAAATGGCTTGTAAAGAAGTAAAAAATATTGGTATAAATAGGTGAGATCTATTTTCCTCACTACTCATCTTCTCAAAGCATAAGCACAACATGATCAAAATCAGGAAAAGTGGGAAGGCGGTAAATTTAAGAATGGTTTCAAAACTGAATCATACCCGAACCATACTATGATATCTCTGAACTATGCCTGAACCATATCCATTTAATTATCATTTTCAGCCCAACCAAAACTGAACCCGCTATGTTTCCACTCAAACTAGTTTAAACCCAATACACTTTTCTTACTAAACTAAAAAACTCCACTCTCATTTCACAGCCAACCCACTAATTGCTTTTTCGAGCTCAATAAAAAGGAAAGTTCATGTGACAATCCTTACCAATGGTGTAATTACCTAGCCTAATCTTTCACTGAATACCGAGTAAAGCAAACAAGAAGAAGGGAATGAATAGTTGTTTTTGAGCCAATGGTTTAAAACCAATGCATAATTGTGGGTTTCAACACTATGGTAGCTACTACAACAAGCACAGGGTAACACAATAAAAATATAATCTTTATAATACATGGGAAAACCACAAGATGAAGTTCCACAAATGTAACATGGTAATTGTTGCATGAGTAACAATAACTAATTAAAGTTAGTTAATAATGTCTAAGATGCATAAATATGTTACATTTCTCAAGCACGGCTACGAACAAATGCATCTTCTTGGGTGATATATGAAGACTTGTTAAATCTTGTATCTGTGAAGACGGGCATGAACAAACCCAACAACCATGAATATAATCAACCAAAAGGATAAAGTCTCATTTAGCAAACAAAACAGAAGGTAATGTTCATTTCTGAATTCATAGCTTGCCATAAAGAATATCGGACTGCAGTGGAATCCTGCATCTATAAAAATATAAATTACTAGTTTTTATGTTATATGAACATATACTATCATTGTAGAGAGATACATGATATTGTAATTGTATGAACAGATAAGTAAAGATGACCAGTAATTCCTAGACTATGCAGAGAAAATGCTAGCCAATCAGATCAAAGAGCATACATTTTACTATATAAAATGAACCACATGAGCAGCAAACACCACACAGTTAGCTTTCTGGTTGTTGAACTGCTCAAGTTTCATTGATGATATTAGACAGTCATGATTAGGCAACAACCATGATCACGATCATAAGATGTGATCATTGGTAAGACGACAAATTAGAAAGTATAAAATATTTAGAGCTATGCATGGTAGAAGTCGAAGAAAACAAGTGAAATAAGATTGCATATCTGAAGACAAAGGTAAATGAAGGATGGGGAAATCATCAGCCAGAAAAATACAAATCATGATCATATCATATTTTAATCATATCTTTATGTTAAAGTACATGAGAGAGTTGCCAATGTTGAAAGCCCAAATAATAATTGGTCCATGGTTGTTTTTCATGCAATTTCGGCTTATATTATGTTGATGCCAGCTGAAAACAATGTGTTGATGTGTGATTGGGTTAGTGTTGTGTTGTGCCTGGTCATTCATGAGTGGGCACTGTAGCTACATGTGGGTGTGCCAACAGGGCCCACATGTCAGACTACTAGGTATGACATGTACAAAAGTGGTCAAGCATCAAGAATCACACAAGAAAAAACAATATCAAATTGGATCTGCAATGGCTGGTGTACACCCACATTGTCGTGTAAATTAATGTGTTAAATAACATGGCATCCGGATGAACAAGTTCATAATAGGCTACATGCACATAGGCTTGAGATCATGCAAGTTACAACTACCTGCTGCTTGTGTTGTTCTTAGTACCCCCATCCTCCTGACATGCTACTTGTGTTGTTCTAAGTAACTCAGTTTTGGGAGTCAGGAAGGAGATGGCTTTCTCTTTTTTTGTCACGGTCGCTTGCTCACTGGGAGTTGGAGGTGACGAACAAATACCAGAAAGTGATTTGGACCCATATTTGTAGCCCCTAATATGCCAAACGGTTTAAGCCCATAACCAACCATACCTAAGCCGGTTCCTCCACATACCCAAACCAACTAGAACTAAAAAATTCTTAGCCCAATAAAACCTAAACCAATCAAGCCTAGAATAAGAACCGAACCATTTCACCTGGTTATTTAAAACCATTCTCAGATTTAAAAGGCAAATGATTTTGTCGCGTAACACCGATGTGTTGTCCAATCTGTGCGCACTAGTACGGGTGACCAATGGTTCATAAATCAAAGAAGCTATGAGTACATAACTGAATGGATTGGATCAAAAGCTTAACATATTTTTTTTGTTAAATGATATTGGGATTGTCACACTTCAATTTGATCACCTAGTCTACTATAAAGAGAAAAATCAACTTCAGTTTAGTGCTTCAATACTTGATCATAATTGACTCAATTCTCCCATGACCATATTGAGTTTCCCCTTGACATCATTTTGGTCACCACTCAATCTTATTCCTGCTCTACACACTCACTTGACAGACACAATGAATCATTCATTTGAATCATTTGCACCAAGACTTGTTCAATTATGGTTCTACATATAAGCCTACCATGGACTTATCTTGAATTCTTCTGTTCAATACATTCTATAGATATGTTGACCCATATCATGTTGGCATTCATTACAAATCCATCAAATGCACTCTGATGGCACATTTCTTTATATGTAACTTCATGAAATAGTTAGTTCATAGGGGTTTCAATTCATCAGAAAACCCAAAGCATATCATTATCTTGATGAAATTCACCCCCGAATCCAACAATCTTGAAGCAACACATATAAAATGTTCCTACAAATGTATCTTGCTAAAATCATTAGTCCATATGTATGGTAATTAATTACCAAAACCACAAATGGTGGCTACATGCAATTTCACCTGGCTTCAGATGTGTGTGTGTGTGGGGGGGGGTCCTCTAGTCAATATAGGCTTTGATGGTTTGATAAAAAATCACTTTACGCCCATGATGAGGGAATATTTGATACCTAGGATAATGAAGAGCTAGTTGCGGTTAATGCCATTTTGAAATGATTTGGAGAAACCACCAGCTAGCCTTGTCACAAGTCTCTCCAAAAACTAAAGTTTTCCCCATCTGATACAAAGGTCTTAACCTCTACGACATGCTTACTACCTTCTCAATGAATATTGGTTATCTCGGTCTACCACTATACTTAAAAATCTATGAAAAAATATTTCTAACCACTCATGACAAGATCCATAGAAGACTACAAGGATGGAAAGTAAAGAACCTGCAAGGACCAAGAGGAATACTCCACCTAGTTAGTTTTCTCGTCCTCCACAACTTATATGATGTATGTGGTCCCTCTCTCGAGATGGCATGCTCATTGGTTGATAGAATCTCCTATAGTTTCTAATGACTAGAGGTCAACCCCTCTGAATTGGAAGATTTTCCCTTGGTTTGGATATTACCGACCTTGATAGGTTTTGTTTGTACATGATGCCCTCCAGTTGTGGCATCATTAGCATCAATGGTCGAACCCTAAGAGGTCGTGGGTAGGATCCCAGCTCCCATGCTCAAATATTGATATGGACCACTTTACTGCTTAGACGAATACCACGATGGGAGATGGAACCAAGATTTTGTTTTGGCATGATGACTGGACAAGAGGCCCTATTTTGCTTTGCTACATTGAGCCTACTAACATGATTTTGAGCAAAGGAAGGACAGTCTACAACAATCTCTCTGATGGAGACTGGGTCAAGTTGATTGCACGCCTCAACAACCTGACACAACTCCTCTAATTTAGCCATCTGTAAACTATCTTTAGTGAAACTGTCCTTGTCGGTGTCAAAACCTGCGGATCTCGGGTAGGGGGTCCCGAACTGTGCGTCTAAGGTTGATGGTAACAGGAGGCGGGGGACATGATGTTTACCCAGGTCCGGGCCCTCTCTATGGAGGTAATACCCTACTTCCTACTTGATGGATCTTGATGAATATGAGTATTACAAGAGTTGATCTACCACGAGATCGTAATGGCTAAAACCCTAGAAGTCTAGCCTGTATGATTATGATTGCCTCTACGGACTAAGCCCTCCGGTTTATATAGACACCGGAGGGGACTAGGGTTGTACAAAGTCGGTTACAGAGAAAGGAATCTTCATATCCGGGCGCCAAGCTTGCCTTCCACGCCAAGGAGAGTCCCATACGGACATGGGAGAGAGTCTTCTGCCTTGTATCTTCACGGCCCAACAGTCCGGCCCATGCTACATCGTCCGGCCGTCCGAGGACCCCTTAATCCAGGACTCCCTCAGTAGCCCCTGAACCAGGCTTCAATGACAAGGTGTCCGGCGTGCGAATTGTCTTCGGCATTGCAAGGCGGCTTCCTTCTCCGAATACTCCAAAATAGTCTTTGAACACAAGAATCGTGTTCGGCTCTGCAAAACAAATTCCACACACAACCGCAGAGAGAATAATATTTCACGAGTCCAATCCGCTGACAAATTTTTGTAGCGTGACATCACGTCACCGCCCGGCCATTATTTCGAACCGTTTTTTAGCCCGCCGCTCCATATTTTGAGATGAGGTTTCATTGGCACGTCTTGTCAAAGCAGAGATCATGTCCCCTTATTGCGGGATTCTCATCAATACGGCCATGGGTAATCCCACCGTATCATCTGCACGGCCCTTGGGAATAGGCGAGTTTTTAGGGCAAGTGGGGAGGCGCTTGATATTCACTGACTTTATAAAGAGATGACGATTCACCCTTTCACCCACGCCTTCTCTCTCTCTGCCTCCCCCATTCTCGAGCTCCAGTGCCCAAGTTCTCATCTTTTCCGCCCCAAAAGAGCACTCCAACCATGTCCAGATCCGGAGCGCAGGGCAAGTGGATGGTCTCCTCCATCAAGGAGAAGGACATTACGAAGCTCCGGAAGGCGGGGTATTTGGCCAAAGAAATTGCCCACCGGCTCCCGGCCGAGGGGCAGATCATCCACACTCTGAAGCCCCATGAGAGGGTGGTGTTCATCCCCCACTTTGTCCGCGGGCTGGGATTTCCTCTCCACCCATTCGTCCGCGGACTCATGTTCTACTAGGGCTAAATTTCCATGATCTAGCCCCAAATTCTTTCCTCAACATCTCGGCATTCATTGTTGTGTGCGAGGCTTTCCTCCGCATCCCACCCCATTTCAGATTGTGGTTAAAGATCTTCAATGTGAAGCCGAAGGTGGTAGGTGGCCAACACGCAGAGTGCAGAGGTGCCATGGTGAGCAAGATGTCCAACGTCACATGGCCCGAAGGCTCCTTCGTGGAGACCGTTAAAGGGTGGCAGCAATCATGGTTCTATATCACAGAACCCTGCGACGCCACCTGGGTCGCGGCTCCCGAATTCAAGTCCGGAGCCCCAATGCGGCTCACCTCCTAGCTGGAGAAGGGCTTGAACTGGGCTGCATCGGACGAGCTGACAGCACTGTAGACGCGCATCCAGAGCATGGTGGACAAGAACATCAAGCTTGTCAACATGATCCAGGTGATGCTAGTTTGCCGGATCCTTCCATGCCAAAGCTGGACCTGTAATTTGTGGGAGTTCGATCCGGCCGAGCACCAGACCCTGCAAAATTTCTTCGGCATCACGCACGAAGGCATTTGGAAGGTGCTCTTCAAGGCCAATGAGACGTCGCCAAAGGAAACCGAAGACCGTGGGTACCACCTGACCCATCCCGCCAGTCCGGTAAGTTTTTCGCATTTCAAGGTGAATCCTTTACTTACTTATTTAGGGAAGATGCCTGAGCCTCCTATTTATTTTTGCAGGGCTGGACAAAGAAAGCGGAGCGGATCAAGTGTCCGGCTCCGCTGCCCGAGGAACTGGCCATCCCGCTTCTGACGAAGATGTTGGTTCCGGCGCCCTACCACGCGCTGGAGAAGAAGGCCAAGGGGAAGGCCAAGGAGACCAGAAGCGGTCTCCGTTGCAAGGGTGCTTCGGACATGACGTCCGAAGACACCGAGACTCACTCCACCGCCGCTGGGGATGAAGAGGAGGAGGAAAGCAACTCTCCCCCTGAGGGGGGAAGGAAGAATGGGTAGCCTCCACAAATCTGGAGGCAGAGGCGTCCAAGAGGGGGAAGGGTTCCCTCGCGAATAACTCCGCGTGGGACGTCGACAGCAGCCCAGACCAGCGCCCCCAAGACAAGCCCCTGGCCGAATCGTGAGTACTCAAAAACCCGGACGCATTCATATATCCGGCCTCTCTACTTCATAGTCTTAACATGTTGAATCATGCATTTGCAGTCCGGCTCGGTCCGACCTTGAGCGATCCTCATCTTCGGGGATTCGCTGGACCCGAAGACGATGGACAGCGGGTCCCTTCCGGTGGCCTCCTCTCCCGAGGCCATGGATGACACCGAGGTGTTGTCCTGAAGGATCCCAGGCCAGGGAGAGACTCAGGAGGCTGTCCGGGCGGCACCGGAGGGTAAAACCTTAGCCGCCAGACACAAGGGGGAGCAAATCCCCATGGAGACTGGCGATAGGGGCCATATTCAGTTCGACCCCCAGCCGAATACGGTCCCCGAGACCTATGCGGCTCTGGAACCCGGCAAGCAGCCTCCTTCAAAAGGAGGAGGTGCGCCAATTCTGCAGGTGACCTCTGTTCATCCAGAGGCGCCGGACACTCTAATGGAAGTGTTGTGTAGTGCTTCCATGGTTGAGGAACACCGTACCCTTATGGGTACGGTGGTTGAGAGGATTCAGTCCACGAAGAGAGGACTCACCGAAGCCTGCACAAGCCTTCTAACAGGCTTTGAGGTAAGCAACACAATTATGTAAAAAGAATGCCACAGTATAGACAGTAGCCCCTGAGACACTGTCCGGTGTTCGAAAAGAAAATCCGGACAGAGGATCAAACAAGTTTCGTAGGAGACTAACCAGACGAGTCAATGTGAACAAGCAGGCATCATTACTGGCTGCGACCTCTCATACTGCTGAGGTTTCCTGACTGAAGTAGAGTCTGGAGCGGGCCGAGGAAGAGCTCGGCTGCGTGAAAAAGCAGCTAGAGGATAAACAAGGTATGCAATGACCTTCAGTATATTAGAAAGGATAGATGATTTGTAATAACCGTAGTGCCATTTTATTTGTAGGAGCGGCGACCGAGGTGGAGGCTCTCAAAAAGGAGCTAGCCAAGGCCAAAAAGAAAGTGGCAAAGGAGGAAGCCGCCCGTGAAAACACGAGGCCAGGGTTAATGAGGTCCAGCAAGAGCTCCAGGACGTTGTTAAGAAATGCGAGTCCTTGGAGCGCGATATTGCGGATCGAGAGACCAAACTAGCCAAGGCTCGCCAGAGCGTGCAAGATGCCCGGGTGGAAGCCTAGGGTGCCCTCCAAGAAATCAGAGGCCAAGAAAATTATGGCGGGTAAGGCCTTCATTATGCAAAGTAAATATGTGAAGAAGATGCATCTCTTACTAACCCGGATTTGGAGTTCTCCAGGGGCGTTTGCGGATCTGCCGCGCAGTGTTTCCGACACTGTGGAGTTCTTCCAAGCCGAAGAGGGGAGCTCATCGGAGAAGCTATTCTGGTCACAATACCTTGCGCCAGAACATCCGGTGCCCTTTAGCGATCAGCTAAAACAGCTGGTCGAACTGCATAGGGTGGCCGAACTGGCCATGAAGGATTTGATAGTCCAGCTGTGGCCTGCTAAAGCCATACCCAGCAGCTACTTCAGGCTCGTGAAGCGGCTGGTCAATGCCTGCCCCCGGCTTGACGTCCTCAAGCGGTCGGTCTACATCGAAGGTGCGTGGATGGCCTTCGCCCGTGTCAAAGTTCAGTGGGCGAAGATGGATGTCGTCAAGCTCATGACCGAAGGATCGCCCGCTAGCAAGGAGCATCGCACGCCCGAGCGGTATTTTGACGATGTCCTGGAGGGATCCCGCATTGTGGCGGAGCAATGTGCTAAGGATATTATCTTTGAATGAATACATTCATGTTATCCTGTCCTGTACTATGAAACAAGGTCGTGATGTAATATAATGCTTCTTTTTTATTTAAAATTTTACCTCATGTGCGGCCGTTTTCATTGAATCTGAGAGTTGGCCAGTCGTCGGCTTCAGCCCCCATGTAGTGAGTACGGGGGTGTTCGGGATGGAATCTAAACACACTAGTGCAGAACCGGGCATTAGCACCAGTTCGTAAGGCCCTATAGTGCCGGTTACATAACCGGCACTAATTAGTGGTCACTAAAGGCCCCCCCCCCTTAGCACCGGTTCAGCACGAACCGGTGCTAAAGGGCGACCACGTGGCACGAGCCAGCTCCGGGGACCTGGAGCCCTTTAGTACCGGTTTGTAATACCAACCGGTACTATAAGGTTTGGAGGGGTTTTAGTTTTATGATTTCTTTTTCATTTAATTTTGTGTTTCCATTTTAATTCTTTTTCGTTTGCTGGTATTTTACGATACTACACATTGTACACGTTATATATATATATATATATATATATATATATATATATATATATAATTTCTAGTAGAACCAATCATGCATATATATATCACATCAATGTCTCACAAATTAAACCACCATATTAATTAATTCATACATACACACATGTACAGATATATACAATTTCTCCTACATATGAATGTTGCCTTGAGCCAGTCTAATTGGTGCCTTGAGCACGATGACAATTGAAAGTGGTTTTCATTGGGGCGGTAGCGGTAATAAAATTCTCCATTCGGATTTATGACCTGGTCGAGCAAAAATCCGCTATTTCCTCTTGAAGTGCTTCTACGCTCCGTTTCTATGAGCTTCTCCGCACCTCTTTGAACTGTTAAGAAGGAGATCAATATGCATGTGTATTAGTTGTGTGACTAGCTAGATATCGATAATGGTGTAAAAATTGTGAATAGTGTTCTGACAAGCGTACCCATTGCTGTCTTTGAGATCTGCTCCTTTCGGACGCCATCATGCGAATATTCTCGCAAACGCAGAATGCACACAGATCAGTCCCTGCGCTACCGCTTGAGGCCTTTACGAGAATGGAATTTGATTAGATAAAAATTAATCAAGCATGATAATTAAAGAGATGGCAGCTAGCTAGCTAGCTAGCTAGTACTACTTAATTACTTACCTTGGGTGAAACCATTCAAGCTTTTGTTTCCATTAGCGGGCGTGTGTTGATGAATCTTGCCCAAGCCCTGCCCGCCGACAAAGAAAATGAATAAAGGGGTTATTAAATAGT
The DNA here is from genome assembly GCA_021437245.1 of Aegilops speltoides. Classification (NCBI taxonomy): domain Eukaryota; kingdom Viridiplantae; phylum Streptophyta; class Magnoliopsida; order Poales; family Poaceae; genus Aegilops; species Aegilops speltoides. Next base: position 588,572,248 of record CM038147.1, read on the forward strand.
TCATATCATGAAATGACGAACTAAATAGGCCGAGATATATAGTTAATAATGATTGAAATTACCTGTTGACTATCCCATACAAGATGTTAAAGTCAGTGTTTTTTGAGACTAGTGAGTCCAGTACTTCAACTGTCCCGGCGTCAACTTTAATGATACACAAGACCCAGTGAAATCTGCATGCACACACGTTTACATGTCTTAATTAAGTGGGCATATGTTAGCAAAAACATGTAGCTAGCTAGTAGGCAAAAATAGAGAATTTGTAGTACAAGACAGTGTGACTCACCCAAAGTGGTAAGGAAGTAGTATATCTTCATTGTATTTGAGGCGCTTCAAGAACTCTAGCATGCTGCTTTCTACTTCCTTTGCATGATGTTCATTTATCTTCCATGTGAATTCATTAACTGTGTTTGGGTCAATGAACCCAATGCCATAGCGCCCACCTTTTTTCATTTCATATATCTTCATCCTGCATAATACCACAGAAAAGAATATATATAGTGAGGATAATTATAGGTAATGATTGATCTCAAAAGGGTCACTACAGCTAGCTTGAGACTTAAATTATAGAAAGAAATCACTTACAGACAATAGCAACTGACGATAGATTTGTCGAGTGCTTCCTTATTGTATAACTGAAACAGTTCTAAATACTCAACGGACCCAGCTTTCTCATGGTAGTAATGGTCCTCCTTGACATTCACCATGAGGGACACTCGATCTGAAATCTTGGTAATGTTCATGTACCATTGATGCAATTCATACATTCTCGTTGGGAGGTTCTTGACCTTATGCGGCGTGACCAAAGGTTGGCCGGACATATTGCCGTTTACTTCATCCTCTCTAAGCAAAGGCATGGGCTCGATCTCGAGGAGTTGTCCAACAGTGATGTTGAGAACTTCAGCCTGCATTATATGCTCCTCCGTTATTACCACATTGCCCACCTCGGAACATGCCTTTGTTTGCCCACAATAATATTGGGCGCGCAGATTATCACTGTTGTTGGCACAACAAGCGAGGGATCGATTGCGCTGCTGTTCTCCCAGGTGGGAATGGTTTTCCGCATTTTTGGCAGCTGCTTCTTGTTTGCTCGATCCCGATGTAGGCGTGCTCGCCTCCCTTTGTATCGTGCTCGATTTAACTTCCGATGTGGCGCTCATAGTGCGTGTCAACAGGCTTGGAAGCTGGTGGTTGAGCCATATGAATGAAGTGGTCAATCGTTTCCTCGTGCACTTTCTCCTTGGCGGCGGTGGCGGTTTCGGTGCAAAATGGGCTTCCACCTCGGCCTTTGATATGGCTGTGATTTCCTCCTCGGACTTGTCATAAGACCTCTGCGGAAGAGGCTTGAGCTTGGACCATATTTATACCGCTTGCCACCGCGCTGTACTTCTGTACTACCTCGACTCGACGGCCACGCACTGAGCTGCGGGGTGTCTCTGCGATTCGAGGCGGCGGAGATGGCCGACGGACTGAGTTGGACAAGGAGTGGCTGAGGTTGTGCCGGACTTGGAGGAGGAGTGGGCGTCTGACGCTGTGGTGGACTTGGAGGAGGAGGATTGTCGACACTTTGCGGACTTGGAGGAGGAGGATTGTCGACACTTTGCGGACTTGGAGGAGCGGAGTCTGCTGACTCGGTGGCGGACTTCGACGAGGACTCGGGTGACGCGGTGTCGGTGGCCTTGGAAAGATGATGCAATCCTTTTTCCATAGGATGATCGATGTTTGGCCTCTCCGAGAAAGCGCCGCCGTCACCTCAAAGCAATGTCAAGCTGTAGCCCGAATATGGGTCCAGCACCTCATCAACCACGACACGAGCAAAGCCCGCTGGAATCGGGTTGCAATGGAAGGTTGCCTCGGGGGGATTTGTGAAAGCACAGCCGTCCGCCACCTTCATGGATATGTTCTTCATTTTGTAGTGTAGCTCGCAGTTAGTGTTCTCCGTGATGTCATCCACGGGTATCTACCAACATTGGGTCGTCGGGACGGAACCCACGCTGCTTCTCGGCATGGATGGGCGGTGCTATCCAATGCTGGATCATCCGCTAGCTGATGCATTCTTTGAGACCCCTTTGATGGGTAAGTGAGTCGATCTGCTCCTGCTGCCGCTGGAATTTGACTGCCAATTCCGCTTGACTTGCTTCTAGGCCTTGAAGGCGTTCATAGTCCCGCTTCCTCTGCTCCTCCTCCATCTTCCTCTTCTTCTCCTCCGCAATCTTCTTTCTCGCACGGGTTACGTAGTCGTTGTTCGGTCTGAAAACCCTCATACCACGGCAGAGCGCCTTGCCTCGTGTTCTTCCGGGTGTTCAGATTTCCCAGCACGCAGCGTAAGCTCATCGTTCTCTCTGTTGGGCTGGAACACCCCGTTCGTGCCTCTTCTATTGCAACAAGTATCGCATCGTCGGCTCCTTGAGACTTGCCCTCGTCGAAACATTTCTGTCTCCGGTCCAACTCCCCCATGCGCATAGAACCAAGTCCCGACCTGGCGGGCCAGCTCTTAGTAGCCGGAGTGACACTGCATCCTCCATCTCTTTCTCGGACTTATCCCACTTAGGCATTGCCACCGATAGCCACCGCCCCACTTATGGAACTTATCCTTTTTTCGGCATTCTTCTTGTTTATTCTCGACCGTTCCTTTGCTAATTCGAATCCTTGAATTTCACGAAATCGGCCCAATGATCACGTTGGTTCTCCGGTGTTCCTTGAATCTGGAGTCTTCCTTCCTCCGTTGGCGTACTTGTTCCATTCACCATTCTTGTAGTTCTTGAATGCGATCGCCATCATCTTAAGAGCAGCCTCTTTGACTTTCTCGCACATCTGGTTACGTGAAATGATCGGTAGGGTGAAATGTTCCATGAGAGTATCCCAAAGCAGATCTTTTGATTCTTGTCGACATAAGTAACATCTGGGCGTGGCTTTGCTGGTGCTCTCCATTCTTGAAGTTTGATCGGAGTTGGTCCTTCACAAGAACTCCGACCGACGAACGAACTTGTCCGCAATCTTCTTAGGCGCTATTGGTTTGCCAAGAGGGCCGCATGCCTCGATATTGTACTTTCGCCCGGCTTCAACTTTTGTTCGGGCCTCGTTTAAATCCTTTTGTCGAAGATTTGCTCAATCCGGATGGCTGAAAGAACAAAGATCGGTTCGTTAATATATCTTCAAGTCATTTAAAACATGTGATGATCACGGATGCGCTTATATAAATATATATACCTCGTCGGTGTTTGTTGTTTCAGGATCATGTTCTTCGTCATCGTCATAATCATTCATGACTTCGTCGTGATCGAATATCATATCACCCTCTCCGGTGTTGTTTAGAAATTGAACCGTCATAATCTTCTTCATTTTGATTATCATCGCCGCGTATCATATCGAACATGGTCATTCTCCTCTCTGTCGGTATTATGCGCCATAGCTTTTGTTTAACTAATCCAAAATAAATATAAAACAATTTAGTATTCAAATCTCGAATAATAGATATAATCTAGAATACATCGTCTAGAATAATAGATATAATCTCGAATACATCGTCCAGAATAATAGATATAATCTCGAATACATCGTCCAGAATAATAGATATAATCTCGAATACATCGTCCAGAATAATAGATATAATCTCGAATACATCGTCTCGAATAATATATAATATTGAATAGTACATAATTGGCTATTAGCTAATAAAGATCGAATACTACAGAAGAATCTAGGACACTTGCGGTTCCTCCGGCGCGGGCAGTGGACACCCAAAGAGAAGGAACCCTCACAGGATCATAGCTGAAGTGAGATCCCCGAAGATACTGCCACGTATTGGAGAACCTGCCGCCCTCTAACGCAACCATGTAGCGATGGACGTGCTCGTCCTCCTCCCTGACACGGCGATGTACCACCTCCGCGGGCCGGGTCCCTCCGCACCAAATCGGCCACGTGAACGCCACCAAACGAGATCGGGGTCGACGATGGACCCGCGGCGGGTTCCTCGTCAAGCGCGCGCCATCCAAGCAGCACCTCCAGTGCCAGCCAGCGGAGCCCAGTCCGGACATGGGTCGGCTGGACATCGTCATGACGGGTCGACGGCGAGGATGCGGGCGGCATCGTCGAGAACAAATACTAGCTATATGCCCATAAAAAGTAACATTTTTTAATGATTGGATTTTGATAACTAAAATTTCTAACATTTCTATATATATAACTAACATTTCTATAACATTTCTAACAATGCTATATATAACTAACATTTCTATAACATTTCTAATATTTTAGAACTAAAAACAGAAAAAATTATAACATTTCTATATATATAACTAACATTTTATAACTATTTCTATAACTAAAAACAGAAAAATTTCTAACAATTCTAACTTTTTATAACTATATATTTCTATAACTAAAAACAGAAAAATTTCTACAATTTCAAACATTTCTAACAAATCTAACAATTCTAACATTTCTAACTATTTCTAAAAACAGAAAAATGTCTAACAATTTCTTAAAACAGAAAAATCTATAACTAAAATGTATGTGTGTGTGTGTGTGCGCTCACCGGCGGCTAAGCGAGAGGCGACAGGGTGGCAAGACGGCGGCGGCACGGCACGCAGCGGCGACAGGCGGCGACGACGGGACGGGACGACGTCTGGGCGGCGGCGACGGGCGGCGGCGGGCAAGGCGACGGCGGCGGCGACGACGGGACGGGCGGCGACGACGGGACGGGCGGCGACGACGGGACGAGGCGGCGAAGACGGGACGGGCGGCGAAGCGGGGCGAGGCGGCGGCAGGGCGGCGACGACGGGACGGCGGCGGCGGGGCGGCGGCGACGGGGCGGGCGGCGGCGGCAGGCGGCGCAGTGCAGAGAGAGAAAAGCAGAGGAGATGAGCAGCGAAATTTGAAGTGTTTACTTATATAGAGGCACCTTTAGTACGGTTGGAGCCACCAACGGTACTAAAGGTCTGTTTTAACCAGCCAAGCGGCGGAAGCGACCCCTTTAGTACCGGATGGTGGCACAAACCGGTACTAAAGCCCCCCTTTAGTACGGTTTCGCCACGACCGGTACTAAAGAAGTCTTATTGCAAGCAGTGCGGTCTTGAAGTTTAGTCCCACCTCGCTAGTCGAGGGCTACTGTGACCGGTTTATAAGCCCAGTCGGTAGCTCTCTCGAGCTGCTCTCCTAATCAGGCCTCTGGGCCTACCTGTCCTCCTCGCCTTTGGGGCCTCTGGGCCTTGGGGCCTGCATCTGGCCCAATGAAAGGTTGTGTCGCTAGTCGTATGCAGAGCCGCTTTGGCCCGATGGCGGGCTTTTTTTGCTTTATTTTTTGTTTTATTTATTTTTGAGTTGTTTTTGTTGTATTTAGAGTTTCTTTGTGAATATTTTTGCTTTAGGTACAAAAAATACAAACTTTCTCTTAGTGCGGTAGATTTCAAATTTGAATAGTTTAAATTTTGAATTATTTGAAATTTGTGTGAATCACTAGTTTGTGAATAACTTAACTTTGAAAAAGTTTTTCCAGTGATTCTTTTTCTTATGTTCAATATTAGTGTGTTTAATCATTATATTCAATTTAGTAATGCTTAGGTTATTTAAAAATGAAATGCCTTTGTAACAGTTCAGTTTTATTGGAAACCCCGATACTTGAAAGTGATTGTCCATTTTGTACACGAAGTGCATCCAGTTTTTGCCGTAACCCTCTCTACTTTCTTGCACATGCTATTTGTATGAAATTGTGATACCATGCCAACTTTCAACCTTTTCTGAGTTCATTTGAATTGCTTTTCAATTTTAGGGTCATTTAGCTGGAAAAAATCAGTAAATGCATGAAAAGAATTTGTTTGCACATAAAATTTCTTCGCGTTTCAAATGCCAAAACACATAACTACCCTAACTATTACAGACATTCCCTCCCGGGTGTGAAACACAGAAGAAAGTGATGATAGTGAAGCCGATCACATCCCAGATCTTTGGGTGTGAAACTTCTTCTTCGCGTGTGTCCCTTTGCGCCGTAACCATGGAAAATCTTCATCATTTAACGGGATGATCGGGTCAATATTCACTGTGAATGGAGCAATTTCATCAAACTTTTCATAATCTTCTGACTTGTATGTCTTGTCATCCACTCCCACGATGTTTCTCTTCCCAGAAAGAACTATGTGCCGCTTTGGCTCATCGTACGATGCTTTGCTTCCTTATCTTTTCTTTTTCTTGGCTTGGTAGACATGTCCTTCACATAGAAAACCTGTGCCACATCATTGGCTAGGACGAATGGTTCGTCTCGCACGCAAGATTGTTGAGATCCTTGTTGTCATTCCGTCTGCGGGTCTTCCGTTACCCGCCTCGTGTCATATTGACCCATTTGCACGAAACAAAGGGACCTTTAAACCACGTCGATAGTCAAGTTCCCATATGTCCTGTATATAACCATAATATGTTTCCTTTCCGTCTTGGTTTACGCATCAAAGCGGACACCACTGTTTTGGTTGGTGCTCTTCTTATCTTGGGCAATCGTGTAAAATGTATTGCCATTTATCTCGTACCCTTTGAAAGTCATTATATTGAAGATGGTAAGCGGGACAGCAAGTACAGGTCATCTTCAATAGAGGTGGCATGCATGGTGCGTGTTCGCAACCAGTTGGCGAAACTCTGGTTTGTTCACGTGTAATCCACTCATCGAGACCGCTCCGGTGTTTGGAGCATAGCAAATTCTTGTGTTCATCCATATACGGAGCCACCAAGGTGGAATTCTATAGAAGCGTAGTGTGCTTGGTGAGAGAATGTCCGTCCATACATATTATTTGTTCCCCTCCTAGCGTGCCTTTTCCATCGATCGCCCTTATGCGCGATTCAGGAACACCAATCGGCTTAAGGTCAGGAATAAAGTCAATACAAAACTCAATGACCTCCTCATTTTGATGGCCCTTGGAGATGCTTCCTTCTGGCCTAGCACGGTTATGAACATATTTCTTTAAGACTCCCATGAACCTCTCAAAGGGAACATATTGTGTAGAAATCAGGACCCAAAACGTTAATCTCTTCAAGATAGGTGAACTAGGGCGTGCGTCATGATGTTGAAGATGGATGGTGGGAACACCAACTCGAAAACCGACAAGACATTGCACCAAATCATTATGTAATCTTGGTATGATTTCGGATCGATTACCTTCGAGAGATTGCATTGAGAAATGCACATAGCTTCACAATGGCTAATCGAGCGTTTTCGGTAGAAGCCCCTCAATGCAACCGGAAGCGGTTGCGTCATAATCACGTGGCGTCATGAGATTTTAGGTTACGGAACTTTTTCTCGCCATGTTTATTATTCCCTTTATATTCGACGAAGCCGAGCGGTACCTTAATCTCGAGTAGGCATTCAAAGAAGATTTCCTTCTCTTCGTGGTAAGGCGTAGCTTGCATGACCACGATGTATGCCGTCTTCTCCGTGCATACGTTGCTGGTCCTCCGTGCCTCGGTGTATCTTTTGTCTTCCCATACACGCCCAAAAAGCCAAGCAGGTCACGCAAAGATTCTTCGTGGCGTGCATCACGTCGATTGCAGAGCGGACCTCTAGGTCTTTCCAATATGGCAGGTCCCAAAATATAGATTTCTTCTTCCACATGGGTGCGCGTCCGTCCGCGTCCTTCGAACAGGTTGTCCGCGGGACCCTTTCCAAATATCACCTTCAAATCCTTGACCATATCATGTACATCAGCACCAAGACGATGGCGAGGCTTCGTCCGTGATCCGCCTCACCTTTGAAATGCTTGCCTTTCTTTCTTACGGGATGCCTGCTCGGAAGAAATCGACGATGTCCCAGGTACACATTCTTCTTACAACTATTCAAATATATACTGTCGGTATCATCCAAACAGTGCGTGCATCCGCGGTATCTATTGTTTGTCTGTCCTGAATGGTTACTGAGAGCAGGCCAATCATTGATGGTCATGAACAGCAACGCCTTGAGGTCAAATTCTTCCCCCATGTGCTCATCCCATGCACGTACACCTGTTCCATTCCACAGCTGTAAGAGTTCTTCAACTAATGGCCTTAGGTACACATCAATGTCGTTGCCGGGTTGCTTAGGGCCTTGGATGAGCACTGGCATCATAATGAACTTCCGCTTCATGCACAACCAAGGAGGAAGGTTATACAAACATAGAGTCACAGGCCAGGTGCTATGGTTGCTGCTCTGCTCCCCAAAAGGATTAATGCCATCTGCGCTTAGACCAAACCATATGCTCCTTGCGTCATCTGCAAACTCCTTCTCGTACTTTCTTTCGATTTTTCTCCACTGCGACCCGTCAGCGGGTACTCTCAACTTTCCGTCTTTCTTACGGTCTTCTCTGTGCCATCTCATTGCCTTGGCATGCTCTTTCTTTTGGAACAAACGTTTCAACCGTGGTATTATAGGAGAATACCACATCACCTTGGCAGGAATCTTCTTCCTGGGGCGCTCGCCCTCGACATCACCAGGCTCATCACGGCTGATCTTATAGCGCAATGCACCACATACCGGGCAAGCGTTCAAATCCTCGTACTCACCGCGATACAGGATGCAATCATTAGGGCATGCATGTATCTTTTGCACCTCTAACCCTAGAGGGCGACAGCCTTCTTTGCTTCAGACGTACTCTCGGGCAATTCGTTGTCCTTTGGAAGCATATCCTTTATCATTACCAGCAACTTTCCAAACCCCTTGTCGGATACACCATTCTCGCCTTCCATTGCAGCAATTCCAGTGTGGTGCCCAGCTTTTTCTTGTCACCTCACGCAATTTGGTACAACAATTTTTGTGATCCTCTAACATGCGCTGCAACTTCTTCTTCTCCAAATCACTTGCTAGTTTCTCTTTGCATCGGCAATGGCCCGACCTAGATCATCAGCGGGCTCATCGATGCCTCTTCTTCAGCTTCTTCCGCATTGCGGCTCAGCTTCTTCCGCATTACGGCTCAGCTTCTTCCTCCATTGTTGTATCATCGTATTCAGGGAACCCATGGCGGGATAGCTGTCGTCGTCCTCTTCTTCTTCATTGTCTTCCATCATAACCCCTCTTTCTCCGTGCTTGGTCCAAACATTATAGTGGGGCATGAAACCGGACTTAAACAGGTGGACGTGAATGGTTCTTGACATAGAGTAATTGTGACCATTCTTACAGACACCACATGGACAAGGCATAAAACCATCCGTCCGCTTGTTTGCCTCAGCCGCAAGCAGAAAAGTATGCACGCCCTCAACGAACTGGGGAGAGCATCGGTCATCGTACATCCATTGCCGGCTCATCTTCATTACACAACACCGAATAGACCAAATTAATACAAGTTCATACATAAAGTTCATACCACACTTAAATGCAACAAACAATTAACTCTCTAGCTAAAGCATTTAAATGCAACAACAAATGCGATCAAGATCGCAACTAAGGTAACAATTGATCCAACAGCATAATGATACCAAGCCTCACTATCGATGGCATATTTTCTAATCTTTCTATTCTTCAAGCGCATTTTCTCCATCTTGATCTTGTGATCATCGACGACATCGGCAACATGCAACTCCAATTCCGTCTTCTCCCCCTCAATTCTTTTCAATTTTTCTTTCAAGTACTCGTTTTCTCTTTCAACTAAATTTAACCTCTCGACAATAGGGTCGGTTGGAATTTCGGTTCACATACCTCCTAGATAAAAATATCTATGTCAACTTGATGGGCATAATTTGTCATAAACACGAAATGCAACTAATAGTTTTAAAGAGAATATACCACATCCGAATCATAACAAGGATGAGGGCCGACGGGACGGATATCAAAACCATGGCACTATGTATAACAAACAACGTCGGGTAAGATAATTATTACATGATTAACTATATATCAAAATCACACAAACATCAATTTTTATATAAAATTACATGAACAAGAGGCTCACCACAAGGTGGTGCCGTGACGGACAGTGCTTGAGGCGATCGACGGTGGTTACGACGGAGATTTAGAAGGCACTAAGTAAACCACACCTACATATGCAAACTAAGTGTTATTTTTGACCTCAAATTGCATATAAATCAAATACTAGCACACATATATATATCCTCCCAAATTACTAAACTCACAAATTAGTAACTATATAAAGCATTGCAAGAGCTAATCTAGCAATGAGAGATGAAAGGACAAAGTTGCTAACCTTTGTGATCATTTGAATGGATGGGGGCCTTCAAATCTTGACAAATTTTGGGCAAAATTTGTGGTGAGCTCGAGGGGAAGAGGAAGAACAGAGAGGAGAGGAGAGGGGAAAGGGGGAAGAACAGAGCAAGCTGGACGAAGGGTTTATATGCAGGAGGACCTATAGTACCGGTTCGTGGCAAGAACCGGTACTAAAAGGTCTTGGAGGGGCCCAGATCGACAACATCCTGCCACCACCCTCATTAGTACCGGTTCGTGGCACGAACCGGTGCTAAAGGTTAGCCACGAACCGGTACTAATGAGAGCGGCCCGGCTAGCCGTTGGAACCGGCACTAATGTATACATTAGTGCCGGCTCTAATACAAACCGGCACTAATGTGCTTCACGTTTGACCCTTTTTCTACTAGTGACAGTATTGATCCAAAGGTTTGGTCCTTGAAGGAGGTGTTCCTCAACTCGGTGACGTCCCTCGAACTCTAGATCCAGCTGAGGCCGAGGGAGAGTTCCGTCAGCACGACGGTGTGGTGACGGTGATGATGAAGTTACCGGCGTAGGGCTTCGCTTTGTTCACTTTGCCATCCTTCTTACCCACCAAATATTTGGGGTAGTTCTGCTTCCAGTGACCATTTCCTTTGCAGTAGAAGCACTCAGTTTCAGGCTTAGGTCCAGCTTTGGGCTTCTTCACGGGAGTGACAACTTGCTTGCCATTCTACTTGAAGTTCCCTTTCTTTCCCTTTGCCCTTTTCTTTAAACTAGTGGTCTTGTCAATCATCAACACTTGATACTCTTTCTTGATTTCTACCTTCGTTGATTTTCAGCATCACGAAGAGCTTGGGAATTTCTTTCATCATCCCTTGCATATTATAGTTCATCACGAAGTTCCGGTAACTTGGTGATGGTGACTAGAGAACTCTTTCAATCACTATTTTATCTGGAAGATTAACTCCCACTTGATTCAAGCGATTGTAGTACCCAGACAATCTGAGCACATGCTCACTGCTTGAGCTAATCTCCTCCATCTTTTAGTTATAGAACTTGTTAGAGACTTCATATCTCTCAATTCGGGTATTTGCTTGAAATATTAACTTCAACTCCTGGAACATCTCATATATTCCATGACGTTCAAAACGTCTTTGAAGTCCCAATTCTAAGCCGTAAAGCATGGTGCACTAAACTATCAAGTAGTCATCATATTGAGCTAGACAAACGTTCATAATGTCTGCATGTGCTCCCGCAATAGGTCTGTCACCTAGCGGTGCATCAAGGACATAATTCTTCTGTGCAGCAATGAGGATAAACCTCAGATCACGGACCCAGTCCGTACCATTGCTACTATCATCTTTCAACTTAGTTTTCTCTAGGAACATATAAAAACATAGGGAAGCTACAACGCGAGCTATTGATCTATAACATAATTTGCAAAATACTATCAAGACTAAGTTCATGATAAATTAAAGTTCAATTAATCATATTACTTAAGAACTCCCACTTAGATAGACATCCCTTTAGTCATCTAAATGATCACGTGATCCATATCAACTAAACCATGTCCGATCATCACGTGAGATTGAGTAGTTTTCAATGGTGAACATCACTATGTTGATCATATCTACTATATGATTCACACTCGACCTTTCGGTCTCAGTGTTCCGAGGCTATATCTGCATATGCTAGGCTCGTCAAGTTTAACCTGAGTATTCTACGTGTGCAAAAACTGGCTTGCACCCGTTGTATTTGAACGTAGAGCTTATCACACCCGATCATCACATGGTGTCTCGGCACGACGAACTGTCGCAACGGTGCATACTCAGGAACACTTATACCTTGAAATTTAGTGAGGAGTCATCTTATAATGCTACCGCCGTACTAAGCAAAATAAGATGCTTAAAGGATAAACATCACATGCAATCAATATAAGTGATATGATATGGCCATCATCATCTTATGCCTTTGATCTCCATCTCCAAAACACCGTCATGATCACCATCGTCACTGGCTTGACACCTTGATCTTTCATCGAAGCATCATGGTCGTCTCGCCAACTATTGCTTCTACGACTATCGCTACCGCTTAGTGATAAAGTAAAGCAATTACATGGCGATTGCATTTCATACAATAAAGCCACAACCATATGGCTCCTGCCAGTTGCCGATAACTTTCACAAAACATGATCATCTCATACAACAAATTATATATCATCACGTCTTGACCATATCACATCACAACATGCCCTGCAAAAACAAGTTAGACGTCCTCTACTTTGTTGTTGCAAGTTTTACGTGGCTGCTACGGGCTTAGCAAGAACCGTTCTTACCTACGCGTCAAAACCACAACGATTTTTCGTCAAGTGTGATGTTTTAACCTTCAAAAAGGATCGGGCGTAGCCACACTTGATTCAACTAAAGTTGGAGAAACGGACACTCACTAGCCACCTGTGTGCGAAGCACGTCGGTAGAACTAGTCTCGTGTAAGTGTACGCGTAATGTCGGTCTGAGCTGCTTCATCCAACAATACCGCCGAATCAAAGTATGACATGCTGGTAAGCAGTATGATTATTATCGCCCACAACTCTTTGTGTTCTACTCGTGCATATAATATCTACGCATAGACCTGGCTCGGATGCCACTGTTGGGGAACGCAGTAATTTCAAAAAAAATTCCTACGATCACGCAAGATCTATCTAGGTGATGCATAGCAACGAGAGGGGAGAGTGTGTCCACGTACCCTCGTAAACCGAAAGCGGAAGCGTTAAGTAACGCGGTTAGGAAACATCTAATGATGTGATCCCGTTCATCAAATGACAATACATGTCTATGGTTAGGAAACATAACCATCTTTGATTAATGAGCTAGTCAAGTAGAGGCATACTAGGAACACTATGTTTTGTCTATGTATTCACACATGTACTAAGTTTCCAGTTAATACAATTCTAGCATGAATAATAAACACTTATCATGAAATAAGGAAATAAATAATAACTTTGTTATTGCCTCTAGGGCATATTTCCTTCACTCCCTCCTCATCGTGGTGGCCCCGGGATGATGAAGATGACCACCGGTGATGATTCCCCCTCCGGCAGGGTGCCGGAACAGGGTCTAGATTGGATCTCGTGGATACAAAGGCCTTGCGGCGGCGGAACTTCTGATCTAGGGCTACCCCGAAGGGTTTTGGAATATTTAGAAATTTATAGGGTGAAGAGGTATGTAGAGGTATGACTCCATTGCCCGGAGTCATACCTAGGGTATGTAGAGGTATGACTCCATTGTCTAGGGTATGTAGAGGTATGACTCCATTGCCCGGAGTCATACCTAGGGTATGTAGAGGTATGACTCCATTGTCTAGGGTATGTAGAGGTATGACTCCATTGCCCGGTGTTGCGCTTAGCCAGGAATGGGCATTGTGAGGCCTCTAGTTCTTTTAGCATGTTCTGTCACAAGCATGTCCACATGTTTAATTGTACATATCTACAATTCCTTCCTAATACAAAGGCAGTGTTTTTGTCATTTTTTCTAAATGTTGCCACATGTTTGGTATTTTATATTACCGCTGTTGTTTTTGTGCATGTGTAGTTTGAAGAAGTGTTTATTTTTCATAAAATGCAGCACAATTATAGTGCATACTAATGTATACATGTAGAACTTTTGGATTTCTCAACTTACATTCCACTTTTTATTATTATTTGATGTAGAGAGCTTATTGGAGCTCGGGGGGCCAAAACGTCACACACGTGTTTTCCGGCCTAATGTATAGTTTTCCAGCAAATTAAAGATGGGAGACAGGCACATGTACCAGCCGGCCCGACCAGAGGGCCGGGTGTGTCATGTGACAGATTATTACTCAGAAGATGTTTGTTGTGTTGTCACTAGCCAACCAAGGCTTGGTTTTAGTGAACACTCGGCTTAGCAAAAATCCAATGGGAAAGTAGTTTTGCCACCAACTGTTTGTTTTTCCTTTGTCCATGTGATGGTGATGCTGTTTCTGTTTGGCACTTTTGGATGGTGACTCACCAGAAACAAACAGCTGCTCGTGTCATCAACCACGGAGATAAAACAGACAAGAAATTTGCTATATATAAATTGCACAAGAAAAACCCGCATTTGCTATGCATAAGTTGCCTGAAATTTGAATTTGGTTGAGTCAATTCGAGGAAGAGAAGAGGAGGCGCACCTTGGTGGGCGACACGGGGGGAACCCAAAGCCGGGGACACGGCAGAGGCATCGTCAGTTGAGAGGAGTCAGAGTTGACGATTCAGGAGTGGGTCGTCAATTCCGCTGATCACCCTGTGCAGAACCGTGGTGGAGTCAATGCAACTGTCGTCGTTCGTTCTCTTCTCCTTATCGTGCTTCTTCATGTTCTGGGGCATCTGGTGGATCTTCTCGTTGATCGGCTCCACCCGCGTCATTCACAGTGAACTTCAGGTCGTTCAAAATCTGCGATGGGGGGTAACCGAACAAATAACATCTTTTGCTTACATATTCGGCTCCTCCGAGTACAACATCGCCAACACTTTCTTTCTTTTATGGCAGTGGAGCATGTGACGTGGTCATCTGGCTGGGGAAGCCTAATCTTGGTTGGGCGCTCGCTATCTTTAACTTCGTCTGGATCTAGACCAGAGGGCAGTCAACCCAAGCATAATCTCCCAGAACCGAAATACATCGTCTCTGTTTATGGTGATTGCCGTTGAACAATTTCCAGCGCGAACTTGTTTTTTATATTTGAAAGTATATAGAAGTTGAAAATTGAACATGAGAAGGAAAAACGAAAAAGCTTCAATTTATGGTGCGAATTTGTTTTTTATATTTGAAAGTACACAGAGCTAGAATAATAATAAATATGAAAAAAGGAAAAACAAAACGCTACAGAAGTTGAAAATTCAGTATGAGAAGGAAAAACAAAAAGCTTCAATCTTTTTATATTTCAAAGTACACTGAGCTAAAACAATACTACTCCCTCCGTCCCATAATGTAAGACGTTTTGGACTAATAAACATGAAAAAGGAAAAACAAAAAGCTTACGCACTCCAAGACGTACTGCGGTGTGACATGGGCGGCAGTCCGGAAGCGCATGGCAAAAGGCCGCGAAGCCATGCAACTTAACTTGACCCCGCATAAATGTGTTTGGTTATCGAAATTGCAACGTAATCTGATTACAGCGGGATCAGTTACAGCCAAATCGTGTTTGTTTCGCCACGGCTGTAACCAAATACAGTGTAATCAGGTTCCATCGCTATACAAAACTGATTACGCCCCAAATCGGCTGTATCGGGACCCCGTCTTCTGTTCCCGCAGCCGCACAAGCCGCTCAAAGGGTGCGAGAGAAAAAGAGCAGCGGCAACCACAGCTCGCCAGCCGTCGGCATGCTTCGCCGGCGTCCGTCGCAGCGCGAGATCGAAGCCGCTAGCGGCAAGCATGCTTTGGGTCAGACGGCCGCCGGCGGCGCGCGAGATCCAGCGGCCGGCGGCGCGCCGGCGCGGGAGGAGCATAGCTCGCGAGCGACGGCGGCAGTCTTGAGTCGGCGAGACATACGCGCTAGGGAAGAAGAGGAGGAGCGACGTTATCCAATTACATTACCTAGGCCAACCAAACAAATTGAGAAATAACTCGTTAGAGCATCTTCAATCGCCGGATCGCGCTGCGCGCTAAAAATTACTTTGCCGCGCGTCCATCACCAGATTCGGCGCGGCGCGCAGCGGTGGCTCCAGCGGCCGTGTTAAAATGCAGCGCGCGTAGCTCCAGCAGGCGCGCTAAAATGCAGCACGCGCATGCTACAACATTTTTTTTATGAAAACTTTGCATAGATAAAAAAAATACATAGTTCTAGCATAGATAAAATACGGTACATAGTCATAGCATAGATAAAAAAGGATACAAAGGTATTTT
The DNA here is from genome assembly GCA_021437245.1 of Aegilops speltoides. NCBI lineage: Eukaryota > Viridiplantae > Streptophyta > Magnoliopsida > Poales > Poaceae > Aegilops > Aegilops speltoides. The sequence continues at coordinate 588,588,277 of CM038147.1, forward strand.
ACATCGTTCGAAAGCATAGATAGATAGAACTACCGTGCAACTAGATAGAACTACGGTGCAACTAGATAGAAAATACGGTGCAACTAGATAGAAACTACGGTGCAACGAGACAGACTACGGTGACTTCCAGCCGCCATCATCATCACCATCATCATCCTCGGTGGTGTTGTCCGAGGTACCGAGCCATACGTCCTCCCAACGCAGATCGTTGGGGGAGAAGATCGACTGCCCGCCGTTCTCGACGATATCGCAGTGCGATAAAGCCAGTGCCTTGCACCGACGTCTGTCGACACGCACCGCGCGGCGCCTTGCCGTCCTCTCTGCCCAAAACTCGTTCTGGGCGACGACGTCCTCCGGGTGGCGACGGCGCCACTCCTCCATGGCTCGCTCGTCCTCCTCGGCGATGAGGAGGCGGCGCTGCTGCCGCACGTGGTCCGCACGGTCCTGGTCGGTGATGAGACGCGGCGGAGGGGCGACGCGTTGCGCCTGCTCGCGCGTGAAGACGTTGCGGAAGTTCATCTGCGACCGGGGCCTGTCCAAGCATACGCCGCCGCGTCAGACGCTGAGCCGCCTCGTCTGCGCGCTCTGAACGAGCCGAGGGCGAGCGAGTCGCGGACGGATCTCGGCGAGTACCGGTCGTTAGGCGCTTCGCGGACGCCTTGTAGTTCAAGAACCCGGCGCGCGACGGCATGGTGGCGCGGTGGTGGCGGGGAAAGCGGCGAAGCGGCGAGAAAAAGTGGCGAGGTGGCGAGGGGAGGGCGCGTGGCGAGCGCGGGATTTTATAGGCGCGCGTGAAGCGGCGCGCTAAATCTACCGCGCCGCGCTAAATCTACCGCGCCGCGTGCCGCTTTCCCCCGCGCGCGGTAAGTTCCCGCCACCGCTGGAGCGCGCGAAACCAGCCGGCGCGCGCTAAAACGCAATTTTACCGCGCGGGCACGCCTTTTACCGCGTCTGTTGGAGATGCTGTTACACCTCCTAAAACGCTGTGATCTGATTACGTTACCATTTTTGTTGCCAAACACCTCCAGAGAGTCACCTTCCCATAACCAGTTGACTAATTTGTCTGTTAGAAATTGCTTCTACCACACGCTCGCCGCATGGTGAATGCTCTGGCCCGGACCCGTCTTATAAGCAGCTCGGAGGCGGCCTCCGCGGGCAATGCGCTAGTACTAATCAAATCATATCATAAACAGCCACCAGGCGCCGATCCAATGCAACACTGTGCATGCTATAGCTCAGCCACCTTGTTCGCTTGGATTGCGCTCCGTAGCTGCTGCGAATGTACGTTGTTCATGGGATACGATCGAGTCACACATATCCCTAACTTCCTCCTAATACAAATGCACTGGTTCCGCCGATTTCTTAAAAAATAATATTACCACTGTTTGCTAGTATATTATATCTCCGTTTTATTTATTTTTGTGCATTTGTAGTTTCGAAAAATATTTTCTTTTCATAAAATGTAGCGGCGTCATACTGCATTCCGATGTATACAATTTAGATTTCTTGGATTTCTTAACTTATATCAAATCTACTTTCGATTATTATTTTAAATAGAGGGCTTGTCGGAGCTCGGGAGCGAAAAAGTCACACCCATGTTTTCCAGCCGAATATATTGTTTTCGGTTTCAACCAGTGTCTAAAGACCTGTCCATAATTTGGCGGCTTGTTCCTTTGATGTAGGCTTTTTTTTTCGAGCTATCCTTCAATGTAGACCTGTTCATTCCCGGTCTGGGCCGGTTTTTGGGCCGGGCTTGCCAAAGCCCGAAGTGAAAGTTCCAAGCCTGAGCACGGCCTGGCCCGGAACACATGAACAATGCTGCTTTTAATCAAAACAATCATATTCATGATATTATATTAATAAATTATACCTATATTTTGAATTATATATATATGGACAAATGTTTCCTACAAGCAGTGGTAGTTACCACCACTTGTGTTTTGTATGTTGTATGTAGTATATGTGGAAACCGAGAGTATGTACGTGTAGTATGTAGTATATAACAATGATTAGGTAGTATATATACTAACTTTTAGGTAGTATGGACCATTTTTTGAGTATGCTCTTTTTTACATACAAATATATACGTATTTCACAAATATTAAAAAAACTATGGGCTCATATGCAATTTTTTCATGTAACTTGCTTTGAAATATCTTAGATATATTATATGAACATATTTAAAATAATAAAATAGTATATATAGTACCACATGGTAGTATATGAGACATGTGGGGTAACTACCACGGGTGGTAGGATGGATTTTCCTATATATATATATATATATATATATATATATATATATATATATATATATATATATATATATATATATATATATATATATATGGTCATTTCGTGCTTTTGGGCTGGGCTCTGTCAAGAAAGTGAAGCCCGAGCTCGGCCCAGATGCCGGGCTTCCAGGCTCGGGCCTCCGAGCCAGGCTGTCCATGCACAGGTCTACTTTGATATTGCTGCAAGGCTAGGCTGCACCACAGCTAAAACATTCAATGTTCTCGTTTGGTTACTTTTTTTTTTTTGAGGAGAACTAGGGATTTATTCATTGCTCAAAAACATCCGGAATACAAGTAATGTTTGGACGGATCCCTAGCCACATATGGCGACCTTCCGGAAGCGACGAAGCTGCCTTGGACAAGGCATGGGCTTCAAAATTCGCCTCCCTAACCTCAAAACGAAAGGTAACTTTGACAAAGTCCTTAACTCTATCTCTAATCTCATCTAGAATCATTGAATAAGATGAATACGCACCCTGGTTGATATCCGAGACCACCTGCATACAATCTGCAGCTATTATCACATGTGTTATGTTGAGATCCTTTGCGAGGGAGAGGGCTTCATTGCATGCACACGCTTCCAGATTTGGTGCATCAACTAGACCTTCAAAGATCGTCGCAGAGGCTCCCAGATATTTGCCATCCTTGTCTCGACAAACTGCTGCCGCAGCCCCTATGCGACCATTGCGTGACAAACCTCCATCAACATTTATCTTCGCCGCGTTTTCACCTGGAGGGATCCATCTCTGGACACGAGGCTGTCCTGGCCCCCTAGTTGGTTGTACGGTCCTAGTTGAGGCAATCTCCAAATCCTCCAGATACCTATTGATGAAGCACATGGTTGACAGAGGGCTCTGAAACTCGTTATCATGTATCGCACGCCTCCTCGCCCACCAAATCGACCACATAGTAATGAGCACTCTTGCCAAATCTTGTTGGTTCAACGTTTCAAACAACCAAAACAGCCAAAGGCGGGCATCCTCCGATCTGTTGGATAGCAAGTGCTCAAGAACTTCTCCATCCCCCAGTGCCCAAACACACCGTGCCATGCGACAATCAAACAGTGAGTGCCGCCAAGAATCATCAGCTGAGTTGCATATAGAGCAGGCCGGCGAAGTCGCCATCTTCCTCTCATGTCTTATAGTTCCCGTTGGCAATGACATGTGTGACAGACGCCATACAAAGACTTTCACCTTTGATGGTATTTTAACCTTCCACAGCTGTGACCAAGAATGACGTTCAGCTGCCACATTTGATTGGCTCGTCCTCCGCTCAAGCCAATCTTCTCTCTGCTGTCTAATTCCACTTAGCATTTTATAGGCTGATCGAACCGAGAAGACGCCCCTCCTGTCATAGTGCCACGCCCAAAAATCATGCTGTACTCTAGAACTCAATGGTATGTTCAAGATAATATCCACATCCGGGCGAACAAAGTGCTCCTCCAAGATGTCTTTTTTCCATGACCTAGTGACGGACTCAATCAATTCTGAGACCAATTGTGGAGGGCTAGCCGAAATAGCACATAGGGGTTTTAACTTGAAATCCCGTGGCAGCCAATTGTCTTGCCAAATATGGGTAGTTGCACCTGACCCGATTCTCTTTATGATCCCAAGTGCTAACACATCTCGCCCCTCTAGAAGTGAGCGCCAAACCTGAGACGGTCGGCTACCCAAAGTGGCCTCCAAAATATCAGATTGTGGATAGTAACGTGCCTTCAAAATGCGTGCACTGAGAGAGGACGGATCCTGTAACAAACGCCAAACTTGTCGAGCAAGTAGCGCTAGATTGAAGAGCTCAACATCTCGGAACCCCATACCTCCCATGAACTTTGGCTTGCACATCGTCTTCCACGATACCCATGCTGGTTTCCTTTGGCCTAGCTTACTGCCCCACCAGAACTTCCGGAGGAGACCATTGATATGTTCACATAAACCCCGGGATAATTTGAAACACGCCATAGAGTAGGTTGGTATGGATTGAGCAACTGTCTTAATCAAGACTTCTTTTCCCCCCGCCGACAGGCATTTCTCCATCCATCCCTGTATGTGCTTCCATATTCTATCCTTTAGATACCGAAAACAGCCCTCCTTTGCCTTGCCTACATCGGTAGGCAGGCCTAAATACCTCTCGTTCAGAGATTCATTTTGAACTCCCAGAACATTTTTGATATCAACACGTGCTGTCTCCGGAACACCCTTGCTAAAGAATATCGACGATTTATCCGTGTTAATACGCTGGCCAGATGCCGCACAATATATGTCAAGAAGATCCTTCACCTTGGATGCACTGCCAGTTGACGCTTCAAAGAATAATAGGCTATCGTCGGCAAAAAGAAGATGATTGACAGCTGGCGCCGATGTAGCCACCTTCAAACCTTGAACACCCAGGTCTTCTGATTTCAGCAAAGAAGACAAGCCCTCCGCAGCCAACAAGAAAAGGTAAGGGGAGCTGGGATCCCCTTGCCGTAACCCCCTTGAGGGTCTGAAATCATCCAATATGCCACCATTAAATAGTACAGAGAAAGAAACTGAAGTTACACACCTCATAATCGTAGCAGTAAAGCGTGGGCTAAAACCCATCTTGAGCATAACCGCCTCCAGATATGGCCATTCGATTCTGTCATAAGCTTTCATCATGTCTAGTTTAAGCGCACAATATCGGTTCCCCTTGGCTCTCCTAGTTTTCATGTAATGCAGACATTCGTATGCCGTGATAAAGTTATCTGTTATAAGGCGTCCAGGAACAAAAGCCGATTGCTCTTGAGAAATTACCTCCGGGAGTATAATCTTCAACCTATTTGCTAAGACCTTCGATGCGATCTTGTAGATCACATTGCAAAGGCTTATAGGTCGAAACTGTCCTAACAGTTTTGGACTTGCTATTTTTGGAATCATAACGATGAACGTGCGGTTGATTTCCTCCGGTGAGTCATCTCCATTGAGCACTCGAGTGATCATGCCTGTTACCTCATCACCACAAACCTCCAGTGTCGCTGAAAAAATGAGCGGAAAACCATCCGGTCCAGAGCCTTGGTGGGAAACATCTGAAAGAGTGCAGTTTTAATCTCTTCCTTAGTGTAAGGAGCATCGAGACCAGCATTCATGCCTGCATCCACTTTGGTCGGTATTCGTGACAGAACCTCTTCCATCCCTATAGTTCCCTCTGTAGCATACAGATTGGCATAAAAGGCACTAGCCATATCTGCTAGTTCAGCCGTGTCAGTACACATTGATCCATCTTGGCGCTGCAATTGTGTAATGTTATTTTTTGCTCTCCTAGCACTAGCTGTTTTCTGGAAATACTTGGTGTTGCTATCTCCCGCTGAAAGCCACCGAATACGCGATCTCTGACGCATCATGATCTCCTCACGGTAAGATACTTCGACTATACGATCCTGGATCCTTTTCTCCTCCTCACTTGGACCAACACGTAGGGGATCAGCCCGCAAAGTAGCTAGCTCCTGCCTGAGCTTTCGCAGCTCTTGACGCACAGAGCCGAAAGTAGTCTTCCCCCAGTGTTTCAGAGACGATGCAACATCGGTTAGCTTAGCTGCAAGCTCGGCTACCGTAGTAGCAGGATGATCGGCCCGCCAAGCTTGTATCACTGTATCTCTGAATGAGTCTTCAGTCTCCCACATACACTCATAACGAAACGGCCTCTTTAGTGCAACTCTCAAATTGCTAGCTTCCAGCTCATTGAGCAGAAGAATTGGACTGTGATCTGATTTTGCCGCCGTGAGATGTTCCACAGAAGCAAAAGGAAACATAGCCGACCATGACGGAGTTGCAAGGGCACGGTCAAGTCGGACCCGGCAATATTCTCCTCCGACCACTCTTTTTTCAAAAGTCCAATCCAGGCCTTTGTACCCAAGATCTGCAAGCTCGCACACATCGACAGCTTCTCTGAATCCCGCTATCTGTGCACTGTCCCTCTCATTTGGACCCATCTGCTCCTTTGGACGGAGAATTTCATTAAAGTCACCCATGCAGACCCACGGCAGCGCGTTCTCTCCTCGCAAAAACTTCATGGTGTCCCAGGTTTTGTACCTAAGACTTCTGTTTGCAGCTCCATAAAGACAAGACAAACGCCATGGTTCTTTGCCCAGTTCTGTAATGACCGAATCAATGTGATATTGGGAAAAACTTTTTATTTCCAAGGCAACATTATTCTTCCAATACAAGCACAAACCTCCACTACGACCACTACTAGCTACTCCAAAACTACCACTAAAGCCTAGACTACCCGCCAAACCTTCCACCCTATACTTCGCAAGTTGAGTTTCCACTATGCAAAGCACATCCGGCGCACAAGCCTCCACTAAATCGCGGAGCTCACGAACCGTCGCGGGGTCGCCAATCCCACGACAGTTCCAACATAATGTCCTCATTTGGCGCGGCGGTCCCCCAGCTCGGAGGCCGCCTTAGTGCTCAGCTCCATCTCGTCTACTCCCTGCTCACCCCCCTGCTTCCTCCTCTTCACTATCTGTGTCTTCTCTGGGGTCGATGCCGAAGCTGCAGTGGCATCGCGAGTTACTCCATCTGGACCACTTTCCAGCTGCAAAACTGTTCCCGCAACCCTCCCAGCAAGGTTTGGTATAGGTTGCCCATGGACATTCACAGTCCCATCCGAAGAGACTAGCCGCTTACGAGCATTGGTATGATCCGGTGGATTCTGCTCATAAGTAGCATACTCCATCTCGTCCCTATCAGTATGATCCTCTGGCCTTCTCCTACCTCCCATCGGTCCCCCTCCAGTGTGTCTTCCTCCCCGAGCGCCTCTTCCACCTGAGCTTCCGCCCCTAACGCTTCCCTCCATACCTCCCCTTCCTCCTGCAGCAAAACCCGGCTGGCCCGGGTTCCATAGTAACCATTCACCCCACTCGCAGGTGCGTGGATCATGCACGCCATCACCACACTCCTCAACTGTATGGCCCATTAGACCGCAGAAGTAGCAAAAATCTGGTAGCTTATCATAATACACTGGGTATTTCTTCCTTTCTTTTAGAGTGATCGGGACAAACCTCACCAAGGGGGTGTTAACATCCACAAAAACTCTAACACGCAAGACACCAGCCGGGTTTATTTTGCCCTCATTCACAAGCACCGTGTATGGCGGTTCTCCCACCTTTGCAGCCACCCGTTCTGCAAGTTCTCTCTTTGCTGTGAGCCCATCAGGTAGCCCTTTAATCCTCGCCCACACCGGCAATTTATTTAGCTTATACTCTGTCACATCGGTAAAACCATCATACTCTTGAAGGATCACTGGGGCGTTGCGAAAGATCCATGGCCCTCCTTCCATCACCCTTTTCCAATCTCCAAGGCAAGGCCTTGAACCAGAACAGGTTCGGCCCTTCACATTAATTGTCACACCTGTGCGACGCCCACGTTCCTCCTCTGCTGAGCAGCAGCGGCATGGTGAAGGGTTTGGTGGTGTGAACCCTAAAGAGACTCAGCCCAAGACTCCTTGAATCAAGTCATCAACCTCGCCCGACAAGTCCAGATCGTCCTCCTCCTCCCCATGCAGATGCATACCGCAAATTTGTCTTCCAGATCTGGTTCGGGGCCATAGGCCCAATCCTCATCTTCATCCTCCCCGTCTGCCGCGCCGACATCAGCTCCGGCGCCCGCGCGCCTATCAACTTCGGCTCCCTCCGTCACCTGGCTCCCCTCCCCTGTCTCCATCTTCTTCCCTGCACCATCTACTTCCTTCCCTGTACTAACTCTACCTCCCGTCTCCAACGCTAGAGGCGTCGGCCCCTCCATGCAGCCTGGCCTGCAAAGCCTCTCGATTGGTAGGACTTCAAGCCGCCGAACGGATCCGGCAGAACTTGAAGGATTAACGTGGACTCCGCCGTCGCCGCCGGAGGTCAGGTTGGAACCCTAGATGGGGTTACTCGAGAGAGACGCAGCTGGAGTGCTTTGTGTTCCTCGTTTGGTTACTTGTGAGATGATCTTTTACCTATGGTGGGGTTTTGGGTGGGCCCAAGGTGTCAGAGTTTTACGTGGCTGATGTCCTTACTAGCCAAACAACGTTTGTCTTCTCAAAAAAAAAAAGTCAAACAACGTTTGCTTTTAGTAAACACTCAACTTAGCAAAAATCCAATGAAAAAAAGTGGCTTCTTGCACCAACTGTTTGTTTTTTTCCTTTGTCCATCCGATGGTGATGTAGTTTCTGTTGGGCACTTTTGGATGATGGCTGCTCGTGCCATCGTCCGTCTAAAGCTTACAAACAACGCAGATGAAGAGACAGCAAGCAAGCCATGTCCATCTTGTCTCCGCTTCATAGCATCATAGTTCATACACCCACGCCTCCGGATGGAGTAAATTGCACAAAATCACCGCTTTGAAGCCTAGGTTTACGGAAAACACTACGCTACACTTTTGTTGCAAAAAACATCATGTCTTCTATAATCGTTTTGCAAAAACCACTGATCGGCGGTTTTGTCCCATTAAGCATGTTTATGACAGATGGGCCCGCCAGTCAGGCTGACGTGGGACCGCGTAACACCTCACAGGTAACGGCGCCGGTTCGTAACGTTGTGATCTTATGTGGAACCATGTGGGGTCCACCTGTCATTGAAAGAAAAAAGAAAAAAAACTCGCTTTTTTTTCCTCGCCTTATCCTCACCACCGAACCCCCCTGGGCAGAGGCCGCCGCCCTGTTGGGGAACGTTGCAGAAAATTAAAATTTTTCCTACGGTTTCACCAAGATCCATCTATGAGTTCATCTAAGCAACGAGTAGCGGGAGAGAGTTTGCATCTACATACCACTTGTAGATCGCGTGCGGAAGCTTGCTTGGTGATGATGGAGTCGACTCGAACGTGATTCAGATCACCGATGCCAAGTCTTTGAACGGACAGCACCTCCGCGTTCAACACACGTGCGGGACGAGCGGCGTCTCCTCCTTCTTGATCCAGCAAGGGGAAGGAGAGGTTGAGGAAGACAGCACCACCGGCAAGACGACGGCGTGGTGATGGTGGTGAAGCAAGACTCGGCTGTGGCTTCCCGAGCTCTACGGAGGAGGAGATGTGTTGGGAGGGAGGGCTGCGCCTTGGGAGATGTGTACAGCAGCCCCCTCCCCCCTTTATATAGGCCCCAGTGGTGGGCCCTTGTAGATCCAATCTACAAGGGGCGGCAACCAGGGGTGGAGTGCCCCCAAGCCGGTGGGCGCCCCCCCCTAGGGTTTCAACCCTAGGCGCGAGGTGGGCCTGGGGCGCACCAGCCCCTGTGGGCTGGTTCCCTTCCCCCTATGGCCCATGGGGCCCTCCGGGATGGGTGGCCCCACCCGGTGGACCCCCGGGACCCTTCCGGTGGTCCCGGTACTTTGCCGGTAACCCGAAACTTTCCCGATGGCCAAAACACCACTTCCTATATATTATTCTTTACCTCCGGACCCTTCCGGAACTCCTCGTGACGTCCGGGATCTCATCCGGGACTCCGAACAACATTCGGTATTCACATACTAGTCTTCCTACTAACCCTAGCGTCACCGAACCTTAAGTGTGTAGACCCTACGGGTTCGGGAGACACGCAGACATGACCGAGACGACTCTCGGGCAATAACCAACAGCGGGATCTGGATACCCATGTTGGCTCCCACATGCTCCTCGATGATTTCATCGGTTGAACCACTATGTCGAGGATTCGATCAAACCACATATGCAATTCCTTTGTCAATCGATGCGTTACTTGCCCGAGACTCGATCGTCGGTATCCCAATACCTCGTTCGGTCTCGTTACGGCAAGTCACTTTACTCGCATCAGTAATGCATGATCCGTGACCAACACCTTGGTCACTTTGAGCTCATTATGATGATGCATTACCGAGTGGGCCCAGAGATACCTCTCCGTCATACGGAGTGACAAATCGATCTCGATCCATGTCAACCCAACAGATACTTTCGGAGATACCGTAATGCACCTTTATTGTCACCCGATTACGTTGTGACGTTTGATACACCCAAGGCACTCCTACGGTAACCGGAGTTACACGATCTCATGGTCGAAGGAATAGATACTTGACATTGGCAAAGCTTCTAGCAAACGAACTATACGATCTTTTATGCTATGCTTATGATTGGGTCTTGTCCATCACATCATTCTCCTAATGATGTGATCCCGTTATCAACGACATCCAATGTCCATAGTCGAAACCATGACTATCTATTGATCAACGAGCTAGTCAACTAGAGGCTCACTAGGGACATATTGGGGTCTAAGTGTTCACGTGTATTATGATTTCCGGATAACACGGTTATAGCATGAACAAAAGACAATTATCATGAACATTGAAATATAATAATACTTTTATTATTGCCTCTAGGGCATATTTCCAACAGTCTCCCACTTGCACTAGAGTCACTAATCTAGTTACATTGTGATGAATCGAACACCCATAGAGTTTTGGTGTTGATCATGTTTTGCACGCGAGAGAGGTTTAGTCAGCGGATCTGCGACATTCAGATCCGTGTGCACTTTGCAAATCTCTATGTCTCCATCTTGAACATTTTCACGGATGGAGTTGAAACGGCGCTTGATGTGCTGGTCTTCTTGTGAAACACAGGCTCCTTTGCAAGGGCAATAGCTCCGGTGTTGTCACAGAAGAGTTTGATTGGCCCCGACGCATTGGGTATGACTCCTAGGTCGGTGATGAACTCCTTCACCCAAATTGCTTCATGCGCTGCCTCCGAGGCTGCCATGTACTCCGCTTCACACGTAGATCCCGCCACGGCGCTCGCTTTGCTGCACCACCATCTTGCTCCACCATTCAACATATACGTATCCGGTTTGTGACTTAGAGTCATCGGATCTGAGTCGAAGCTAGCGTCGGCGTAACCCTTACTGACGAGCTCTTCGTCTCCTCCATAAACGAAACATGTCCTTTGTCCTTTTCGTGTACTTCAGGATATTCTTGACCGCTGTCCAAAGTGTTCCTTGCGGGTTACTTTGGTATCTTGCAACCAAACTTACGGCAAGGTTTACATCGGTGCAGTACACAACATGGCATACATAATAGATCCTATGGCTGAAGCATAGGGATGACACTCATCTCTTTTATATCTTTTGTCGTGGTCGGTGGTCGAGCTGAGCTCAGTTTCACACCTTGTAACATAGGCAAGAACCCTTCTTGGACTGATCCATTTTGAACCTCTTCAAAATCTTATCAAGGTATGTGCTTTGTGAAAGACCTATGAGGCGCCTCGATCTATCCCTATAGATCTTGATGCCTAATATATAAGCAGCTTCTCCAAGGTCCTTCATTGAAAAACACTTGTTCAAGTAGGCCTTAATGCTGTCCGAGAGTTTTGTATCATTTCCCATCAAGAGTATGTCATCTACATATAATAGGAGAAATGCTACTGAGCTCCCACTCACTTTCTTGTAAACGCAGCTTCTCCATAAGTCTGCGTAAACCAAACGCTTTGATCATCTCATCAAAGCGAATGTTCCAACTCCGAGGCGCTTGCACCAGTCCATAAATGGATCATTGGAGCTTGCATACTTTGTTAGCGTTCGAGGATCGACAAAACCTTCGGCTGCATCATATACAGCTCTTCCTTAAGATGTCCGTTAAGGAATGCCGTTTTGACGTCCATCGCCATATCTCATAATCATAGTATGCGGCAATTGCTAACATGATTCGGACGGACTTAAGCTTCGCCACGGAGAGAATGTCTCGTCGTAGTCAATCCCTTGAACTTGTCGATAACCCTTAGCGACAAGTCGAGCTTTATAGATGGTAACATTTCCATCGCGTCCGTCTTCTTCTTAAAAATCCATTTATTTTCTATTGCTCGCCGATCATCGGGCAAGTCTGTCAAAGTCCATACTTTGTTTTCATACATGGATTCTATCTCGGATTTCATGGCCTCAAGCCATTTGTTGGAATCCGGGCCCGCCATTGCCTCTTCATAGTTCGAAGGTTCATTGTTGTCTAGCAACATGATTTCCATGACAGGTTGCCGTACCACTCAGTGCGGAGCGTGTCCTTGTGGACCTTGAAGTTGATAGTAACTTGATCCAAGTATCTTGATCATCATCAATGATTTCCTCTTGGTTGGCGTGGGCATCACAGGAACGGTTTCCTGCGCTGCACCACTCTCCTGTTCGAGAGGTAGTACTTCATCGAGTTCTACTTTCCTCCCACTTACTTCTTTCGAGAGAAACTCTTTCTCTAGAAAGCATCCGTTCTTGGCAACAAAGACTTTGCCTTGGATCTTAAGTAGAAGGTATACCCGATAGTTTCCTTAGGGTATCCTATGAATCGCATTTTTCCGACTTGGGTTCGAGCTTTTCAGTTGAAGTTTCTTGACATAAGCATCGCATCCCCAAACTTTCGAAACGACAGCTTAGGTTTCTTCCCAAACCATAATTCATACGGTGTCGTCTCAACGGATTTAGACGGTGCCCTATTTAAAGTGAATGTAGCTGTCTCTAGAGCGTATCCCCAAAATGATAGCGGTAAATCGGTAAGAGACATCATAGACCGCACCATATCCAATAGAGTGCGACACGACGTTCGGACACACCGTTTATTTGTGGTGTTCCAGCGGCGTGAGTTGTGAAACGATTCCACATTTCTTTAAGTGTGTGCCAAATTCGTGACTTAAGTATTCTCCTCCACGATCGATCGTAGGAACTTTATCTTTCGGTCACGTTGATTCTCCACCTCATTCTGAAATTCCTTGAACTTTTCAAAGGTCTCGGACTTGTGTTTCATTAAGTAGACATATCCATATCTACTCAAGTCATCGTGAGAGTGAGAACATAACGATATCCTCCATGAGCCTCAACGCTCATTGGACCGCATACATCGGTATGTATGATTTCCAACAAGTTGGTTGCTCGCTCCATTGTTCCGGAGAACGGAGTCTTGGTCATTTTGCCTAAGAGGCATGGTTCGCATGTGTCAAACGATTCATAATCAAGAGACTCTAAAGTCCATCAGCATGGAGTTTCTTCATGCGCTTTGACACCAATGTGACCAAGGCGGCGATGCCACAAGTATGTGGGACTATCGTTATCAACTTTACATCTTTTGGCATCCACACTATGAACATGTGTAATATTACGCTCGAGATTCATTAAGAATAAACCATTGACCATCGGAGCATGACCATAAAACATATCTCTCATATAAATCGAACAACCATTATTCTCGGACTTAAATGAGTAGCCATCTCGTATCAAACGAGATCCAGATACAATGTTCATGCTCAAACTTGGCACTAAATAACAATTATTGAGGTTTAAAACTAATCCGTAGGTAAATGTAGAGGCAGCGTCGACGGCGATCACATCGACTCTGGAACCATTCCCGACGCCAAGATCGTCACCTCGCCCTTCGCCGGTCTCCGTTTATTCCGCAGCTCTGCTGTGAGTTACAAATATGAGCAACGGCACCGTATCAAATACCCGGGAGTTACTACGAGTAATCGGTAAGGTACACATCAATTACATGTATATCAAATATACCTTTGGTGTTGCGGCCTTCTTATCCGCTAAGTATTTGGGGCGTTCCGCTTCGGTGACCCTTCCCTTGCAATAAAAGCACTCGGTCTCGGGCTTGGGTCCATTCTTTGACTTCTTCCCGCAGCAGACTTACGGCGCGGCAACATCCTTGCCGTCCTTCTTGAAGTTCTTCTTACCCTTGCCTTTCTTGAACTTAGTGGTCTTATTGACCATCAACACTTGATGTTCCTTTTGATTTCAGCCTCTGCTGACCTCAAAGATCGAGAACACTTCAGAATGGTCTTTACCATCCCGCATGTTGTAGTTCATCACGAAGCTCTTGTAGCTTGGTGGGAGCGATGGAGGATTCTGTCAATGACCGCCTCATCGGGAGGTTTATGTTCATTTGGGTCATACGGTTGTGCAACCCGGACATCTTGAGGATGTGCTCACCGTGTAACTGTTTTCCTCCATCTTACAAGCTGTAGAACTTGTCGAGACATCATATCTCTCGACCGGGCATGAGCTTGGAAAACTAGTTTCAGCTCTTGAACATCTCATATGCTCCGTGATGCTCAAAACGCTTTTGGAGCCCGGTTCTAAGCTGTAGAGCATGCCGCCACCGAACGAGGGAGTAATCATCGAACGAGTCCGCCAGACGTTCAAATCGTCTTGCAAATCTTTGGGAGAACAGGTGGGTCACCTAACGGTGCTTCTAGGACATCTTGTTTCTTGGCAGCTATGAGGATGATCCTCGGTTCGGACCAAATCCGTATAGTTCTGCCATCATCTTTCAGCTTGGTTTCTCTAGGAACGCGTTGAAGTTCATGTTGACATTAGCGTTGGCCATTGATCTACAAGACATATTTGCAAAGGTTTTAGACTAAGTTCATGATAATAAAGTTCTTAATCAAAATTACGAACTCCCACTTAGATTAGACATCCTCTAGTCATCTAAGTGTTACACGATCCGAGTCGACTAGCCCGTGTCCGATCATCACGTGAGACGGACTAGTCATCATCGGTGAACATCTTCATGTTGATCGTATCTTTCATACGACTCGTGCTCGACCTTTCGGTCTCCGTGTTCGAGGCCATGTGCGCACATGCTAGGCTCGTCAAGTTAACCCTAAGTGTTTTATTTGTGTAAAACTGTCTTACACCGTTGTATGTGAGCGTAAGGATCCATCACACCCGATCATCACGTGGTGCTTAGAAACGATTTAACTGTAGCAGCGGTGCACGCTTAGGGAGAACACTTCTTGAAATTTTATAAGGGATCATCTTATTTACTACCGTCGTCCTAAGTAAACAAGATGTAAAAGCATAATAAACATCACATGCAATTATATAGTTGTGACATGATATGGCCAATATCATCAAGCTCCATTGATCTCCATCTTGGGCTCCATGATCATCCTGTCACCGGCTTGACACCATGATCTCCATCATCATGATCTCCATCATCGTGTCTTCATGAAGTTGTCACGCCTAACGACTACTTCTACTTCTATGACTAACGCGTTTAGTAATGAAGTAAAGTAGTTTACATGGCGTTCTTCAATGACACGCAGGTCATACAAAAATAAAGACAACTCCTATGGCTCTGCCGGTTGTCATACTCATCGACATGCAAGTCGTGAATCCTATTACAAGAACATGATCTCATACATCACAATTCATCATTCATCACAACTTCTGGCCATATCACATCACATGATCAATCGCTGCAAAAACAAGTTAGACGTTCTCTAGTTGTTGTTGCATCTTTTACGTGGCTGCGATTGGGTTCTAGCAAGAACGTTTTCTTACCTACGAATCACCACAACGTGATTTTGTCAACTTCTATTTACCCTTCATAAGGGCCCTGTTCATCGAATCCGCTGCAACTAAAGTGGGAGAGCAGACACCCGCCAGCCACCTTATGCAACTAGTGCATGTCAGTCGGTGGAACCGGTCTCACGTAAGCGTACGTGTAAGGTTGGTCCGGGCCGCTTCATCCCACAATACCGTTGAGCAAGAAAAGACTAGTAGGGGCAAGTAAGATGACAAGATCAACGCCCACAACAAATTTGTGTTCTACTCGTGCAATAGAGAACTACGATAGACCTAGCTCATGATGCCTTTGTTGGGGAACGTTGCGTAAAATTAAAATTTTCCTACGGTTTCACCAAGATCCATCTATGAGTTCATCTAAGCAACGAGTAGCGGAGAGAGTTTGCATCTACATACCACTTGTAGATCGCGTGCGAAGCTTGCTTGGTGATGATGGAGTCGTACTCGAGCGTGATTCAGATCACCGATGCCAAGTGTTGAGCGGACAGCACCTCCGCGTTCAACACACGTGACGGGACGAGCGACGTCTCCTCCTTCTTGATCCAGCAAGGGGAAGGAGAGGTTGAGGAAGACAGCACCACCGGCAAGACGACGGCGTGGTGATGGTGGTGAAGCAAGATACTCGGCGAGGCTTCGCCGAGCTCTACGGAGGAGGAGATGTGTTGGGAGGGAGGGCTGCGCCTTGGGAGATGTGTACAGCAGCCCCCTCCCCCTTTATATAGGCCCCAGTGGCGCCCTTGTAGATCCAATCTACAAGGGGCGGCGGCCAAGGGGTGGAGTGCCCCCAAGCCGGTGGGCGCCCCACCCCTAGGGTTTCAACCCTAGGCGCGAGGTGGGCCTAGAGGCGCACCAGCCCCTGTGGGCTGGTTCCTTCCCTATGGCCCATGGGGCCCTCCGGGATGGGTGGCCCCACCCGGTGGACCCCCGGGACCCTTCCGGTGGTCCCGGTACTTTGCCGGTAACCCCCGAAACTTTCCCGATGGCCAAAACACCACTTCCTATATATTATTCTTTACCTCCGGACCCTTCCGGAACTCCTCGTGACGTCCGGGATCTCATCCGGGACTCCGAACAACATTCGGTATTCACATACTAGTCTTCCTACTAACCCTAGCGTCACCGAACCTTAAGTGTGTAGACCCTACGGGTTCGGGAGACACGCAGACATGACCGAGACGACTCTCGGGCAATAACCAACAGCGGGATCTGGATACCCATGTTGGCTCCCACATGCTCCTCGATGATTTCATCGGTTGAACCACTATGTCGAGGATTCGATCAAACCCTGTATGCAATTCCCTTTGTCAATCGGTACGTTACTTGCCCGAGACTCGATCGTCGGTATCCCAATACCTCGTTCAGTCTCGTTACCGGACAAGTCACTTTACTCGCATCCGTAATGCATGATCCGTGACCAACACCTTGGTCACTTTGAGCTCATTATGATGATGCATTACCGAGTGGGCCCAGAGATACCTCTCCGTCATACGGAGTGACAAATCGATCTCGATCCATGTCAACCCAACAGATACTTTCGGAGATACCGTAATGCACCTTTATTGTCACCCGCCACGTTGTGGACGTTTGATACACCCAAGGCACTCCTACGGTAACCGGAGTTACACGATCTCATGGTCGAAGGAATAGATACTTGACATTGGCAAAGCTTCTAGCAAACGAACTATACGATCTTTTATGCTATGCTTATGATTGGGTCTTGTCCATCACATCATTCTCCTAATGATGTGATCCCGTTATCAACGACATCCAATGTCCATAGTCAGGAAACCATGACTATCTATTGATCACAACGAGCTAGTCAACTAGAGGCTCACTAGGGACATATTGGGGTCTAAGTGTTCACACGTGTATTATGATTTCCGGATAACACAGTTATAGCATGAACAAAAGACAATTATCATGAACATTGAAATATAATAATACTTTTATTATTGCCTCTAGGGCATATTTCCAACACGCCCATCCTGCCCTTGGCTGGGGAAGAGGCCGCCGTAGCCGTTGCCGCGCGGAGCTCGTCCTGCCCCTGGCCGGTGCAGGGGCCGCCATCGCCGTGGCCGCCCGGAGGTCGAGCCCGCCTCTCCTCTACTCCTTCGGCTCTCCCCCAAATCCCCAATGGTCGCGCCCGCCGCCTCAGATCCTCCCCCAGGCAGCCCCATGGCTTCTTATGCGGACGCTCACTCAGCAAGGCGCTGCCGGAGGCCCACAACGAGATGGAGGCGGCCGCCGGTTGCTGTAATGGTCGTGTTGCCCAGGCGGAGGCGCAGTCCGATGCGCGTGGCAGCGTTGGGCCCCATGCCGCCGCAGCCGATGCTGAGCACGTTCGAGGAGGAGCAGGAGGACGTCACGCTTTGCCTCCTGATGCTCTCGAGCGACATCACCGGCGGCATGCGGAGCTCGCCGGTGCCGAAGCACGTGCACCTCAGCTCTATTTCAGTACGGTGAAGATAAGGCAAGGAAAAATTAAAGGCAGGCATCTTATCTATCAATGATAGGTAGACCCCACATGGCTCCACAGATGATCACAACGTTACCAACCGGCGCCGTTACCTGCGAGGTGTTAACTGGTGCCACGTCAGCCTGACTAGCATGCCCCATCTGTCATAAACACGCTTAACCGAGACAAAATCGCCGATCAGTGGTTTTTGCAAAATGATGTGTTTTTTGCAACAAAAGTGTAGGGTAGTGCTTTATGCAAATCTAGTCTCCAAAATGGTGGTTTTGTGCAATTTACTCCCTCCAGATGGCACAAAAACAAACATTTGTTGTATGCAAGTTGCCTGAAATTTCAAATTCGGTTCAGTCGATTCAAGAGAGAGAAGAGGAGGCGCACCACCGGGAGCAGGTGACGACAGCAGGCAATTGGGCCAGCAGGGGGATCAGAGGACGGAGAAAGCTGGAGGTAGGAGAAGGCACATCGCTGTTCGATTCAGATCGGACGACTCAAAAAACCGACTCCGAAATATTCTTCAGGCAATGGTGATAAACACCTCGCCATCTGCTCCGAAAAGTCATGCCATAATAACATTGTGACAAAGGTGAAAACTGAGCAAGACCCGACGCCTCATCGACGAAACATCTATTAATCCTTTTATATCTTATAAGGCTGTACATTACAGAAGATGTTCACCCAGAAGGTTTATGAATGATGATGTATGAAACCTGTCATGACCATCCTTCTCTTTGCTGTAGTAATCCTGCTATACTGTTCAATATGTGAGATTCGATGTCATCAGCGGCTGAAATAGTCAGCCAAAAAATCGCTAGCTCGATTCGCCGTGTCGTGGGGTGATGACACATATCTTGCTTCTGCAAGCACTGACTCCTGGATTCATCAAGAATTTAGGTGATCTGATCACTGCCTTTCAGGCTTTAGCAGTCCTGAAGATCCATAGCAGCCAGCGCTTCAGTACGAAAGGAACTCGATGCTGCAGTGCAGATCGGGCTTCGATCCTGATCCTCCTCACTCCTTTGTGATCCACCTGTGCCCCCGGATCTCGTACCCGCCCAGCCCATGGTCGCTGCTCTCGCCGCTGATCACCGCACCCAACCTCCTGCGCTGCTGCCTCCGTGCTCTCTTGGGGCCGCTGTTGTCACTGAGGCTCCCGTTCAGGAGCGGGTCGTCGATCCCACTGATCACCCTGTGCAGGGATCGCGGCGAGTCGATGCAACTGTCGTCGTTTGTTTTGTCTTTATCGTGCTTCTTCATGTTCTGCGATATCTGGTGGATCTTCTCGTTGATCGGCTCCACCGCGTGGTTGACGGTGAACTTCAGGTCGTTCACAATCTGCGAGGTTCAGTCAGATAAGGTGTTTCAGGTTTAGCTACAGTTGGTCAAAATGAAACTTTGGCTGAAGGGGGGTAACAGAATAAATAACATCTTTTCCTTACATATTCGCCTCCTCCGAGTACAACATCGCGGACGCTTTCTTTTATAGCAGTGGAGCATCTGACATGATCATCTGGCTGGGGAAGCCTAATCTTGGTTGGGCGCTCGCTATCTTTAACTTCGTCTGGATCTAGAGGGCAGTCAACTGAAGCGTAGTCACCCAGAACTGAAACATCTCCAACGTAACGATCGCCCATTAGCTCGTATGGCTTGGCAGGGAAGACATACAGGTGAATAACAGCAGCAAAACCCATCTGTATTCGATGATAAAAAAAAATAACTTCGGTTACTTTGTTTCATTTTCAATGGAAAATGGGACAGAGCTGAGGCCTATTGATCTAAAAATATAGTATATTACTACTTTGTTAGGATTATTGCAAAACTGAGAATGCAAGCATCCTTAAACAAGGATTTGTCAGCATCATGTAAGGAATTGAAATGGTATAATCAGGAACATGTCACCACCTCTATGCAGATGATAAAGTCCTGAATGCTGGACTTGAACTGCAACTCTTGAGCTATAGGGCCTCTCAACAAGCCCCAGCTGGAGAGCAACGCTATTGCCACACCTTGCCACCATGTTAAGAACACAATAGACTTGAATGTCAGAAACTTCGCTAGGGGCTTTATATGGGCTAGCTCGTCCTTTATGACGGCGTAAAATTGAACGAGACAGTATAAGGCCCATGACTGACTGAAATTGAGAGCCATGGCAGTGTAAGAGTACCTGGTAAATAAGAGAGCAATTCGTAAGTAGGAAGAGAATGCATTTAAAGTTTAAAACTACTGGATCATCAGATGCACGAACAGGTTCACTGATCCTACTACATGCCCACAGAACTAGTTCATCAGTAGCAAGAAAAAAATTTAACTAAACATCATTAGATGCATGAGTAGGTTCCATGATGCTAGCAGTACATATGAAAGCAGAGGTGAGGAAAGAACAGATAAAACTTCCTGTTAGTTATGTTGGTAAATCAAAGATAGCATAAATGTATTTCAAGTTTCCCATGCAGCTTGTTAGATTCATTTATAAATGCTAACGAGGAAAAGTTGATGCCAAAAAATCAAGCCATTCATTGCAATTTGTATTAAATTTGACAAATACTCCCTTTGTCCCAAAATAAGTGTCTCAACTTTGTACTAACTTTAGTACAAAGTTATACTAAAGTTGAGACACTTATTTTGGAACGGAGGGAGTGTGTGGTAACATGAATGTTCCAAGTTGTAACTGAATGACAGCTGCAGGACAACTAAATCTAGGATACAAGGTTTGATATACCATACATTCTTCTCATGAATATCGATACAGACCATGAATGTCACTAGAATAAAGACTTGTCAACAAAATGGTACTACCTCTGTTTTCTTTTACCTGTCATTTTGGACACTGCAAATGTCTCCAGTAAACGGCTTTGATGACGGTTATTTGTGATTATTAATTATTATTTACAATACAATGAGAGTAAAGTTCGTTTTAATGAAAAATCAAGTAATATGCTTTACACATGGCATATCCAAACACTTGTGTGTACATTAAGTCATTAACTGAGCGTCGCAATCTAAAACATCATTCGAAAAGAGCAGAGGTAATAGTACAATAGCAGTATAGCTGAATGAGACGAGTTCATGCAAGGCTTGTTAAGTGGGAAAAAAAGAGGTTGCCTCATGAGTATGTATCTTACCCACAGTTCCATTTAAACTCTCCTTCACAGTACACCCCAAATGATTCAAGAATCACCGCAAGAAGAGCACATATTGTCTTTATTATCATCTACCAAAGGAAAAGGGGAACAGATTAGTTTGATTTTCCGTCAGAGGTCAGATGCTGCAAAATCAAATGGAATGGGAGCTAAAGAGCGGCTTACATATTGGACAAGGCCAAACTTAACTACCAAGTAGAACCATTCGCCAATGGGCCATGGGTTCAACATGTAATTCATCGGAAAAGGGTGGTTCACATGTCGTTCTTCGGATGCATTGCCTAAAAGTGGTGCATCAGAACCTGAACTGCCCTCCTTCTTCAGAAACTCAATCGTCCTATCTTCTCCACCTAGCATGAAGACGACTGTAAGGAAGGGCGGAGACATCGATGATAACGCTGGAATGCTAGACAGAGGCATACCTAAGCACGCGACTAGATACCGCCCGAAACAGTACATGGCAAATGCCTCATACCCGTCTCGCAGAATCTCAATATCTACACCAATTGTTGGATTCACCAATGATATATACTGCAGCAGTAGAATAAGACACAAAAGTTAACGGCTAAATTGATCTCCCTCAGCCAACATTGTGACTGCACACTTGAACAAGACATGCCATAGCACCTTACCGACTCGATTGCGTATATCGGCACCATCAGAACGACACCGACGAGGAACTTCTGCTCCTGGAAAAGAAGAAATGCAGCAAGGTGAGTCCAAACATGAACACAGCTCCAGCAACAATTTACCCTGCTGTATACTCCCTCTGTTCCCTAATATAAGACTTTTTAGCTATTTCAAAATATTGACTACATACATGCCAAAATGAGTGAACATACATTGCTAGAATGTGTCTAGATACATACGAATCAAGAAAAAGCTAGAGGGAGTTGAAAAATAAGAAATTCAACATGGTCTGATCCTATGTTTTTAAGGCGACGCCTTGCTTTAAGGCGCTGGGGGGGCGCTTCGACGCCTAGGCGACGCCTAGGCGCCTAAAGCGGACGCCTAGGCGCCTAAAGCGCAAAGCGCTGGGGGGGCGCCTCGACGCCTAGGCGTCGCCTAGGCGTCGCCTTACGGACGCCTTAAAAACATAGGTCTGATCATAGCAACCAACCTCTGGGTTCTTGTAGGCCGATAGGTGGTTCAATAGCAAGTAGATGGACAGCGAGACCGAGACGACGACGAAGAGGCCCGAGATGATGGTGGCCCAAACAGGCAGTGAGTAGCTCCGGAGCACCAGGAGCAATTTGTCGGCCAATTCCATTGCCATTGCCATTGCCATTGCCATCGCGCCTGTCTGTACTCAAGCTGATGCGCCCTCTCCTGCGCTTTCGCCCACACATTCGCGGCCAGGATTCACTGTTCCGGGTTGCGGTTCGCAGAGCACCATAATTCAGTAACTGGGCCTCCCAAATGGAAAATCCCCAGTAATGCAGACTGATGCCGAAGTCCTTTTTGTGAGACCAAAAAATGCAGAGTGGCGTGTGCCCTGTTTCTGTCCCTTCCTCCTCCTCGTCCGCCTAATAAAATTCGGCGGGTTTCAGCCCCTGCAGGCAGGCAGGCAGGAAGCAAGCACGGTCTTAGATGGCGTTTCCATGAGAGGGCAGGTGCCCCGTCAGATCGGAAGGGAGGGCCAGCAATGGCGCGATTCAACTTGGGGAAAATAAACGAATGAAGATGCTATGAGCTGGTGATAATAATAATGATAATCTGAAACACGAAGCGGAGCCCTGGGTGGTCGCGCCGGAGAAACGCGGGTGGTGGATCGGGCAATGCCCCGCGAATCTGCGGCGAACGGCGGCGGCGAGGGTCGAATCGGCCTCCATGGACGGAGCGGGGCGGGGGATGGGGGTGGGGCTGAGGCGGAAGGGGGAAGGGGCGCGTACCTCTGACGGAAGGATTTGGGGGGGATCTGCGGCTCGCCGGAGGGGTCGACGACGAGCAGCGACGGCGACGGCGACGGGGAGGAGGATGGGGATGGGATCGGGGGAGGGTTAGGTCAGGTTGGTTAGGATAGATGAGACAAGAGGCGAGGAGAGGAGAGGCGAGGCGAAGGTTAGGTGCTCCAATCCTCCCTCCCGTATTTCCTTTCTCTCATGAGAGAGACAGAACAGACAGAGACGCGCAGGTGAGGGACAGGAGCAGAGAGGTAGGCGCGGGCGCGGGCGCGGCGACCTGACCTGACAAGCATCAATCACATCACATGGTTTTCCCCGTTCCTTCCACCGTTCTCCAATCAAGAGCGGGGTGGCTTTCCACGTTATCCACGCTTCTGGGCCCGTCACGTCACACTCCTACAACGGTCGGCATCGGCCTCGGCCCTGACCAGCGCCGGCAAAATTTCGTGTCTTACCCTTTTCATACAAACTCAGGATCTAACCACGGTTCGGAAAAAATTCGGGATTTGACCATTTTTCTTACCGTCAGGGCCTCTGGCGGCAGGGTTATACAGCCTACCGCCAGGCCCCTGGCGGTAGGGTACTAATACATGTCAGCACGCGGAAACGGCCGTCGTCCCCCTCCGTCGCACCCTTCCGCCAGGGCATCTGGCAGTAGGCTGTCTAACCCTACCGCCAGGACCCCTGGCGGTAGGGTCCGGGCAGTTATTTTGCCCGAGACACCGCGCCCTTGCCCATCTCCCCACCCCTCCCCCCGTCGGCAGTTTCTCCTTTCTTTCTCCCCCAAGTCGCCCCTCTCTCATCTCCTCTACTCTCCCCCTCGGATATTCACCGATTCTTCACCATTTTGGCGGATCGAGATGGCCCCGAAGGGAGAATCGTAGGCTCCTCCGATCCCTCCAATTAGTTTTTGCAAACTTGCTTCCGATTCGACGCATTGTTTGCTTGAAATCCCTCATTTTTTTTGAACTTAGATTGGATTATTTTTTTGACCTAAGATTGTTTTAGCTTGATTGTAGTTCTAGTTCTTAGTTCTTTAGTAAGTAGTGGTATTGAATATGAACTCTAATCAATAGTTCATATGTTAGTGTGAAGATGAACCCTAGTTCATTTTTTTTGTTAAAAAAATTATGATGTAATGCATGTGGGAGGACTTGATTGTAGTTTGATGGTGCATGTTGATATGATGATATGAAGATGTTGGAGGATTTTTTTTGATGCATGTTGGAGGATTTTTTTTGTTTAAAAATATGATGATATGATGCATGTTGGAGGATTTTTTTTTTGATATGATGCATGTTGATATGATTTTGATCCATCATGTGTAGTAGATGTTGTTGGAGGATTTTTTTTTTGATATGATGCATGGTGATATGATGCATGTTTATGTATGCTTATGCTTATGATGTTTTTGTTTATGAAATTTTATTAAGGCGGCCACCACTTGCGGACAACACCGGCCCATGGTACTCCATGCTGGACTGGGCATTCGACAAGGGTCATCGTGCCCGTTTCATAGAGAAGGGAGAGGTAACTGATATATGAATGAAATTTTGATCAAAGTTTTCAGATTGATGAAAATAATTTCCTAACTTTTGGCGTTCTCTTTTTGACAGATGCTCCAGCCACTGCGCATGAGGGGTCACGGGGTTCATGGGCATATGGACTACGACGAGCGCTACGTGCCGTTCTTCAAGAGAGCCCGACTGTTGGGTTTCGTGTTGCAGTTCAAGCGTCAGCCGCCGACGCTTGTCCACACAGCTCTGACAGCTCTGATTGACCGGTGGCGACCGGAGACCCATTCTTTCCGTCTTCCATGCGGGAAGATGACGGTGACCCTTGAGGATTGGTCGATGATTACCGCCATGCCGATCGAGGGTCATGCACTGACCGGGCGAGTGGAGAGGACCAACTGGCAGGAGAGGGTTACCACCCTCATAGGCGGTTGTCCCGAGGCTAAGGGTAACAGTACATCCGGTGTGCCGTTGTCCTGGCTCTCGGGGCACCGGAAGACATGCCCCGAAGACGCCAATGAGACAACTATGGAGTGGTACGCGAGGGCCTACCTGTGGTATCTTCTCACTGAGGTAGTGTTTCCAGACGCATCCGGGAACTCTGCCAATTGGTCGTATCTGTTCTTCCTAGCCGACTAGGATGCAGGGTACAGTTGGGGGACCGCATCTCTCGCCTACCTATACCGTTCGGTAAGAGAGTATCTAATTGCCTACCTACGAAAGTATGTCCATGACATTTTGTTATATCTGATCCTCATTTGATTTTTTGCAGCTTCACGACGCAACGCAGAGGACGGGAGACAAGTCCAATATGGGTGGCTTTGTCTGGGCCTTCTCCATTTGGATGTGGGAGCGGCTGTCGGTGGGGCGTCCTGAGAAGCTGCCAAGACGCCCATAGGGTGCCTATAGCAAAGACGGCGACGAGGCTCGACACCACACCGTAGCTTATGAGTGGGACGTTGTCAAACTCTACACAGGCCTAAACAAGACTTCGTGCAAGATCTACACCAACGAGTTGGACGCTTTGACGCATTGGCAGGTATATGAACTCGCTAAACACATTTCTCTTTGATTCCACTTTTGACCGAGAGTGGCAACTTACCAACGTATATGTAATAGGTAAACTGGTGGCCGTATCATGACCAAGCATGGGACTTTGATCTGAACGTGATGTGCGATGAGGACCGTGGTCTTTGGCGGTGCATCGTGCCCATGATCTGTGTGTACGCCGTCGAGTGGCACTTGACACACCGCGTGGCCACGCAATTTGGGGTGTATCAGCATACCCCACCGGGCTAGCCCACCGATACCGGCGGCCACGCGCTCCACTTGTGAGTGCCCGCGCTTGTTCTTCGTGCCCATGAATTCATTATGTTCGACTTTGTTATGATATTTCTTCTTGCTAATGCCTTGTAGGATGAGCCGGCAGAAGAATTAGTCGGTCACAGACTGGGGAGAGCAGCATAAAAATCATGTGACGGAGTGGAACCGACGGAGGTACCGGAAAGACGGGGAGAGGAAAGTGACTGACTGGGATGCTTACCTGGACCGACACATGAAGTGGTAAGATGATGGCCAGAAGCACCGTCTTCGTCTCAGGCCTCAGTGGACGGCGGAAGACATCGCGGAGCTGGAGAGGGATGACCCAGGAAGAGGCCTACTGCATCAAAGATCGAGACATGCACAGTGGATTTAGGGAGTTTGCACCCCTCATCAACAGAGTGATAAGTTTGAACAGAGGTTGTATTTAAATTATTGTATTCGTCATCATGACTGACTTATGTCGTTGCAGTCTGGTGAGCTGAACAGATGCATCTTTGAAGCCTCAGATGCACTAGGTGATGCCCCCGGGAGCGTACAATCTGAGAACAAAATGAGGGTGACGATGAAGGTACAATTTCAGCCTCCTCGGAACAAATACATCTTGCTTGCAATCATAAACGTGATACTTATTATGCCCTTGTTTCATTGTGAGTGCAGAAGTTCGTGAAGCATTGTCGCAAGCTGGTAGGCCTGCTTGGGTGTGCTGGAGCTGGGTCGGTTGAAGCTTATCAGCATATAGCCACACAGGGTCACATCGCCTCATCAAGCCATGCTCCCTCGTCATCTAGGTTGGTTGAGGAGGAGGAGGAGGAGGAGGAGGAGGAGGCCACACATGAAGAAATGGAGGAGGAGGATGAATAGGATGAGAGCAACGGGGAGGAGGAGTACGATGAAGATTATGGACCTCCAACAACTCAATCATCTCAAGCACCTCAGCTGCCGCCGAAGAGGAATCCGAACAAGAAGGATTTGCTAAGTCCGGACCCTTTCCAGAGACCGGTTACTCGACGGCCCAAGAAGAAGACTGAAGAGCTTCGTTCAAAGAGTAACGAGGATCGTACCTCCAAGAGGGGAAGGAGAAACTGATTATGCTCTTCGATAGTTGGCTCTTGTAGTTGGGTTGTCTATGTGTTTTTCTATTTGGTTGAACTTCGTTTGATTGAATTGTCTAGTGGTTGCGGAACTATGTGGAACTCCGTTTACTAATTAGTTGAAGTTCGTTTGAAATGTTCTATGCACTTCAAGTTTTATTAATGTGTATGTGATGCCCAAGTTTAATTATTTAAGATCTGTGATATTGTTGTCATATTTGTGAAACTTGTTGTGATATTGTTTTTGAAAAGAAGCAAGCAAATAAACTTGAAACAATAAAACACAGGACCCTACCGACCCTGGCGGTAGGGTCACACAGCCTACCTTCCATATTTCGTTACAGAAACTTTGCGAAGGCAAAACCCAGCCACACCCTACCGCTAGGGGCTCTGGCGGTAGGGTTAGACAGGCTACCGCCAGGTTCCCTGGCGGTATGGTACCCATCCACGTCAGCCTGGACAAACGGCCGTCGTCCCCCTCCATCGCACCCTACCACCAGGCCCCCTGACCTGACCTCAAGTGAGGTGAGGGACAGGAGCAGAGAGGTAGGCGCGGGCGCGGCGACCTGACCTCACAAGCATCAATCACATCACATACTTTTCCCCCGTTCCTTCCTTCCTTCCAACGTTCAACGTTCATGAGGGTCGCTTTCCACGTTATCCACGCCTCTGGCTCTGGGCCCGTCACGTCACACCCCCTACAACGGTCGGCATCGGCCCTGACCAGCGCCATTCACTTGAGGCAAAATTTCGTGTTTTGACCCTTTTCATACGAACTCAGGATCTAACCACTGTTCGGAAAAAATTCGGGATTTAATTTTTTTTTTTACCGTCAGGGCCTCTGGCGGCAGGGTTATACAGCCTACCGTCAGGCCCCTGGCGGTAGGGTACAAATCCATGCCAGCACGCGGAAACGGCCGCCGTCCCCCTCCGTCGCACCCTACAGCCAGGGCATCTGGCAGTAGGCTGTCTAACCCTACCGCCAGGGCATCTGGCAGTAGGCTGTCTAACCCTACCGCCAGGGCATCTGGCAGTAGGCTGTCTAACCCTACCGCCAGGACCCCTGGCGGTAGGGTCCGGGCAGTTATTTTGCCCGAGACACATCTCCACACCCCTCCCCCCGTCGGCAGTTTCTCCTTTCTTTCTCCCCAAGTCGCCCCTCTCTCCCTCTCTCATCTCCTCTACTCTCCCCCTCGGATATTCACCGATTCTTCACCGTTTTGCCGGATCGAGATGGCCCCGAAGAGAGAATCGTAAGCTCCTCCGATGCCTCCAATTAGTTTTTGCAAACTTGCTTCCGATTCGACGCATTATTTGCTTGAAATCCTTCATATTTTTGAACTTAGATTGGATTATTTTTTTTACCTAAGATTGTTTTAGCTTGATTGTAGTTCTAGCTCTTAGTTCTTAGTTCTTTAGTAAGTAGTGGTATTGAATATGAACTCTAAATAGTTCATATGTTAGTGTGAAGATGAACCCTAGTTCATAACTTTTTTTGTTAAAAAATTTATGATGTAATGCATGTGGGAGGAATTGATTGTAGTTTGATGATGCATGTTGATATGATGATATGAAGATGTTGGAGGATTTTTTTTGTTTACAAATATGATGATATGATGCATGTTGGGGGATTTGTTTTGTTTAAAAATATGATGATATGATGCATGTTGGAGGATTTTTTTTGTTTAAAAATATGATGATATGATGCATGTTGGAGGATTTTTTTTGTTTAAAAATATGATGATATGATGCATGTTGGAGGATTTTTTTTGTTTAAAAATATGATGATATGATGCATGTTGGAGGATTTTTTTTGTTTAAAAATGTGATGATATGATGCATGTTGGAGGATCTTTTTTGTTTAAAAATATGATGATATGATGCATGTTGGAGTGATGATGCATGTTGATATGATGATATGAAGATGTTGTTTGGAGATAATACATTGAAGATGATTGTTGGAGGATTTTTTTGTGATATGATGCATGTTGTAGGATTTTTTTTTTGATATGAGTAATGTTGATATGATTTGATCCATCATGTGTAGTAGATGTTGTTGGAGGATTTTTTTTGTGATATGATGCATGGTGATATGATTTTGCTGATGCATGTTTATGTATGCTTATGCTTACGATGTTTTTGTTTATAAAATTTTGTTAAGGCGGCCACCTCTTGCGGACAACATCGGCCCACGGTACTCCATGCTTGACTACGCATTCGACAAGGGTCATCGTGCCCGTTTCATAGAGAATGGAGAGGTAAGTAATATGAATGAAATATTAATCAAAGTTTTCGGATGATGAAAATAATTTCCTAATTTTTGGCGTTCACTTTTTGACAGATGCTCCAGCCACTGCGCATGAGGGGTCACGGGGTTCATGGGCATATGGACTACGACGAGCGCTACGCGTCGTTCTTCAAGAGAGCCCAGCTGTTGGGTTTCGTGTTGCAGTTCAAGCGCCAGCCACCGACGCTTGTCCACGCAGCTCTGACAGCTCTGATTG
The DNA here is from genome assembly GCA_021437245.1 of Aegilops speltoides. Lineage (NCBI taxonomy): Eukaryota > Viridiplantae > Streptophyta > Magnoliopsida > Poales > Poaceae > Aegilops > Aegilops speltoides. The sequence continues at coordinate 588,617,804 of CM038147.1, forward strand.
ACCGGTGGCGACCGAAGACCCATTCTTTCCATCTCCCATGCATTGAGATGACGGTGACCCTCGAGGATTGGTCGATGATTACTGCCATGCCGCTCGAGGGTCTACCCTGTTCCAAATTTTGCTATGCGGGCGCCTTCCTATCGGCGGATCCGTGCGTTTGGAGGTCGATTCATGGTTGTGTAGTGTTAGGCTGTGGCTATGGTGCTTCCCTAGCAGTAAAGCTAGACTATTCATCAATGAATTTGGTCTAGGGTTTTGGGCCGTAAAGTAGGGGTTTTCGCCAAGAAACTGGGTTCTTGTGTGAATGCACCCTTGCTGAAAATTCTTTGCCAATGCCTGTGAAATTTGGCCTAGGGTTTTGTCCTAGCTTTACTGACAGATGTTCTAGTGCAGAATTCTGAACTTTCAGTTATGCTTTTGAATAAGAAGGTGTCCCAATGCCTATGAAATTAGGCCTATGCTTTTGATATTTGCCAATGCTTGGAGTTGAAGAAGTAGTTCAGTAATGCTACTAGATCAGTGCTAAAAGCTAACTGAATTTCTACAGTTAACTGTATTCTGTTTAGTGTTTAAAATTTAGTTATATATGTCCGAACATCCAGTACTTACATTTTGCACTTTTTTTGATACAGTGTGTGATTCAGCAATGGGACAAAGTGTGGATACTCCTTTTTTTAACAATAGAACTGGAGCATGGTGGATTTTTCTATGGAGCAAGAAATAACATGGAGTACCTTAAACCTTCTGTGGAGGTGCTTGATTATGTTGATGCTAGCACATTATCATATGCAGTCATTGAAAAGCACCTAATAGGATTGGGATATCATGTCAATGAGCACATCATTTATTGGTGCGGGGTTGGGGAAAAAATTTCAGATGGGATTGTGAGAATTAGAAGTTATGAGGATGTGCAACAAATGATCAGAGCTAGTGCTCAGCATAAAGTTCTTGCAATCATGGTTGACCATTCAGATTTCATCGGTAATTTCAGGGAAGATTTGATATGCAAGGACTTCAAGACTGTTAAGAAGCTCAATCCAACTATGGATCCCAAAGAATGGACGAGGTTTTGCGAATCCTATGGTAGTGAGCCAAGCAAGGATATGAGCAATCATTTCCGTAATTTACGGAAAAATCTGCCAGGTAACCACCGTCTGGGCTCTGGTGGTTCAAAGCTGTAGAACCCAAGTGGGAGAAGGAGATCGCAGACTTTATAGCCACAGGTAAACCGCCTCCGTTCTCGGAACATCAAGATCGTGCTCGTGACTTCCGTTTTCTCAGGGCCCATGCAGTGCAAGACCCGAAAGTAAGGAGTTGGTCCTCCCAACGTAGGAACTTCGCTCGACGGAGGAGAACTAGGTCACCACTAATAATTTAGTCCCCACAACTTATTTATTACGTACCTTAGTAATCGTTTACCAAAACACATGTATTTTTTGTAAAGAAAAATAAAGTAGGAATTTGGATCGGGTCCTCATGAATCACCCCACGGCTATACGTATGATGATCCTCTTACCCGGCCAGTGAAGGAGGGTTTTGGGGTTAACAGGAAGCCCAAGACTGGGTGTGCATTGGGAAGGTGTAAGATGTTATGGGACGACGCCTACCCTGAAACCAAAGAACTAGTAAAACATAGAAGGAAGTACATAAGCAAAACTAAGTTAGATGCAGGAGTCGAGAAGAGGTTAGCAGAAATGTTTCCACACGACACACCAAGTCCTACCCAACAGCATACACCTAGCATCACCCATCAGCCACAAGCATCCCACTTTATTCCATGTTGGTTGCAAGCCAACGTGGACGGGGTGAAGACAAGGGTTGCCAAGGGGCAAATCATCCTGTTTACCAATGGTAGCAGAATGATGCACAAGGTCTTCATCCTGCCACTTGACATGATGAGGGTGCAGGTGAAGGAGGTAGTGACGGGTTTCGAATCTTGAATGTTGCCACATCCCCCTGAAGAGGGCGTTAGTATGTTAGAGGGAAAGCGACACAGAGCCACCTGCTTAAGTGGCCAATGAATGATATAGAGGAGATTCCCCACGGATATGCCGGCACGAGAGACGCAGTGCTAGATAGTCCGCATTCGAGGGAGAAGAATGCACACGACAGTTGTGGACCATCCGCGGGCAAACCACCTGTCGGTGTCAAAACCGGTCGACCTCGGAGTAGGGGGTCCCGAGCTGTGGGTCTAGGATCGATGGGGAACAAGGGACGACAAACATAGTGTTTACCCATGTTTGGGCCCTCTCGAAGAGGTAATACCCTACGTCATGTTTGATTGTGTTGGATGTATAATATGGTTTACAGAGTAGATCTACCTCGAGATCCATATGAGCTAAACCCTAAGGCGATGAGGTGGTGAAAATGTAGCTCTAGCCCTAAAGACTAAAAACCCTCGGGTTATATAGACACCGGTAGGGTTAGGGTTACCGAAGATAGATTACAATAAGGGTTTAAAGAGATTCTGCGCCTTATTGACTTGGAGGGCACACCACGGCTTCATAGATCCCCCGTCACTGTATGGCTCCACCAGTCCAGCCCATATACAATGGGTCGTCGCCGCGAGGACCCCTTAGTTCATGACTCCCTTAGTAACCCCCGAGCTTGCCTCCAACACCAAGACTTGTATCCGGCATCCACTCATCCGACCAGTATTCGGCTTGCAAGGCGAGTTCTACAGTATGTTTTACCCATGTTTGGAACCAAGTGATGTCCGGAATCTGAAATGGCAGTTTTACTCAACACCGAAGGCAATTATAATAGAAAATACCGTTCAAGCGTCAATGGTGCCTTCATTTGACAGCTTTTTCTCTTTCAACGAAGGATCGCCTCCGGCCATAACGCCGAGCAGTTACTGTTTCTCGAAGCGCGTCTCGAGGCCGACGCCATGTTCTTCACGTCCCCTCGAGGTGGAGATCATGTCCCGCTTTTCGGGGGATATGGTTAATGATTTCGATTCCCCTCCCTGCTCATAACATTGCGGGTATATTGGGAAGCGGAGAGGCCAACAACATGGAAAAAGGAATCCCATGCCTGTCAACGGTCTATAAAAGGGGGAGCTAGCAAATTCACCATCCTAGTACTACACTCGTCCAAGCACACTTAACTTCGGAGTTTTGATGGGATCCAATGCTTTATCCTATGATCAGGCGAGCCATCGATTCTCTGGACAACCTTACGGCGGAACTCTCAATGAAAGCACCAATGTCAGTGTCAAAACCGGTAGACCTCGGGGTAGGGGGTCTCGAGCTGTAGATCTAGGATCGATGGGGAACAAGGGACAATGAACACAATGTTTACCTAGATTCGGGCCCTCTCGAAGAGGTAATACCCTACGTCATGCTTGATTGTATTGGATGTATAATATGGTTTATAGAGTAGATTTACCTCGAGATCCGTATGAGCTAAACCCTAAGGCGATGAGGTGGTGAATGTAGCTCTAGCCCTAAAGTCTAAAAACCCTCGGTTCATATAGACACCGGTAGGGTTAGGGTTACCAAAGATAGATTACAATAAGGGTTTAAAGAGATCATGCGCCTTCTTGACTTTGAGGGCACACCGCGGCTTCATAGATCCCCCGTCATTGTACGGCTCCACTAGCCTGGCCCATATATGTACAATGGGCCGTCGCCCTGAGGACCCCTTAGTCCATGAATCCCTCACCACCTATGCCTATTGTCATCCCCGAAGGGCGGAAAATGAACACGTATAAGCCCGGGGAGCTACTTCTATCGGACTCTTTGTTGAAGACCCTCTCGATTGATCTTCAATTTCTACACGCCCATGTGGTAGATAAATCAAAAGGTCAACATGGATACACGGCCAAGGTCATAGAAGGTTATAGTTTTGTCCAGGAGTTTCCGGCAGACAGAATTGATCTGGCCTTTAATGAAGTCATCCATGCAACTATCTTCTCTGTCAGGACAGTCCCCCTAGAGTTAATGAGCCTTTGGGTACTTTGTCGATCTACAGATCCCCTACTCTCGCATGGTAAAGTGTCCTTACATGTTCCTTTTGACATGCACTGCCATAACCTGAAAACCACAGAAGGCCAGGAGATCATCTCAGACTACATGTTCCCGTTCTTTTATTGTCAATCATCCACATACGAACACCTTTCTAGTGCTATACTACAACAAGTAAGTTGTTAATGTTCACTCATTTATTGTGAAACATATAAATGGCCTTGTGGTTTGATCTCATCAATGCTAATTTCTTCTCTTTTTTGCGCAGCGATCGACATTGGATCATAGTCACACTATTGCCGACGCAGGGCTTGGCTTATTTCTTCGATTCGAAGAGACACCCTGAAAAGCAATGGACCAGATTGAAGAAGGTTCTAAATGATGCTCTCGCCGAGTGTAAGAAGTTCATAGAGACGATAGCAGAGCATTTAAAATTCAAGTTCTTCACTAGCGCTTGTTGCTATCAAGAACAAAATGTGAAAACCTCTCATAGGTCTGGATACTATGCCATGGCTATCATGGACGGCTTTTTGAAGAAAAGCAAATATTTGCATAATCATAGTCAGATCATCAAGTGGTCCGAAAAGATGCAGAGGGACTTGGACATATGGGAACTATTAACAGAGCATGGGCGCCTCCAAAAGATGTTGCCCAGAATCGACAACAAAGAGATTGTAAATGAAGATGGGAAGTTCCACTACCAACTAGAGCAAGATGAAGAATGACTTCACCGAGTCGAGGACATATTGCGGTAATCGATTGCGAGCGATACACTGCTTCAAAACATCTTGATTCGTTGTTCATTATATGAGTTGAGACACACATGTTTATTTGTCTCCCTACACTTCTTATAATGTATGTTTGCTTCATTAATACTCTTAATTATTGTATCACCTTTGTAATATGATTGTTTGAATGCAATGGGATGATCGAGTTCAAAATACTGCTTCAGCGCCATTAAAATGCTACACGACAGCAAAAAAAACGTTGTCGCGGCAGCAATTTCTCTATATGCCGACATCATTACCAGTGGCAGGTGGCAAAGGTGCCTGCCACTGCTAATACGCAACAACGGTGGGCAGAGACAAAGCAGTGGTGGGCACAGACAAACAAACAAATCACTAGGCTTTTTGCACCCACCACCGCTGGCATTCCTGCAGTAGTGCATCCTTCGTACTCTAAAAAACAACATGGCGTTATAAAAATAAGCTCATGGCATTTGATCGAACACTTGTCCGGCGTGGTGTCCTCCATGGACGTCGTCGACAAGGGGTAGAGTGTAGCTGGCTGCGGACAGGTCCTGGATGGACGGCACCGTGGCAAAAGGCAAGCGGGCGCGTCTGTGCTGGTCGCGGACATCCAACAATGGTCGTGCGGTTGCCGGAGTGGTACAAGGACGGTCTCAGAGGAGGAGGATGTGAATGCAAAGCAAGCAGGAGAAGAGGATTGGAAGAGAATGGGACCGTGAGGGGGGATTTTTGTGGGCGGGGGATGTCGGAGTCCTACGTGGCTGTTGTCCAGACTCCTGCAAAGCCCCCCAACTTTGCTTCCATTTTTGCGGGAAAAAGTGCGTCCGGACCGGTTGGCGGACCTATGTAGACCCACGTTGGAGGGCAAAACACATCTGAATCGCGCGGTCCGAACGTATATGGGCGGTTTGAGGATCGGCGTTGGAGATGTCGTAAGCACTTTTAGAATTACACTTTACATTGGGGCCTTACCACGGCGACTTCCCGAGCTGCTGTCTACTACAACAAGTTTCGCCCTACTCCATTGAGGGAGGGTTGTTGACAGCGGCGTGCCTTCGGCTCGCTTCAGTGCTTGTAGTTATCGCTAAGTGGTCTATGGACATGGATATAACTTTTGTTACTTCTTGTGTTCTTTGCACTACCATATTGTTTGATGAATAGCTCAGAAGTACTCTTGAAAAAAAAAATGGTCTATGCTATGTTGAACCTTTTTCCCACGTAGTACTATTTTGATCATGTTGCATGTCTCCCCAGAGTTAATGAGCCTTTGGATATCGATGACTGAAAGTGAGGCTCATACAAGGCCATGAGTTAGTTGGTTGGTTCTTATTTTCCGGATGCAGGGAAATTCGTATCCCTGCCAAAGTTCACAGACCACCATGGCTTGGTGTCTCCAAGTCAGGGTCAAGATCAAGATCAAGATCAAGATCAGGGGTGTACTCTACTACCCACATCTGCACGCTCACCGCCGTTCACAAGCATGTTGGCTTCGGATCACACGCCTTCCATTCAAATTTTGTAAAGGCGGACATGCAAGGGAAGGGAACCAACGGACGCGCTGCAAACATGCCCACATGTCTCAGCTTCCTGCTACTACTAGTGCTAGTATAGGTTCTAATAATAATAGCTTACTCCGAGGTCACTGCAAGTCAAAGTAACACCACCAATAAGTCCATCCACAAAGGAAAAAACGTTCACAAATATAGGACCACTTTGTACTACTCCCTCCGTTCCAAAATAGATGACTCAACTTTGTACTAACTTTAATATAAAGTTGGGTCATCTATTTTGGAACGGAGGGAGTACTAGCTAGCAGTAGCACTGCCAACCTGTCTGGACAAGCCATCCAAGCCGAATTCGAATTCCAATTCGAAATTCCAACGGTAACCGATAGAGATTTTGCTGCCGGGGCAACAAGATCACATTGGGAGGGGGCCGAGAACCATCTCATGGGGGGTTTGAGTAATGGAGTGAAGCGAATCCTGTTAATTTTCCTTGGCATTCCAGATCTTGCAGTAAGTAGTAGATTCATACCTACAAGCTTGACAAGTACTACACGAATTACAATGCCTTGCTAGTACTACCAGTACAAGTTTTCCCCAAGTCAAAAGCAAGAGCAAGTACACTGCAAACATGCCCAGATTCCTCCTACTTGGTTCTAGGTCCTAGTGCCACCACCTTACTGCTAGTCAAAGTTCAAAATTCCTGAGACCCCAAGCCAAATTTGAATTCAAACCCAATAACAGCCCAAATTTGAATTCTGGTTGCAGACTTTGCTACCAGGAAATTCAAAGAAGCTTACTAGTACAAGTTTCCTCCGCCCCCCCCAAGTTCACACATCCATCTTCACTTCAAATCTTCCCTCCCCTTTTATTTAAATTTTCTAGTACAACTCAGCCACATGTGTTCCTCCTACTCTACAGAATATGACACTCACATCACATCAAGTCATTTCAAATTCTGGGACCCAAGAACATGATCAATAATCAAAGATGCTCAACAGGATGGAAGGAAACCATATACTGAACAGGAAATTCAATTAATGTTTATTTGCAAGTTGTTTTGCAGGCAGGTGTCATCATCGCACAACAAATCCAAGAATTTAAATACACAACACATTCCAACACATGTAATTGGAACCAACCCATCAACACACACACACAAACTCAACTCAACTCGGATCGGATCCATGTTAAGTTATACCGAGAGAGTAGTAAAAAACGCACGCGACGCCGCGGCCAACAGCAAACGTTGGTCTCCCTTCTTCCTCCTTGGTGTAAATCTCATCAGAACAGAGCACCTCAATGTACACCACCACCTCTTCTTCCTCTTCTTTAGCTCGCCATCTTTTTAGCACTTGTTGTTACAGACACGGTGATGTAGTAAGTTGTCGGTCGGTCGGTCAGGCCCTCCTCGCGTCGAGCAGGAACGCGGCGGGCTCCGACTTGGCGGCGCACCCGTACTTGAAGGTGCTGTACTTGCGGTGCACCCCGGTGAGCTTCCCGCGCGCCGCGCCCTGGTGCAGCTCCACCATCATCGTGCTGCAGTCCCTGCAAAACCAGAACCAGTGAGCCAAACAGCAGTGTGAGTAACAAAGGCACAAAGTGTGTGTTTCCATACATGAGCTGTTCTTGAGAGTATTTTGTGTGCAGCTCGCAGCACTTGTTCCAGGACATGCACCCGTTGAGCGTGCATTGCGCGGTGTAGATGGCCGCCGCCGCCAGCATCGACGGCTGGAACTTGAGCATCTTGTAGTCGACCAGGCTGAGCTCGATTAGGAAGAAGGAGAGCAGCTCCAGCTGATTCATAAGACAGCAAGCAGCACATGTGTCAGACAAGCAATGCAGCACTCATAGTGCACATAACAGAGCAATGCTAGTAGCAGTAGTATGCAGCATCCAAGGTGAGGAGCTGTGATCTTACCTTCTTGTCAGACCCTGCTGCCTTGAGAAACCTCCTCATGAAGCAGTATGGAGTTGGAACCGACATGTTGAACTCAAGCCTGTCCACAATCGTCCTCTCCTGCAGAATTACCATACCCTAGTGTCAATTCTCTGAAGACAAAACAAGAACTCGTATCAATCGAATCGACGAAAGGTAGCAGGATTGTTACCATGTCCAGAATATCTTCCCGGGAGTAGGCGCGGTCGCAGATGAGGATCAGATCCTCGACGACCGGCACACTGACCTCCTCATACTTGCATGCCAGCAGCATGGCTGTCACGCCCACAAGCTGGAGCTTCTTCCTGGCTACATTCTCCCGGGCCAGGTATCTGTCAATGATGTTTACAGTAAGGAACAGGGTCTCCCCCAGTAGCTCCAGCTTATAGTGGACCTGCATTGAACAATGAAACATTGGGGTTTCTAAGAACTTTCCATTCCAGAGCATGGTAAGATAAGACTACTTTGCCGAATCCATCGAGCGTCGAATGGAATCCTTACCTCAATCAGCCAGTCAATCAGAATGCCGCGCATTTTCTCATTGATGTCAGATTGGTGTGCCATGTAGGTGGGGGACACACAGCTCAACTCCTACAGCACAGAGAATTCAGCAATGAGATTACTACTGCCATATACAAGATCAGGAGCACAACTCTGTAGATAACTTGACCGAGGTTCCAAGCAGATAATTACCTCGGTCCTTCTGTAGAAGCTGTAAATTTCATCGACGTATTCGACAACCGCAAGGGAGTTGCCGACGTCGCAGCTGTCGATGTCAGGCATTTCCTCCTCCTCTTCGGTGTCCTCCATGTCGATTTCTTTGAGCTCATTGGTCATCTGGAGTAACAATAAAGCATGGATGATGAGCGATGAAACAAAGCAAATGGCAGATAACTCGTGCTGACCGTGCAATGCTAGTTGCGATTACTCTGCTTACCATCTCATCAAGGTCATCATCAGAAGCCTTGCTGCACTCCATATCTGAAGGAGCATTGAACGCGGTGTCAGCATTCCTCTTCTGCCTCTCACTGCCAATTGGTGCCTGCCAAAATAAATTCAAATCCTTGAGATGACAGTTACCTGTTTTGCTCAGATTCTTGGTTCAAACAAGGCAAGGTAAAATAATTTGAACAAAATCTGAGTGCAATAAAATGAGGGAGCACAGGGCACAGCTAGCCCAATTGAACCTACATTAATATCATTCCATATATAAAAGAGAGCACCCAGTTCAGTTAGATAAGATATACTACTACTACTTGCCTAAATCTGCTAGAACTATATTAAACCTACATTGATGATATACCATATAGTGCAAGATTTGGCATGCTCAAATCTCTGAAGATTTGTACTACTATGTGCAAATCTGCAGATTCAGGTGTAGTAATTCTAATTCAAACCATACGCAATTGCACATTTGCGTGCACAAATCTGAATATCTAACTGATAGCAAACGCAGAGTTCATTCAGGATCCACTCCCCAGCATCTAAATTCACCCAACAGGTCCTAAAATTTGCACAACTGGAAAGTACAGAGCTAAGAACAGCATGAAAACAGCAAGGATTTTAATTGCCTATACCAGCGGGGCGTTTGCAGGCTGCGTTTGCTGCAGGATGGCGGCGAATTTCCTGGTGACCGGCCGGTGGCCGACGGCGCCAGCTTGGCTCTTGGCGCCGGCGGCGGCGGGTTTTCTGAAACATGGAAAGAAACTCGGAGCGATTAGAGATCCAGTTCTGAATTACATGCGGGATTGAAATTCAGTCATGGATCGGTGGATTGCTCACTCTTGCAAGCCCCTCTTGCTGACGGCTTGGGGCTGGTGAGGGGCGCCGAGGATGTTCTTGATGTCCCTCAGGGCCCTCCTGTTGGTGTTGGCCGCCGCCTCCGACGCCAGCTTGACGCCCTCCATGGCCGCGCCGCGGTGGTTCTCGGATCTCATGTTCTCCATTGCTGACGGAAGAGGAAACTCTGCACCAAGAGGAAAATCCAAATTCAGAAACAGAGGAGACGCATCCGCAGAGGAAGAAAAAACGGGATCTTTTGGTTCGAAATCGATGCCAAGAACTGTGGATTTGGCCAAGAAACCGATGGAAAACCTCGCGAATCCGAAACCCAAACGAGCAAGAACGCCCTACTGGACTAGCTACGCTGCTTCAGGCCCCTCTGATCTGGCTCGGGAGATCCAGGAAGAAACCCCGCACGCGCCGAAGCAAAAAAGGAAAGTTTGAGCAGCTGGAACTCGACCAGCACAGACCACGCTGCCAAGAATCAAGCTTCTTGCCGATCTATTGCTGGAATTCCAAGCAAGAACAACCGGGACCTCCAAAGATCCGCCCCAAGAACGCCCAAGAACCCACGCCGCGGGCCGCCCCGACGCAATCGCGCGCTCTGAGCTAGCGCCTCCCCCCGAATTCATCCATCCAGGCCGGAGATCCGAGGGGGGCAGCACCAAATCCGGCAAGAAACCCTCAAGAAACCCAAAGAATCCCATCCCATCAAGAACAAGAAACAACCCCGTTCAAGAACGCATCCATCCATCCAAGAAACGACCGTGACGGACCTCGTTGTTTCTCGGCGAGGGCGAGGGAGGGGAGGAGGAGGAGGAGAAGGGGAAGCTGCCGCCGCCTGTCTCTCCCTGGCTCGGGAGTAGCTCGCCGCCGCGGCTGCTGCGGGTGGGGAGCGGAGCGGGGAGAGCGTAGGAGAGAGACGGGCGGATGGGGATTGGGATCGGGGGGAGGCAGGGGCGAGATAAAATAGGGGGCCTGCCTGAGACGGGGCCGCGTTCGAACCCCAACGGTCGTGGGATCCGGGCCGTCGGATGCCGATCCGACGGCTGGGGAGACGCGTGGGCTGGCCTTAACGGCTAGGGGGGGATCCCTTCCACCGCATGTGCTTTCAAAACGGGCTTTATTATCTTCCCTTCTTGTGAATGTGGCCTCGGCTTTAAGATAGATGGAGATAGATAGATTAGGTGCCCATGTTTGTTTCTTTCTTCTTTTACTCGAGCCACCGGGATTTTCGCAGGCGTGGTTTGTATTCGGTGCGCGGGGCGGAAACGCGCCGCGAGGTGCGGCGCGGCGGGGGGTTGCGTGGCGTGTGGGGTGAGGTCAAAGGACGTTGGGCGGTTTGGTTTGCCCCGTGATGGGTCTGGGATTCGACCGTTGGAGGGTTGGCACGTACCGTGGTAGATGGGCAGGGTGCCGTGTTTGTTTCCTTTTTTTTATTTAATTATTGGAATTACTGGGATTTCATCTGTGTAGTTTGTATTCGGTGCGCGGGGTGGAACTGTGCGGCGCGGCGCGGTGCGGTGTGGCGTGTGGGATGAGACCAAAGGACGTTAGGCCGTCTGGTTTGCCCCATGATGGATCTGGGATTTGACCGTTGGAGGGTTGGCATTGTAGTAGATAGACATGGTGCCATGTTTTTTTTATTTTTTATTTAATTAATGGAATTACTCGGATTTCATTTGTGTAGTTTGTATACAGTGCGCGTGGTGTGTGTGATGAGACCAAGGGACGGCAGGCGGTTTGTTGTACTCTCAGATGGGTCTGGGGGTCGACCGTTCGAGGGTTGCCACGTACTGTAGTAGATAGACGGGGTGCCATGTTTGTTTTCTTATTCTTTTATTTAATTATTGGAATTATTGGGATTTCGTAGGTGTAGTTTGTATTCGGTGCACACGCTGAACCACGGGGCGCGGCGTAGCCTGGCGTGGCTTGTTGGATGAGACCATGAGACGGCGGGCGGTTTTCTTTTACCCTATGATGGGTCTGTGATTTGACCTTTGGAGGGTTCCCGCGCAGTAGATAAATAGGGTGCCATGTGTGTTACCTTATTCTTTTATTTAATTACTGGAATTACTGTGATTTCGTAGGTGTAGTTTGTATTCGGTGCACACGCTGAACCGCGGGGCGTGACGTAGCCTGGCGTGGCTTGTTGGATAAGACCATGAGACGGTGGGCGGTTTTCTTTTACCCTATGATGGGTCTGTGATTTGACCTTTGGAGGATTCCCGCGCTGTAGATAGATAGGGTACCATGTGTGTTACCTTATTCTTTTATTTAATTACTGGAATTACTGAGATTTCGTAGGTGTAGTTTGTATTCAGTGCACATACTGAACCGCGGGGCGCGACGCAGCCAGGCATGGCTTGTTGGATGAGACCATGAGACGGTGGGCGGTTTTCTTTTACCCTATGATGGGTCTGTGATTTGACCTTTGGAGCGTTGGGACGTCGTAGATAGATAGGGTGCCATGTGTGTTACCTTATTTTTTATTTAATTACTGGAATTACTGGGATTTCGTAGGTGTAGTTTGTATTCGGTGCACGCATTGAACCGCGGGGCGAGGCGCAGCCTGGCATGGCTTGTTGGATGAGACCATGAGGCGGTGGGCGGTTTTCTTTTACCCTATGATGGGTCTGTGATTTGACCTTTGGAGGGTTGGGACGTCGTAGATAGTGTTGGGGAACGTAGTAATTTCAAAAATTTTCCTACGCACACGCAAGATCATGGTGATGTATAGCAACGAGAGGGGAGAGTGTTGTCTACATACCCTTGTAGACCCGGCGGAAGCGATCACAACGTAGAGGAAGTAGTCGACGTTCTCCTCGCGATCCGACCGATCCCGCGCCGTTACTCCGACGCCCGAGTTCTTGACACACGTCAGCTCGATGACGTCCCTCGACTCGATCCAGCCGAAAGTGTCGAGGGAGAGTTTCACAAGACGACGACGGCGTGCAGGACGATCTTGATGTTTCACCGGCAAGCAGGCTTCGCTTAAGCTTGCGACAGTATAACCGAGGTGGAATATGGTGGAGGGGGCACCGCACACGGCTAAGGAACGATCTAAAGATCAAACTTGTGTCTCTTGTGTGTCTAGAGGTGCCCCCTGCCCCGTGATATAAAGGAGCAAGGGGAGGTGCGGCCGGCCTAGGAGAGGCGCGCCAAGGGTGTCCTACTCCCACGGGAGTAGGACTCCTCCTTCCTTGTTAGAGTAGGAGAAGGGAAAGAGGGGAGAGAAGGAAGGAAAGGGGCTGCACCCCTTGTCCAATTCGGACTAGAGGGGCTGCGCCTTCTTCCTTTTGGCCTCTTTCCTTATTCCCGTATGGCCCAATAAGGCCCATATACTCCCGGCGAATTCCGTAACTCTCCCAGTACTCGAAAAATACCGAATGACTCGGAACCTTCCGAACTCCGAATATAGTCGTCCAATATATCGATCTTTACGTCTCGACCATTTCGAGACTCCTCGTCATGTCCCCGATCTCATCCGGACTCGAACTCCTTCGGTACATCAAAACTCATAAACTCATAATATAAATGTCATCGAAACCTTAAGCGTGCGGACCCTACGGTTCGAGAACAATGTAGACATGACCGAGACACGTCTCGGTCAATAACCAATAGCGGACCTGGATGCCCATATTGGTTCCTACATATTCTACGAAGATCTTTATCGGTCGACCGCATAACAACATACGTTGTTCCTTTGTCATCGGTATGTTACTTGCCGAGATTCGATCGTCGGTATCCAATACCTAGTTCAATCTCGTTACCAGCAAGTCTCTTTACTCGCTCAGAATACATCATCTCACAACTATCTCATTAGTTGTAATGCTTGCAAGGCTTCAAAGTGATGTGTATTACCGAGAGGGCCAGAGATACCTCTCCGACAATCGGAGTGACAAAACTTAATCTCAAATACGCCAACCCAACATCGCCTTTGGAGACACCTGTAGTACTCCTTTATAATCACCCGATTCGTTGTGACGTTTGGTAGCACCAAAGTGTTCCTCCGTAAGCGGAGTTGCATAATCTCATAGTTATAGGAACATGTATAAGTCATGGATAAAAGCAGAGCAACATACTAAACGATCGTGTGCTAAGCTAATGGAATGGGTCATGTCAATCAGATCATTCAACTAATGATGTGACCTTGTTAATCAAATAACAACTCCTTGTTCATGGTTAGGAAACATAACCATCTTTGATTAACAAGCTAGTCTAGTAGAGGCATACTAGTGACACTCTGTTTGTCTATGTATTCACACATGTATTATGTTTCCGGTTAATACAATTCTAGCATGAATAATAAACATTTATCATGATATGAGGAAATATATAATAACTTTATTATTGCCTCTAGGGCATATTTCCTTCATCTCCCACTTGCACTAGAGTCAATAATCTAGATCACATCACCATGTGATTAACATCGATAGTTCACATCATCATGCGATTAACACCCATAGTTCACATCGCCATGTGACCAACACCCAAAGGGTTTACTAGATTCAGTAATCTAGTTCACATCGCTATGTGATTAACACCCAAAGAGTACTAAGGTGTGATCATGTTTTGCTTGTGAGAGAGACTTAGTCAACGGGTCTTTTACATTCAGATCCGTTATGTATTTTGCAATTTTTCTATGTCTACAATGCTCTGCACGAAGCTACTCTAGCTAATTGCTCCCACTTTCAATATGTATCTAGATCGAGACTTTGAGTCATCAGATCAGTGTCAAAACTTGCATCGACGTAACCCTTTACGACGAACCTTTTGTCACTTCCATAATTGAGAAACATATCCTTATTCTACTAAGGATAATTTTGACCGCTGTCAAGTGATCTACTCCTAGATCACTATTGTACTCCTTGCCAAACTCGATTGTAGGGTATACAATAGATCTGGTACACAACATGGCATACTTTATAGAACCTATGGTCAAGGCATAGGGAATGACTTTCATTCTCTTTCTATCTTCTGCCGTGGTCGGGTTTTGAGTCTTACTCAATTTCATACCTTTGTAACACAGGCAAGAACTCTTTCTTTGACTGTTTCATTTTGAACTACTTCAAAATCTTGTCAAGGTATGTACTCATTGAAAAAAACTTTATCAAGCGTCTTGATCTATCTCTATAGATCTTGATGCTCAATATGTAAGCAGCTTCACCGAGGTCTTTCTTTGAAAAACTCCTTTCAAACACTCCTTTATGCTTTGCAGAATAATTCTACATTATTTCCGATCTACAATATGTCATTCACATATACTTATCGAAATCTTGTAGTGCTCCCACTCACTTTCTTGTAAATACAGCTTCACCGTAAGTCAGATAAAACTATATGCTTTGATCAACTTATCAAAGCGTATATTCCAACTCCGAGATGCTTGCACCAGTCCATAGATGCACATTTTGTTAACACCTTTAGGATCGACAAAACCTCATGGTTGCATCACATACAACTCTTCTTTGATAACTCCATTAAGGAATACAGTTTTGTTTATCCATTTGCCAGATTTCAAAAATGCGGCAATTGCTAACATGATTCGGACAGACTTTTAAGCATTGATACGAGTGAGAAAATCTCATTGTATTCAACATCTTGAACTTTGTCAAAACCTTTTTCGACAAGTCTAGCTTTGTAGATAGTAACACTACTATCGGCGTCCGTCTTCCTCTTGAAGATCCATTTATTTTCTATGGCTTGCCGATCATCGGCAACTCCACCAAAGTTCACACTTTGTTCTCATACATGGATCTCATCTCGATTTCATGGCCTCAAGCCATTTCGCATGAATCTGGGCTCATCATCGCTTCCTCATAGTTCGTAGGTTCATCATGGTCTAGTTACATGACTTCCGAACAGGATTACCGTACCACTCAGTGCGGATCTCACTCTGGTTTACCTACGAGATTCGGTAGTAACTTGATCTGAAGTTACATGATCATCATCATTAGCTTCCTCACTAATTGGTGTAGTAGTCACAGAACAGATTTCGTGATGAACTACTTTCCAATAAGGAGAAGGTACAATTACCTCATCAAGTTCTACTTTCCTCCCACTCACTTCTTTCGAGAGAAACTCCTTCTCTAGAAAGGATCCATCTTAAGCAACGAATATCTTGCCTTCGGATCTGTGATAGAAGGTGTACCCAACAATTTCCTTTGGATACTCTATGAAGACACACTTCTCCGATTTGGGTTCGAGCTTATCAGGATGAAACTTTTTCACATAAGCATCGCAGCCCCAAACTTTAAGAAACGACAACTTTGGTTTCTTGCTAAACCACAGTTCATATAGTGTCGTCTCAACGGATTTAGATGGTGCCCTATTTAACGTGAATGCAGCTGTCTCTAATGCATGATCCCAAAACGATATTGGTAAATCGGTAAGAAACATCATAGATTGTACTATATCCAATAAAGTACGGTTATGACGTTCGGACACACCATTATGATGTGGTGTTCCAGGTGGCATGAATTTGTGAAACTATTCCACATTGTTTTAATTGAAGACCAAACTCGTAACTTAAATATTTGTCTCATGATCGATCACGAAACTTTATTTTCTTGTTACGATGATTTTTCCACTTCACTCTGAAATTCTTTGAACCTTTCAACTATTTCGGACTTATGTTTCATCAAGTAGATATACCCATATCTGCTCAAATCATCTGTGAAGGCCGAAAATAACGATACCCGCCATGAGCCTTAACACTCATTGGATCGCATACATCGGTATGTATTATTTCCAATAAGTCGGTTGCTCGCTCCTTTGTTCGGAGAACGGAGTCTTAGTCATCTTGCCCATGAGGCATGGTTCATAAGCATCAAGTGATTCATAATCAAGTGATTCCAAAATCCCATCAAGCATGGAGTTTCTTCATGCGCTTTACACCAATATGACCTAAACGGCAGTGCCACAAATAAGTTGCACTGTCATTATTAACTTTGCATCTTTTGGTTTCAATATTATGAATATGTGTATCACTACGATCAAGATCCAATGAACCATTTTCATTGGGTGTGTAACCATATAAGGTTTTATTCATGTAAACAGAACAACAGTTTATTCTCTTACTTAAATGAATAACCGTATTGCAATAAACATGATCAAATCATATTCATGCTCAACGCAAACACCAAATAATATTTATTTAGTTTCAACACTAATCCCGAAAGTATAGGGAGTGTGCGATGATGATCATATCAATCTTGAAACTACTTTCAACACACATCGTCACTTCACCCTTAACTAGTTTTTGTTTATTCGCAACTCCGTTTGAGTTACTACTCTTAGTGGCGAACCATTACCAAATACCGAGGGGTTGCTATAAACACTAGTAAAGTACACATCAATAACATGTATATCAAATATACCTCTGTTTACTTTGCCATCCTTCTTATCCGCCAAATACTTGGGGTAGTTTCGCTTCAAATAACCATTCCCTTTGCGGTAGAAGCACTTAGTCTCGTGCTCAGTCCGGACTTGGGCTTCTTCACTTGAGCAACAACTTGCTTGCCGTTTCTTCTTGAAGTTCCCTTCTATCCCTTTGCCCTTTTCTTGAAACTAGTGGTCTTGTTAACCATCAACACTTGATGTTTTTTCTTGATTTCTACCTTCGTTGATTTCAACATTACGAAGAGCTCGGGAATCGTTTTTACCATCCCTTGCATACTATAGTTCATCACGAAGTTCTACTAACTTGGTGATGGTGACTAGAGAACTCTGTCAATCACTATCTTATCTGGAAGATTAACTCCCACTTGATTCAAGCGATTGTAGTACCCAGACAATCTGAGCACATGCTCACTAGTTGAGCGATTCTCCTCCATCTTTTAGCTATAGAACTTGTTGGAGACTTCATATCTCTCAACTCGGGTATTTGCTTGAAATGTTAACTTCAATTCCTGGAACATCTCATATGGTCCATGATGTTCAAAACATCTTTGAAGTCCCGATTCTAAGCCATAAAGCATGGTGCACAAAACTATCAAGTAGTCATCATATTGAGCTAGCCAAACGTTCATAACGCCGCATACCTCTCCTGCAACAGTTTGTCACCTAGCGGTGCATCAAGGACATAATTCTTCTGCAAAGCAATGATGATAAACCTCGGATCACGGATCCAATCCGCATCATTGCTACTAACATTTTTCAACACAGTTTTCTCTAGGAACATATCAAAATAAACATATGAAAGCAACAACGCGAGCTATTGATCTACAACATAATTTGCAAAATACTACGGGACTAAGTTCATGATAAATTTAAGTTCAATTAATCATATTACTTAAGAACTCCCACTTAGCAGACATCTCTCTAGTCATCTAAGTGATCACGTGATCCAAATCAACTAAACCATAACCGATCATCACGTGAGATGGAGTAGTTTTCAATGGTGAACATCTTATGTTGATCATATCTACTATATGATTCACGCTCGACCTTTCGGTCTCCGTGTTCGAGGCCATATCTCGCATATGCTAGGCTCGTCAAGTATAACCCGAGTATTCGCATGTGCAAAACTGGCTTGCACCCGTTGTAGATGGACGAGAGCTTATCACACCCGATCATCACGTGGTGTGCGGGCACGACGAACTTTGGCAGCGGTGCATACTCGGGAGAACACTTCTTGATAATTTAGTGAGAGATCATCTTATAATGCTACCGTCAATCAAAGCAAGATAAGATGCATAAAAGGATAAACATCACATGCAAATCAATATAAGTAATATGATATGGTCATCATCATCTTGTGCTTCATGATCTCCATCTTGCAGCACCACCATGATCACCATCGTCACCGGCGCGACACCTTGATCTCCATCGTAGCATCGTTGTCGTCTCGCCAAACTTATGCTTCTCGACTATCGCTACCGCTTAGTGATAAAGTAAAGCATTACAGTAGCGATTGCATTTCATACAATAAAGCGACAACTATATGGCTCCTGCCGATTGCCGATAACCGGTTTACAAAACATGATCATCTCATACAATAAAATATAGCATCACGTCTTGACCATATCACATCACAACATACCCTGCAAAAACAAGTTAGGCGTTCTCTACTTTGTTGTTGCAAATTTTACGTGGCTGCTACGGGCTTAAGCAAGAACCAGTCTCACCTACGCATCAAAAACCACAACGATACTTCGTCAAATAGACTCGTTTAACCTTCTCAAGGACCGGGCGTAGCTACACTCAGTTCAACTAAAGTGAGAGAGACAGCACCCACGGTCACCTTTAAGCAACGAGTGCTCGTGGCGGTGAAACCAGTCTCGCGTAAGCGTCACGCGTAATGTCGGTCTGGGCGCTTCATCTCACAATACCGCTGAACCAAAGTATGACATTTGGTAGGTAGTATGACTTGTATCGCCCACAACTCACTTGTGTTCTACTCGTGCAAAACATCAAACCATAGAAAAACCTAGGCTCGGATGCCACTTTGTTGGGGAACGTAGTAATTTCAAAAATTTTCCTACGCACACGCAAGATCATGGTGATGTATAGCAGCGAGAGGGGAGAGTGTTGTCTACATACCCTTGTAGACCCGGCGAAGCGATCACAACGTAGAGGAAGTAGTCGACGTTCTCCTCGCGATCCGACCGATCCGGCGCCGTTACTCGACGCCCCGAGTTCTTGACACGTACAGCTCGATGGCGTCCCTCGTACTCGATCCGGCCGAGTGTCGAGGAGAGTTTCGTCAAGACGGCGTGGTGGCGATCTTGATGTTTCACGGTAGCGAGGCTTCGCCTAAGCTTCATGACGGTATAACCGAGGTGGAATATGGTGGAGGGGCACCGACACGGCTAAGGAGCGATCTAAAGATCAAACTTGTGTCTCTTGTGTGTCTAGAGGTGCCCCCTGCCCCGTATATAAAGGAGCAAGGGGAGGGTGCGGCGGCCTAGGAGAGCGCGCCAAGGGTGTCCTACTCCCACGGGAGTAGGACTCCTCCTTCCTTGTTGGAGTAGGAGAAGGGAAAGAGGGGAGAGAAGGAAGGAAAGGGGCTGCACCCTTGTCCAATTCGGACTAGAGGGGCTGCGCCCTTCTTCCTTTGGCCTCTTTCCTTATTCCCGTATGGCCCAATAAGGCCCATATACTCCCGGCGAATTCCGTAACTCTCCGGTACTCGAAAAATACCGAATGACTCGGAACCTTTCCGAACTCCGAATATAGTCGTCCAATATATCGATCTTTACGTCTCGACCATTTCGAGACTCCTCGTCATGTCCCCGATCTCATCCGGGACTCGAACTCCTTCGGTACATCAAAACTCATAAACTCATAATATAAATGTCATCGAAACCTTAAGCGTGCGGACCCTACGGTTCGAGAACAATGTAGACATGACCGAGACACGTCTCGGTCAATAACCAATAGCGGGACCTGGATGCCCATATTGGTTCCTACATATTCTACGAAGATCTTTATCGGTCGGACCGCATAACAACATCGTTGTTCCCTTTGTCATCGGTATGTTACTTGCGAGATTCGATCGTCGGTATCCAATACCTAGTTCAATCTCGTTACCAGCAAGTCTCTTTACTCGTTCAGTAATACATCATCTCACAACTATCTCATTAGTTGTAATGCTTGCAAGGCTTGATGATGTGTATTACCGAGAGGGCCCAGAGATACCTCTCCGACAATCGGAGTGACAAAACTTAATCTCGAAATACGCCAACCCAACATCGCCTTTGGAGACACCTGTAGTACTCCTTTATAATCACCCGATTCACGTTGTGACGTTTGGTAGCACCAAAGTGTTCCTCCGTAAACGGAGTTGCATAATCTCATAGTTATAGGAACATGTATAAGTCATGGATAAAAGCAGTAGCAACATACTAAGCGATCGTGTGCTAAGCTAATGGAATGGGTCATGTCAATCAGATCATTCAACTAATGATGTGACCTTGTTAATCAAATAACAACTCCTTGTTCATGGTTAGGAAACATAACCATCTTTGATTAACAAGCTAGTCTAGTAGAGGCATACTAGTGACACTCTGTTTGTCTATGTATTCACACATGTATTATGTTTCCGGTTAATACAATTCTAGCATGAATAATAAACATTTATCATGATATGAGGAAATATATAATAACTTTATTATTGCCTCTAGGGCATATTTCCTTCAGATAGATAGGGTGCCATGTGTGTTACCTTATTCTTTTATTTAATTACTGGAATTACTGGGATTTCGTCGGTGTAGTTTGTATTCGGTGCACGCGTTGAACCACGGGGCGAGGCGCAGCCTAGCATGGCTTGTTGGATGAGACCATGAGACGGTGGGCTGTTTTCTTTTACCCTATGATGGGTCTGTGATTTGACCTTTGGAGGGTTGGGACGTCGTAGATAGATAGGGTGCCATGTGTGTTACCTTATTCTTTTATTTAATTACTGGAATTACTGGGATTTCATAGGTGTAGTTTGTATTCGGTGCAGAAACATATCTTAGGTAGGGGGTTCTGAGCTGGTGATCTTGACTTGATAGTAACATGAAGTAGAGAGACACAATATTTACCGTGGTCCGGGCCCTCTCGAAAAGGTAAAACCCTACATCATGCTTGTATTATATTGATTGTGGATGTGGTACTAAGTACATGATGATCTACCTCGATATCGTAGGAATGAATCTAACGTTGGCTCTACAGACTAAACTCTCGGCTTATATAGAGACCAAGAGGTACTTAGGGAGCATGGTCGATTGTATCTAGAGATAAACATGTCGAATATTTGAATATGCCTTGAAGTATACGCCAAATCTTCGGACGATTTCATCTTGAGTACGCTGAGAAACATAGCTGATGCGGCCCATTCTTCAGTTGTTGGTGATCCTCGGACCGACCCATGAATGATTGGCCGGCGTGGTGAGTACCCCCTAATATAGGACACCGTCAGTGACGTATGGCAAGAGACCCAGGGACGGTGGGCAGATTGCTTTACCTTGTGATGGGTCTGGGATCTGTTCTAGGGTTGCCATGTCATAGATAGATAGAGTGACATGTTTGTTTCCTTCTTATTTATCTATTGGAATAACTGAGATTTCATAGGTGTATGGGCGGAGCCCCGCGGCGCAGCTTGTGGGATGACACAAGGGCATAGTGGGCAGTTTGTTTTACCCTGTGATGGGTCTGGAATTTGACCATTGGAGGGTTGTCATGTCGTAGATAGATAAAGTGCGATATTTGTTTCCTTCTTCTTTAATGAATTGGAATAACTGGGATATCATATTTGTAGTTTATATTTGGTTCATGTGGGATGAGACCAAGGGACGGTCGACAATTTGATTTACCCGTGATGGGTTTGGGATTTGACCGTTGGAGGGTCTTTGTTTTTCCGCCATACTATTTTGGTTCTTTATCGGTGTTTGTTGAGTTTTTTTATTTTCTTTGTTATTATTTTTCTTCGGTTTACTTTGTTTTTTTGGTATCTTTCTTAATTTTCATTGTTTTCGAAATCTATGGTGTCCATTTTTTTCTTAAATACTAGTTTTGAACCCTTTTTTGAATACATGGTAACATTTTTCAAACAGACAGGTGAACAATTTATTAATGGGAAAAAATATTTTGTCACACAATATGTATATTTTAGATATACATCTGGAACATTTTTTATATACATGTTTAAAACACATAACAAATACTTTTAAATATATTGTTTTTATGTCTACTTTTATTCAATGCACGGTGCCTATTTTTCTTATACATCAGAAACATTTTAATACCCATTTATCATTTTTAAATACATGACCAACAATTTTAATACGCATTGTATATTTCTGTATACATGAGAAATATTTTTCTAGTCCAATTTAATTTTTTCAGATACTTGATTAGCATTTTATAAATAGATGGTCAACAATTTTTTCATACAAGTCGTATATTTTTTGTATGCAGTTTTCATATACATGAGAAACATTTTGTCATTATGGATTTAACATTTTTCAAAAAAATTATTAAACATTTTAAAATACTTAATTAACATTTCTTGCTGGATTAACATTTTATAAATATATGATCAACTTTTTTCATACACATTGTTTACGTTTTGCATATACATGAGAAATCTTTTTTATATATAAACTTAACATTTTTCAAATGCTTTATTAAGATATTTCATATCTTTTATGTGTTTTTATTTATATTTTTAATATTTGGAACTATAAATAAAATTAAACAAATAAAAAATGAGAATAAAAAAAATGAGGTTGCAGCCTCGAGTTCTGGGTCGGCCGAGTTTCGTGGACACCTTCAACAAGGCTTCCCTAAGTCTCGCAGTGCGAGACATAGACGTGCCCTAGTACATCTCACAAACCGGCACACACTGTCTCCTCCTCTTGGGCGGCGAATTTTACTTCTGTTTTTCTTTCTTTGACTGCACATATGTAAGTGACGTGTTTTGTTTTTTCGGAAGCGGAACACTGGTCTTGAGAAGCTTCTAACCGTTTTTTGGATTTCTAGATGGTTTTTATTTTTTTCTTTTAAAATTTTCTTTCACATTTTATTTCTTTATTTCTTTTTTAAATGCATGGTTTTTGTAAAATTCGGAAACTTTCTTAAAATTTGTGTACTTTTCTCAAATCCATGATTTTTTGTGATTGTTTTTACTTAAATTTATGAGACTTCTTCCCCTGATATACTTATTTTTTTCAAATCCACCAACATTTGTTTCCCAAATTTGTGAATTTTTTCCCTCAAAATTGTGTTTTTTGGTCAAAGCCGTGAAGTTTTCAAAATGTGTCAACTTTTGTCAAATTTGTGAAGTTTTTGAAATGCACGAACTTTTCTAAAATGCAAGAAATTTTTGAACTCATGATTTTGTTAAAATGTAATTTTTTTGAATCCCGCAAACTTTTTTTCAAGTCTGTGAACTTTGTTTGAACGATGGTTTTCAAATGCGTGAACAATTTTTGATTTTTTTTCATTTTCTCAAGAAGTCAACTGTCAGCTGGTCAACCATGATCGGATCTGGTTTGCCCCGGCGATGGGTCTGAGATGTGTCTGTTGGAGGGTTGCTGCGTAGTAGATAGACAGGGTGCCATGCTTGTTTTATTTCTTTTTATTTAATTATTGGAATACTTGGGATTTTTTATGTGTAGTTTGTATTTGTTGCACGCAGAATCGCGCGGCGTGGCGTGGTTGTCGGAGGTAAATCCGACAAATCTTAGGTAGGGGGTTCCGAACTGGTGATCTTGACTTGATGGTAATAGGAAGCAGAGAGATACAATAATAACCAGGTTCGGCCCTCTCGAAAAGGTAAAACCCTACGTCATGCTTGTATATATTGATTGTGGATGTGGTACAAAGTAGATGATGATGTACCTCAATATCGTATGAATGAATCTAACTTTGGATCTACAGACTAAACTCTCGGCTTATATGAGGACCAAGAGGTACTTAGGGTTACACATGGTCGATTGCATCTAGAGATAAACATGTCGAATATTTGAATATGCCTTGAAGTATACGCCAAATCTTCAGACAATTTCATCTTGAGTATGCTGAGGGCCATAGCTGATGCGGCCCATTCTTCAGTTGTCGGTGATCCTCGGCCCAACCCATGAATGATTGGCCAACGTGGTGAGTACCCCCTAATATAGGACACCGTCAGTGATGTATGGTAGGAGACCCAGGGACGGTGGGCAGATTGTTTTACCTTGTAATGGGTCTGGGATTTGTTCTAGGGTTGCCATGTCATCATAGATATATACAGTGACATGTTTGTTTCCTTCTATTTATTTATTGGAATAACTGAGATTTCATAGGTGTATTTTGTATTTCATGCGGGCGTAGCCCCTCGGCGCAGCTTGTGGGATGAGACAAGGGGACAATGGGCAGTTTGTTTTACCCTGTGATGGGTCTGGAATTTGACCGTTGGAGGGTTGTCGTGACATAGATAGATAAAGTGCAATATTTGTTTCCTTCTTTTTTAATGAATTGGAATAACTGGGATATCATATGTGTAGTTTATATTTCGTTTGTGTGGAACCACACGACGCAGCGTGTGGGGTGAGACCAAGGGACGGTGGACAATTTGTTTTACCCGTGATGTGTTCGGGATTTGACCGTTGGAGGGTCTTTGTTTTTCCGCCATTCTATTTTGGTTCTTTATCAGTGTTTATTGAGGGTTTTTTCTTTATTATTATTTTTCTTCGGTTTACTTTGTTTTTCTTGGTATCTTTCTTAATTTTATTTTTTTTAAATCTATGGTGTCCATTTTTTTCTTAAATACAAGTTTTGAACCCTTTTTTGAATACATGGTAACATTTTTCAAATAGACAGGTGAACAATTTATTAATGGGAATAAAATATTTTGTGACACAATATGTATATTTTACATATACATCTGGAACATTTTATATACATGTTTAATATTTTTGAAACATAGAATTAATATTTTTAAATATATTGTTTCTTATGTCTACTTTTATTCAATGCACGGTGCCTATTTTTCTTATACATCAGGAGCATTTTCTAATACATGTTTATCATTTTCTAAATACATGATCAACAATTTTAATACACATTGTATATTTTATGTATACATGAGAAATATTTTTTCTAGTCCAACTTAAAAAAATTCGAACACTTGATTAGCATTTTATAAATAGATGGTCAACGATGTTTTCATACAAGTCGTATATTTTTTGTATACAATTTTCATATACATGAGAAACATTTTGTCATTATGGATTTAACATTTTTCAAATAATTGATTGAACATTTTTATGATAATTAATTAACATTTCTTGCTTGATTAACATTTTATAAATATATGATCAACTTTTTTCATACACATTGTTTACGTTTTGCATATACATATGAAATCTTTTTTTATATAGACTTAACAAATGCTTTATTAAGATATTTCATAACTTTTATTTGTTTTTATTTATATTTTTAATATTTGGAACTATAAATAAAATAAAATAAAAATAAAAAATAAAAAATGAGAATAAAAACAATAAAAAATGAGGTTGCGGCCTCGCGTTATGGGTCAGCCGAGTTTCGTGGTCACCTTTAACATGGCTTCCCCACGTCTCGCAATGCGAGACATAGGCGTGCCCTAGTACATCTCACAAACTGGCGCACACCGTCTCCTCCACATGGGCGGCGAATTTTACTTCTTTTTTTCTTTCTTTGACCGCACATATGTAAGTGACGTGTTTCGTTTTTTCGGAAGCGGAACACTGGTCTCGAGAAGCTTGTGAACTTTTTTTGGATTTCTGGATGGTTTTTATTTTTATATTTTTAAATTTTCTTTCACATTTTATCTCTTCCTTTCTTTTTTAAATGCATGATTTTTGTAAAATTCGGAAACTTTCTTAAAATTTGTTTGCTTTTCTCAAATCCATGAATTTTTTGTGAACATTTTTACTTAAATTTATGAGACTTCTTCCCCTGATATACTAATTTTTTTAAATCCGTCAACATTTGTTTCCCAAATTTGTGAATTTTCCCCTCAAAATTGTGATTTTTGGTCAAAGCCGTGAAACCCGTGAAGTTTTAAAAATGTGTCAACTTTTGTCAAATTTGTGAAGTTTTTGAAATGCGTGAAATTTTTGAACTCATGATTTTTTTTAAAATGTAATTTTTTTTTTGAATCCCGCAAACTTTTCTTCAAATCCGTGAACTTTCTTTGACCGATGGTTTTCAAATCCGTGAACAATTTTTTGAATTTTTTATTTTTCTCAAGAAGTCAACTATCAGCTGGTCAACCATGATCGGATCTGGTTTGCCCCGGTGATGGGTCCGATCGTAGGTAGATAGATAGAGTGCCATGTTTGTTTCCTCATTCTTTTATTTAATTATTGGAACTACTGAGATTTCATTTGTGTAGTTTGTATTTGGTGCTCAGGGCGGAACCGCGTGGCGCGGTGCGGCGCTGTGTGGCGTGTGGGATGAGACCAAGGGACAGCGGGTGGTTTGTTGCACTCTCTGATGGGTCTGGGATTTGACCGTTGGAGGGTTGCCACATACTGTAGTAGATAGACAGGGTGCTATGTTTATTTCCTTATTCTTTTATTTAATTATTGGAATTACTGGGATTTCGTAGGTGTATTCTGTAATCGGTGCGCATGTTGAACCGCGGGGCATTGCGCGGCGTGTTGGATGAGACCGTGAGACTGTGGTCGGTTTTTCTTTTACCCTGTGATGGGTGTGTGATTTGACATTTGAAGTGTTGCCACATCATAGATAGATAGGGTGCCATGTTTCATGTTTGTTACGTTGTTCTTTTATTTAATTATTGTAATTACTGGGATTTCGTAAATGTAGTTTGTAATCAGTGCGCGGGCGGAAACGTGGCGCGGTGTGGCGTGTGAGATGAGACCAAGGGACGGCGGATGGTTTATTTTGCCTTGGTGATGGGTCTGGGATTCGATCGTTGGAGGGTTTCCAAACTCGTACATGGATAAGGTGTCATGTTTGTTTCCCTTTTCTTTTATTAAATTATCGAAATGACTTGGATTTCGTAGGTGTAGTTTGTATTCGATGGGCGCGGAACTGCATGGCACAACACGGCAGGGTGTGGCGTGTTAGATGAGACCAAGGGACGCGGGCAGTTTGTTGTCTTCTTCTTTGGTTGGAACCACTGGAATTTTGTAGGCATAGTTTGTATTCGGTGCGCGGGCAAAAACGCGGGGCGCGGCATGCATGGCGTGTGGGATGAGACCGAAGGATGGTTTGTGGTTTGTTTTGCCTTGGTAATGGTTCTGGGATTTGATTGTTGGAGGCTTGCCGCGTAGAATACAGACGGGGTGCCATGCTTGTTTCCTTCTTTTTTATTTAGTTATTGGAATACTAAGGATTTTGTTGGAAAATGTTGCATGGAAAACAAATTGTTTACCCACACGCAAGATCTATCCATGGAGATGCATAGTAACGAGGGGGAGAGTGTGTCTATGTACCCTATAGACCGTTAGCGGAAGCGTTTAGTAACGCGGTTGATGTAGTCAAACTTCTTCGCGCTCCAACCGATCAAGTACCGAACGTACGGCACCTCAGCATTCAGCACACGTTCAGCTCGGTGATGTCATCCGCCTTCTTGATCCAGCAAGACGGTGAGGTAGTAGATGAGTTCCGCCAGCACGACGGCGTGGTGACAATGATGGTGAAGTTATCTCCGCAGGGCTTCGCCTAAGCACTATAAAAATATGACCGGGGGGTGTAAACGGTGGAGGGGGGCGCCGCACATGGCTAAGACAGTGTTGTGGTTGTGCTAGGCGCCCCCTCCAACATATATATAGGTGGGGGTGGAGGGAGCAGCCAGGAGGCGCCCCCAAGTAGGCCGAATCCTACTTGGGGTCCTCCCCCAACTGGCGCCCCCTTCCTTTTTGGAGTGCGGGAGGAAGGAAGGAGGAGGTGGCGCCCCCCCCTTTCCTTTCTCTCCTGAGGAGGCAAAGGCAGGAGGGGCCAACCCTCCCCCTTTCCTTCCCCTAGGGCCGGCCAGCCAAGGAAGGGGCGCGCCAGCCCCCTAGTGGGCTGGTATGTCCCCTCCTTTGGCCCATATGGCCCATACAATTGCCAGGGGTGCCCGGAAACCCTTCCAGTGACCTGATGAGTACCCCGTGCATTTGAAACTATTCCGGTGTCTGAATACAATCGTCCTATATATCAATCTTTACCCCTCGACCATTTCGAGACTCCTCATCATGTCTGTGATCTCATCTAGGACTCCGAACAACATTCGGTCACCAAATCATATAACTCATATAACACTATATCGTCAACGAACGTTAAGCGTGCGGACCCTACGGGTTCGAGAACTACGTAGACATGACCAAGATACCTCGCCGGTCAATAACCAATAGCGGAACTTGGATGCCCATATTGGCTCCTACATATTCTACGAAGATCTTTATCGGTCGAACCGTTAGGACAACATATGTAATTCCCTTTGACTGTCGGTATGTTACATGCCCGAGATTCGATTGTCTCTATCTCTATACCTAGTTCAATCTCGTTAATGGCAAGTCTCTTTACTCATTCCGTAATACATCACCTCGTTACTAATTCTTTAGTCATTTGCTTGCAAGCTTATGATGTGTATTACCGAGAGGGCCTAGATATACCTCTCCGATACTCGGAGTTACAAATCCTAATCTTGATCTAGGCCAACTCAACAAAAACCATCGGAGATACGTGTGGAGCATCTATATTATCACCCAGTTACATTGTGACGTTTGATAGCACACAAGGCATTCCTCTGGTATCCGGGAGTTGCATAATCTTACAGTCAAAGGAATATGTATTTGACATGAAGAAAGCAATAGCAATACACTGAACGATCAATATGCTAAGCTAAGGGATGGGTCTTGTCCATCACATCATTCTTCTAATGAGGTGATCACGTTCTCAAATGACAACACATGTCTATGGTTAGGAAACCTTAACCATCTTTATCAATGATACGTCTCCAACGTATCTACTTTTCCAAACACTTTTGCCCTTGTTTTGGACTCTAACTTGCATGATTTGAATGAAACTAACCCGGACTGACGTTGTTTTTAGCAGAACTGCCATGGTGTTATTTATTGTATAGAAAACAAAAGTTCTCGGCATGACCTGAAAATCCACAGAGATAACTTTGGAAAATATAAAAATACCGGCGAAAGAATCAAGGCCAGGGGCCCCACACCCTGTCCATGAGGGTGGGGGCGTGCCCCCTCCCTCTGGGCGCGCCCCCTGCCTCATGGGCCCCCTGGAGCTCCACTGACGTCAACTCCAACTCTATATATTTGGTTTCGCGAAGAAAAAAAATTAGAGAGAAAGTTTCATCGCATTTTACGATACGGAGCCGCTGCCAAGCCCTAATCTCTCTCTCTCGGGGGGCTGATTTGTAGTCCGTTCAGGGCTCCGGAGAGGGGGATTCGTCGCCGTCGTCATCATCAACCATCCTCCATCACTAATTTCATGATGCTCACCGCCGTGCGTGAGTAATTGCATCGTAGGTTTGCTGGACGGTGATGGGTTGGATGAGATTTACGATGTAATCAAGTTAGTTTTGTTAGGGTTTGATCCCTAGTATCCACTATGTTCTGAGATTGATGTTGCTATGACTTTGCTATGCTTAATGCTTGTCACTAGGGCCCGAGTGCCATGATTTCAGATCTGAACCTATTATGTTTTCATGAATATATGTGAGTTCTTGATCCTATCTTGCAAGTCTATAGTCACCTATTATGTGTTATGATCCGACAACCCCGAAGTGACAATAATCGGGATACTTCTCGGTGATGACCATAGTTTGAGGAGTTCATGTATTCACTAAGTGCTAATGCTTTGGTCCGGTACTCTATTAAAAGGAGGCCTTAATATCCCTTAGTTTCCACTAGGACCTCGCTGCCACGGGAGGGTAGGACAAAAGATGTCATGCAAGTTCTTTTCCATAATCACGTATGACTATATTCGGAATACATGCCTACATTACATTGATGAACTGGAGCTAGTTCTGTGTCACCCTATGTTATAGCTATTACATGAGGAATCGCATCCAACATAATTATCCATCACTGATCCATTGCCTACGAGATTTTCACATATTGTGCTTTGCTTATTTACTTTACCGTTGCTACTGTTACAATTGCTACAAAACTGCTACCGTTACTTTTACCACTGTTACCATTACTATCATACTACTTTGCTACTAAATACTTTGTTGCGCGTTTACTAAGTTATCCAAGTGTGGTTGAAGTGACAATTCAACTGCTAATACTTGAGAATATTCTTTGGCTCCCCTTGTGTCGAATCAATAAATTTGGGTTGAATACTCTACCCTCAAAAACTGTTGCGATCCCCTATACTTGTGGGTTATCAAGACTATTTTCTGGCGCCGTTGCCAGGGAGCGCAACTCTATTCTTTGAGTCACTTGGGATTTATATCTGCTGATCACTATGAGGAACTTGAAAGGCGAAAGAACTAAGATTTTTCCCTCAACTACGAGGGGAGGTAAGGAACTGCCATCTAGCTCTGCACTAGATTCTCCTTCTATTTTGAGTAAGCTTGCGACACCTAAACTGCTCTTGCTATGAATTACGATATGTTGCATGTTATTGATGATGCCACTTCTGCTATGCATGATACTTATGATGAAACTACTTCTATGCTTGATACTACTTTGCCATTAGGTGAATTTCTAGATGAACAACTTGCTAGGGTTAGGGAGAATGAAATTATTGATGATAGTGATGATGAAGGTTCTCCCCTAAGTATGAATTGCCTGTTGTTCCTGAGGGTTATGTTATGGATGAAGAAGCTGCTAGAGCTATTCTTGCTTGCAATGATAGATATGATCTTAAGAAGTTATTAGCTAAATGGAAGCAGCAGTCTCTGAATGCTAGAATGAAATATGACCCTGCTTTTGCTACTTCACCTATCTGTGTTACTGATAAGGATTATGAATTCTCTGTTGATCCTGAGATAATTACTTTGGTTGAATCTGATCCTTTTTATGGCTATGAATCTGAGACTGTTGTGGCACATCTTACTAAGTTAAATGATATAGCCACCCTGTTCACTAATGATGAGAAATCTCGCTACTATTATATCCTTAAGATATTTCCGTTCTCGTTAAAGGGTGATGCTAAAACTTGGTTTAACTCTCTTGATCCTGGTTGTGTGCGTAGTCCCCAGGACATGATTTATTACTTCTCTGACAAATATTTTCCTGCTCATAAGAAACAAGCTACCTTGAGGGAAATATATAATTTTGTGCAAATCGAAGAAGAGAGTCTCCCACAAGCTTTGGGGAGGCTTCTACGATTACTTAATGCTTTGCCTGATCATCCTCTTAAGAAAAATGAAATACTTGATATCTTTTATAATGGACTAACCGATGCTTCCAAGGACCACTTGGATAGTTTCAGGTTGTGTTTTCAGGGTAAGAACAGTCGACCAAGCTGAATTGTTATTGAATAATATGGTGACTAATGAAAATAATTGGACTCTTCCTGAGCCAATTCCTGAGCCAATTGAGCCAACTCCTGAGCCAGCTCCTGAGCCTATTCCTAAACCAACTCCGAAGAGGAGGGGTGTTCTATTTCTCAGTCCTGAAGATATGCAAGAGGCAAAGAAATCAATGAAAGAAAAAGGTACTAAAGCTGAAGATGTTAAGAATTTACCTCCTATTGAAGAAATACATGGTCTTAATATACCGCCTGTTAAAGAAACACATTATCTTGATAACCCGACACAGGTAGTAAAGGTAACTTCTCTCTATAGATATGATAAAGTTGAAATCCCATCTACTAAATTTCCTAGTCAATGCTTAGATGAATTTGATGATTTTATGGCTAGGCAAGAAAGTTTTAATGCTTATGTTGGTAGAGAATTTAAGAATAATGCTTTCATGATTGGACGCTTGAGTGATTATATGGCTAGAGCTAAAGGTGAACTTAAACTCATTAGCAAATATGCTTCTATGGTTACCACTCAAGCGGAGCAAGTACTTAAGGCTCAAAGTGATCTGCTCGATGAATTAAATAATAAACATGATTTTGCTGTTAGAGTGGCTACTAGAACTGGTAGAATGACTCAGGAACCTTTGTATCCTGAAGGCCACCCTAAGAGAATTGAGCAAGATTCTCAGAGAAATAATTTAGATGCACCTAGTCCTTCTAAAAAGAAGAAAAAGAAAAAATGATAGGACTTTGCATGCTGCTAGTGAACCTGTTGTAGAAACACCTGAGAATCCCAATGATATTTCTATTTCTGATGCTGAAACACAATCAGGTGATGAACATGAACCTAGTGATAATGTTGATGCTTTGTTGATCTTGATAATAATGAAGCAGAGATTGAACCTGCTGTTGATCTTGATAACCCACAATCAAAGAATCAATGTTATGATAAGAGAGACTTTGTTTCTAGGAAGCACGGTAAAGAAAGAGAAACATGGGTTCAGAAACCCATGCCTTTTCCTCCTAAGCCATCCAAGAAAAAGGATGATGAGGATTTCAAGCGCTTTGCTGAAATGATTAGACCTATCTTCTTATGTATGCGCTTAACTGATATGCTTAAAGGTATCCTTATGCTGAATACATGAAAGATATTATTACAAATAAAAGAAAGGTACCGGAAGCTGAAATTTCCACCATGCTTGCTAATTACACTTTTAAGGGTGGAATACCAAAGAAACTTGGAGATCCAGGAGTACCAACTATACCATACTCCACTAAAAGAAATTATGTTAAAACTACTTTATGTGATCTTGGAGCCAGTGTTAGTGTTATGCCTCTCTCTTTATATCGTAGACTTGAATTGAATAAGTTGACAACTACTGAAATATCTTCGCAAATGGCTGATAAATCAACTGCCATACCTGTCGGTATTTGTGAGGATGTGACTGTTGTGGTTGCAAATGTCACTATCTTAACGGACTTTGTTATTCTTGATATTCCCGAGGACGATAGTATGTCGATTATCCTTGGTAGACCCTTTTTGAATACTGCAGGGGCTCTTATTGATTGCAACAAAGGCAATGTCACTGTTCATGTTAATGGCAATGAGCATACGGTACACTTTCCGAGGAAACAACCTCAACTTCATAGCATCAATTCTATTGGAAAAATTCCAACTATCATTATTGGAGGTTTTGAATTTCCTGTTCCCACTGTCAAGAAAAAGTATGATATTCTTATTGTAGGGGATGTTCATATCTCCATTGAGGTAACCTAGTGTTATTCGAAATTTCTCCGGTTCCATGTTATTCGGAATGAGTTTGTTAACAAGACTTGATCAACCTTGTTAGCGGATTCCTTTTGATGATCATGAGATGGATGAAACTATAAGGCACAACCTTATGTACCCTCTTTTTACTTTCTGTTATTTAGAATAAATAAAGCAAAAATAGTATTATATATACATTTTCGAATTATCCATGCAATAAAAATATCCGAAAATAAAAGTTCTCCAAATGCCCTACAAATTTAGTATGATTTTTATGGAATATTTGAGGATTTTAGGCACTGAGAACATAGCAGGGGGGCAAGCACCTGGCCACGAGGATCCAGGGCGCGCCCATTCTTACTGGGCGCGCCCCCTGCCTCGTGGGCCCATGGTGGCCCCCCTCCACTTATTCCTGCACACACACACTCCATCTTCCTCCCAAAAAATCCCCATCCAGCTCAAGCACGAGTTCTAGCTCATTTTGCTGCGATTTTTTATCTCCTTGCTCAAAGCTCCATTCACTAAACTGCTTTGGGAGATTGTTCCTTGGTATGTGACTCCTCCAATGGTCCAATTAGTTTTTGTTCTAGTCCTTTATTCATTGCAAAATTTTGCTTCCTAGGTGACCCTGTTCTTGATCTTGCATGTCAAATTTATGAGGTCCCAAGTAATTCTAATGCATGATATAGGTTCTAGGCACTTGTGGGAGTAGTTGCTACCAATCTTGTTTAGTTTGATTCACTTTTATTTTGAAGTTACTAAAAATTTTAGAAATTTTTCAGAGGAAGAAATATGTCTAGGACAATGTACCAAGGTGGTTCCTCAACAAAGAGAGGACCCAGGCGTGCTATGCGTGAGCAAGACGATGAACCACCAAGGGAAGCTGACGTGCGGCCTTGTGAATGGCCGTCAGAAGAATTTATGGTCAATGCAGGCATCAAGGATGAATTTGACACATATGTGCGTAATGCCAATCTTGAGGACTTCATGCAAGATAAGTGTCCTCAGTACTACCAATTGACTGATTCATTCGTGAGACGGTTTAAATACATCTCCGCGTAATTCTCAAAATGTCCTGTTTGATATTTATGATCAATCATATACCATGGACCTAGAAGATTTTACAACTGCTTGCAAACTCCCACAGTGGGGTAACGTTAATGAACCAAGTAAATCTGAATATAAAAACTTTCTAGCTAGTATCACTATGGGAGAATCTAGGGATATAGCACAAGCTACCATAGGGAGCATTCATTTTACTGCTATACATTATTTTGCTCTCTTCATTGGTAGATGTATTAATGGTAAAGATGAAGCATGTCACATGTGTGTCCCTGATATTTGTGTTCTTAAGAGTGTTGTATTAGGTAATAAAGATTACAACTTGGGGGTGATTGTTGCATGTAGGTTGCATAATAATGGTTTAGTTGGAGATTTATTTGGAGGGATTTATGCGACCCGTGTTGCTAATTATCTTGGTATACCTCGATGTGAGGGTGATATGGAGTTGCCTCCTGCTTATTTAGATTATGACACTATGGTCAGTCATCGTTTTTTTGTGAGGAATGAACAATTCCTCCAGTATCGACTAATCTTTGACAAACGTCGCGCTGTTCATGTTACTCTCCCTGCTCCTTCCCTTTTTGATTACCAGGAAAAACGAAGATATGTTGTAACCAGGGAGGAGGCAACCGAACACGAGAGGAGAGCGGAGGCAGCTCGCCAACATGCCGCAACTCAGGAGGCATTGGCTGCTGCATCTCAGTACGACCCCGGTTATAACTTCGGATATCAGCCAAGCTATCCCTAGCAATAGACCAACTTAGGCCAAAAGCCTAAGCTTGGGGGAGTACGTATTTATCACCGACATTATATTCATGTTCACACACTCATTCTAGTTGTCGGTGTTCATACTTTTTCATTGTACTATCCATGCTAGTTTAATTTCTTTTTCTAGCTTTCTTCTTGTGTGTTTTATAAACCTTATGAAAAACCAAAAAAAACAGTTAGTTTAATTTCCATGCTTGTAGTAGTAATTAAAATGAAAACCCAAAAAGATTTCTCGTTCTTCTTTTGCTTGTTTGGAGCTTTCTCGCGGAAATAGTTTTATTTCTTTTCTTTCCTTTGGGGGTCGAGAGGAGAAGACCATAATGAAATTGCCTAGTGGCTCTTATATGCATGATTGTTAATTTAACCAAGAGCCCATATTACCTTGTCTTCTCCCTTGAATTGAATGCTTGCAGATTCCAGCTTAGTCCAATGCACGTGCACTATTATTATTATTCACATCATTCGGTCGTGCAAGTGAAAGGCAATAATGACGATATATGATGGACTGATTGAGATGGGAGAAGCTAGTATGAACTCGACCTCTCTTGTTTTTGTAAATATGATGAGTTCATCGTTCCTGATTCAGCCTATTATGAATAAACATGTTTGCAATGACAATTAGAGATTATAGTTGCTTATGCCATGCTTAATTAGCTAGGAGCTTATAATGATTTACCTTGCGTGCCAACATGCTATTAAAATGGTTGTGATGTGGTATCATAGGGTGGTATCCTCCTTTGAATGATTCGAGTGACTTGACTTGGCACATGTTCACACATGTAGTTGAAAACAAATCCACATGGCCTTCACGATATTTATGTTCATGGTGGATTATAGCCTACTCATGCTTGCACTCAGTGTTGATTAATTTTAATGGATGTTCATGACTTTTGTCGCTCTCTCAGTTGGTCGCTTTCCAGTCTTTTGCTAGCCTTCACCTATACTAAGCGGGAATACTACTTGTGCATCCAAACTCCATGAACCCCAACGTTATTCCATATGAGTCCACCATACCTTCCTATATGCGGTATTTACCTACCGTTGCAAGTAAATTTGTATGTGCCAAACTCCAAACCTTCAAATGAAATTCTGTTTTGTATGCTCGAGCAGCTCATGTTTCAACTAGGGCTGTCTGTATCTCCCATGCTAGGTGGGTTATTCTCAAGAGGAGTGGACTCCGCTCCTCATTCACGAGAAAATGGCTGGTAACCGGGATGCCCAGTCCAATGATTAAAAAGATCAAAGCAAATCAAAATAATTAAACAAAACTCCCCCAGGGCTGTTGCTAGTTGGAGGCACTCGTTGTTTCGAGCAAGCCATGGATTGATGCTTGTTGGTGGTGGGGGAGTATAAACTTTACCATTCTGTTTGGGAACCGCCTATAATGTATGTAGCGTGGAAGATATCGAGATCTCATAATTGTTGCGTTGACAGTGAAAATATACCACTCAAAATGTTATTCCTCTCTATTTTAAAAGCGAGCTCTGGCACCTCTACAAATCCATGCTTCCCTCTGCGAAGGGCCTATCTATTTACTTTTATGTTGAGTCATCACCCTCTTATTAAAAAGGCACCCGCTGGAGAGCAGACTGTCATTTGCATGCATTACTATTATTTTATATTGGGTATGACTGGACTGGATCTCTTTTACCATGAATTACAATGTTTAGTCAGTCCTTGATCTTTAAAGGTGCTCTGCATTTATGTTTTGCGGTCTCAGAAAGGGCTAGTGAGATACCATCTTGTTATATCATATTATGATTGTTTTGAGAAAGTGTTGTCATCCGAGATTTATTATTATTGCTTGCTAGTTGATTATGCCATTGATATGAGTAAACTTGAGACCTAAGTGTTATTGTGAATATGGTTAGTTCATAATCTTTGCTAAAAACTTGAATGCTGGCTTTACATATTTACAACAACAAGAGCAAACAGAGTTTGTAAAAGTTTTTCTTTATCACTTTCAGTTTATCAACTGAATTGCTTGAGGACAAGCAAAGGTTTAAGCTTGGGGGAGTTGATACGTCTCCAACGTATCTACTTTTCCAAACATTTTTGCCCTTGTTTTGGACTCTAACTTGCATGATTTGAATGAAACTAACCCGGACTAACGCTGTTTTCAACAAAACTGCCATGGTGTTATTTATTGTGCAGAAAACAAAAGTTCTCGGAATGACCTGAAAATCTACGGAGATAAATTTTTGAAAATATAAAAATCTTGGCAAAGAATCAAGGCCAGGGGCCCACACCATCCACGAGGGTGGGGGCGTGCCCCCCCGGCGCGCCCCGCCTCATGGGCCCCCTTGAGCTCCACCGACCTCAACTCCAACTCTATATATTTGGTTTCGTGGAGAAAAAAATCAGAGAGAAAGTTTCATCGTGTTTTACGATACGGAGCCGCCGCCAAGCCCTAATATCTCTAGGGGGGGGGGGCTGATGTGGAGTCCGTTCGGGGCTCCGGAGAGGGGGATTCGTCGTCGTCGTCACCATCAACCATCCTCCATCACTAATTTCATGATGCTCACCGCCGTGCGTGAGTAATTCCATCATAGGCTTGCTGGACGGTGATGCGTTGGATGAGATTTACCATGTAATCAAGTTAGTTTGGTTAGGGTTTGATCCCTAGTATCCACTATGTTCTGAGATTGATGTTGCTATGACTTTGCTATGCTTAATGCTTTTCATTAGGGCCCGAGTGCCATGATTTGAGATCTGAACCTATTATGTTTCATGAATATATGTGAGTTCTTGATCCTATCTTGCAAGTCTATAGACACCTATTATGTGTTATGATCCGACAACCCCGAAGTGACAATAATCGGGATACTTCTCGGTGATGACCGTAGTTTGAGGAGTTCATGTATTCACTAAGTGCTAATGCTTTGGTCCGGTACTCTATTAAAAGGAGGCCTTAATATCCCTTAGTTTCCACTAGGACCTCGCTGCCACGGGAGGGTAGGACAAAAGATGTCATGCAAGTTCTTTTCCATAAGCACGTATGACTATATTCGGCATGCCTACATTACATTGATGAACTGGAGCTAGTTCTTTGTCACCCTATGTTATAGCTATTACATGAGGAATCGCATCCAACATAATTATCCATCACTGATCCATTGCCTATGAGCTTTTCACATATTGTGCTTTGCTTATTTACTTTAGCGTTGCTACTGTTACAATTGCTACAAAACTGCTACCGTTACTTTTACCACTATTACCATTACTATCATACTACTTTGCTACTAAATACTTTGCTGCAGATACTAAGTTATCTAGGTGTGGTTGAATTGACAACTCAACTGCTAATACTTGAGAATATTCTTTGGCTCCCCTTGTGTCGAATCAATAAATTTGGTTGAATACACTACCCTTGAAAACTGTTGTGATCCCCTATACTTGTGGGTTATCAATCAACGAGCTAGTCTAGTAGAGGCTTACTAGGGTCACAGTATTTGTTTATGTATTCACACATGTATTTAAGTTTCCGATCAATACAATTCTAGCATGAATAATAAACCTTTATCATAAATAAGGAAATATAAAACAACCACTTTATTATTGCCTCTAGGGCATATTTCCTTCAGTCTCCCACTTTCACTAGAGTCAATAGTCTGGATTACATTGTAATGAATCTAACACCCATGGAGTCTTGGTGTTGATCATGTTTTGCTCATGGAAGAGGCTTAGTCAACGGGTCTGCTACATTCAGATCCATGTGTATTTTGCAAACTTCTATGTCTCCATCCTTGACCTGTTCACGAATGGAGTTGAAGCATCTCTTGATGTGTTTGGTTCTCTTGTGAAACCTGGATTCCTTCGCCAAGGCAATTGCTCCAGTGTTGTGACAAAAGATTTTGATTGGACCCGATGATTTGGGTATTGCACTCAGATCGGATATGAACTCCTTCATTTGCTGCTTCCGAAGCAGCCATGTACTCTGCTTCACACGTAGATCCCGCCACAACGCTTTTCTTGGAACTACACCAACTGCCAGGTCCATCATTCAATATAAATATGTATCTGGTTTGTGACTTAGAGTCATCTGGATCTGTGTCAAAGCTAGCATCGACGTAACCATTTACGATGAGCTCTTTGTCACCTCCATAAACGAGAAACATATCCTTCGTCCTTTTCAGGTACTTCAGGATGTTCTTGACCGCTGTCCAGTGATCCACTCCTGGATTACTTGGGTACCTCCCTGCCAAATTTATGGCAAGGCACACATCAGGTCTGGTACACATCATAACATACATGATAGAACCTATGGCTGAGGCACAGGGAATGACTTTCATTTTTTTCTCTATCTTATGCAGTGGTCGGGCTTTGAGTCTGACTCGATTTCACACCTTGTAACACAGGCAAGAACCCTTTCTTTGACTGATCCATTTTGAACTTCTTCAAAAATTTATCAAGGTATGTACTTTGTGAAAGTCCTATTAAGCGTCTTGATCTATCCCTATAGATCTTGATGCCCAATATATAAGCAGCTTCACCGAGGCCTTTCATTGAAAAATTCTTATTCAAGTATCCTTTTATGCTATCCAGGAATTATATATCATTTCCAATCAATAATATGTCATCCATATATAATACCAGAAATGCTACAGAGCTCCCACTCACTTTCTTGTAAATACATGCTTCACCGTAAGTCTGTATAAAACCATATGCTTTGATCACCTCACCAAAGCGTATATTCCAACTCCGAGATGCTTGCGCCAGTCCATAGATGGATCACTGGAGCTTGCACACTTTGTTAACACCTTTAGGATCGACAAAACCTTCTGGTTGTATCCTATACAACTGTTCTTTAAGAAATCCATTAAGGAATGCTCCATTTGCCATATTTCATAATCATAAAATGCGGCAATTGCTAACATGATTCAGACGGACTTAAGCATCGCTACAGGTGAGAAGGTCTTATCGTAGTCAACCCCTTGAACTTGTCTAAAACCTTTTGTGAAAAGTCTAGCTTTGTAGACTGTAACATTGCCATCAGCATCAATCTTCTTCTTGAAGATCCATTTATTCTCTATGGCTTGCCGATCATCGGGCAAATCCACCAAAAATCCACACTTTGTTCTCATACATGGATCCTATCTCAGATTTCATGGCCTCAAGCCATTTGTCGAAATTTGGGCTCTTCATGGCTTCTTCATAGTTCGTAGGTTCACCTTGGTCTAGTAACATGACTACTAGAACAGGATTACTGTACCACTCTGGTGCGGATCATGCTCTGGTTGACCTACGAAGTTCAGTAGGAACTTGATCTGAAGCTTCATGATCATTATCATTAGCTTCCTCTCTAGTTGGTGTAGGCATCACGGGAACAGTTTTCTGTGATGTGCTACTTTCCAATTTGAGAGAAGGTACAATTACCTCATCAAGTTCTACTTTCCGCCCACTCACTTCTTTCGAGAGAAACTCCTTCTCTAGAAAGGACACATTCTTAGCAACAAAGATCGTGCCTTCGGATCTGTGGTAGAAGGTATACCCAATAGTTTCCTTAGGGCATCCTATGAAGACGCATTTCTCCGATTTAGGTTTGAGCTTATCAGGCTGAAGCCTTTTGACATAAGTGTCACATCCCCAAACTTTAAGAAACGACAACTTAAGTTTCTTGCCAAACCACATTTCATACGTTGTCGTCTCAGCGGATTTAGACGATGCCCTATTTAACGTGAATGCAGCTATCTCTAATGCATAACCCCAAAATGATATTGGTAAATTGGTAAGAGACATCATAGAATGCACCATATCTAATAAAGTACGGTTACGACATTTGGATACACCATTATGTTGTGGTGTTCCAGGTGGCCTGAGTTGTGAAACAATTCCACATTGTTTTAAATGAAAGCCAAACTCGTAACTCAAATATTCGCCTCCGCAATCAGATCGTAGAAACTTTATTTTCTTGTTACAATGATTCTCTACTTCACTTTGAAATTCGTTGAACTTTGCAAATGTTTCAGACTTGTGTTTAATTAAGTAGATATACCCATACCCTACTCAAATCATCTATGAAGGTCAGAAAATAACGATATCTGCCGCGTGCTTTAACACTCATCGGACCGCATACATCGGTATGTATTATTCCCAATAAGTTATTAGCTCGCTCCATTGTTCCGGAGAATGGAGTTTTAGTCATCTTGCCCCATGAGGCATGGTTCGCAAGTATCAAATGATTCATAATCAAGTGATTTCAAAAGTCCATCTGTATGGAGTTTCTTCATGCACTTTACACCAATATGAACTAAACATTAGTGCCACAAATATTTTGCACTATGATTATCAACTCTGCATCTTTCGACATCAATATTATAATATGCGTATCACTACAATCGAGATTCAACAAGAACAGACCATTCCTCAAGGGTGCATGGCCATAAAAGATATTATTCATATAAATAGAACAACCATTATTCTCTAACTTAAATGAATAACCGTCTCGCAATAAACAAGATCCAGATATAATGTTCATGCTCAACATGGGCACCAAATAACAATTATTGAGGTCTAAAACTATTAGGAAGGTAGATGTAGAGGTAGCGTGCCGACGGCGGTCACATCGACCTTGGAACCATTTCTGACGCGCATCATCACCTTGTCCTTAGCCAATCTCCGTTTATTCCGCGGCTCCTATTTTGAGTTACAAATATGAGTAACCGAACTAGTATCAAATACCCAAGCGCTGCTACGAGCATTAGTAAGGAACACATCAATAACATGTATATCAAATATACCTTTGTTCACTTTGCCATCCTTCTTATCCGCCAAATACTTGGGGCACTTTCGCTTCCAGTGACCACTTCCTTTGCAGTGAAGCACTCTGTTTCAGGCTTAGGTCCAGCTTTGGGTTTCTTCTAGGGAGCGGCAACTTGCTTGTCGTTCCTTTTGAAGTTCCCTTTCTTTCCTTTGCCCTTTTTCTTGAAACTAGTGGTCTTGTTAACCATCAACACTTGATCGATGCTCCTTCTTGATTTCTACCTCCGCGACCTTAAGCATTGTGAAGAGCTCGAGAAATGTTTTGTTCGTCCCTTGCATATTATAGTTCATCACGAAGCCTTTGTAGCTAGGTGGCACTGATTGAAGAACACTGTCAATAACACAATCAACTGGAAGATTAACTCCCAGCTGAGTCAAGTGATTATAATACACAGACATTTTGAGTATGTGTTCACTGACAGAACTGTTCTCCTCCATCTTGCAGCTATAGAACTTGTTGGAGTCTTCATATCTCTCCACCCAGGCATTTGCTTGAAATATTAACTTCAACTCTTGGAACATCTCATATGCTCCACGACGTTCAAAACATCTTTGAAGTCCTGATTCTAAGTCGTAAAGCATGGCACACTAAACTATAGAGTAGTCATTAGATCGAGCTTGCCAGACATTCATAAGATCTGCATCAACTCCTGCAGCAGGTCTGTGATGTCTACTACACAACCTTCTTCTTGTAGACGTTGTTGGGCCTGCAAGTGCACAGGTTTGTAGGACAGTAGCAAATTTCCCTCAAGTGGATGACCTAAGGTTTATCAATCCGTAGGAAGCGTAGGATGAAGATGGTCTCTCTCAAGCAACCCTGCAACCAAATAACAAAGAGTCTCTTGTGTCCCCAACACACCCAATACAATGGTAAATTGTATAGGTGCACTAGTTCGGCGAAGAGATGGTGATACAAGTGCAATATGGATGGTAGATATAGGTTTTTGTAATCTGAAAATATAAAAACAGCAAGGTAACTAATGATAAAAGTGAGCGTAAACGGTATTGCAATGATAGGAAACAAGGCCTAGGGTTCATACTTTCACTAGTGCAAGTTCTCTCAATAATAATAACATAGATAGATCATATAACAATCCCTCAACATGCAACAAAGAGTCACTCCAAAGCCACTAATAGCGGAGAACAAGCGTAGAGATTATGGTAGAGTGCTGAAACCAACTCAAAGTTATTCTTTGGATCGATCTATAAAAGAGTTCGTACTAGAATAACACCTTAAGACACAAATCAACCAAAACCCTAATGTCACTTAGATACTCCATTGTAACTTCAAGTATCCGCGGGCATGTGTAAGTGCATCTAGTGCCCCTTGGTGATTTTGGTGTATTGAAGACTTATAGGTTAAGGGACTAATGCGTTTGTGAGTGTACACAGGTCTATAAGTCTATGAGGAGTTTGATATTCTGAGAAAATCGACCCTAAAAATGAAGTTCTTGTTGAAGACTTTGATATTCTGAAGACTTTGAAAGTGAAGAAATTGGTGTGACCTTGAAGACTTGGTATTCATTTGAGGAACATGAAGCGTGAAGACTTTTGTTTTTGTAGTTTCATTTTCTCTTTCTTGAGTCATAGGAAACACCGTCTTTGTTAAAGGGGTCGAGGAAATACTAAGGAAAAATTTCCATGTGATGCTCAACTCAAAATCCTACACCTACCAATCCCTTGAGTGAAGCCATTGGAAATCGATCTGATTCAGTCAATTTCTTGATGTGAGACGCAGTTCTTACAGTCACCGAGGACTTTATTCGGACCGAGGAGTTAGGAATTCGCCGGTGTGAATTGCCTACGATGAGAACATGATATACGAGGAATTTGAGAGTCAAATTTCCGACCGTTCTTTGTCTTGCGCCACCTGTCCCAAAATATCCTATCCACCTAACGATCATATCATTGAAGGGCATTTATGTCCTATCATGTCGGGCTGCTCCTAGGCTATAAATAGCCGCCCCTACAACCACTAGTTGGTTGGCTGCTCCGAAGAACTTGACACTTGTCATTTGAGAGCAACCCATCCTCGAGGACTTTGGCGAAAATCATCAAGTGAGGAAAAACCAAAACCAAACCCCACAAACCCAAAGTGATTGAGCATCACTCAAGAAATTGATCTGCGTGGATCCGACGCTTATTACCTTTGAAGACTGTGCTTCTTCAGACGGTTAGGCGTCAAGGTCTAGAGCATCAAGAGGAATTGTGGATCGCCGAG
Source organism: Aegilops speltoides (assembly GCA_021437245.1). NCBI lineage: Eukaryota > Viridiplantae > Streptophyta > Magnoliopsida > Poales > Poaceae > Aegilops > Aegilops speltoides. Next base: position 588,662,231 of record CM038147.1, read on the forward strand.
TGACCAAGTCTGTGAAGGTTTGGAAGTCACCTAAAGACTTACCATGAGTGATTGGGCCGAGGCTGCGTGGCCTTAGTTCAAGGAGAATACGGTGAGGATCGGGTGTCTGAGCTGCGTGCTTTCGATGTTGGGTGTCCGGATGTGTGTCCTCGAGTTTAAATACTCGGCCGCTCCAACAGACGTACAACCGAGACAATGAGTTGGAACTGGTTTACCAAATCATTGTCTTCATCAACCTAACTGGTTCTATTTCCTCAACCCTTTCATTTCCTCATTACTGTGTTGAATGTTGTTCATATCTGTGCTTGAAGACTTTGACTGAAGACTTTCTCAAATTCCTCAGTTCAATTTCTTCAGTCTGTTTGTCTTCATCCTGTGTTATCTTGTGATTACGCTTTCTGTACTCTGTGCTAGTCTTCATTTCATCATGATGACCATGCTTGTATTCTGTTATGCTTATTTCTGAGTACCTATTCCGCTGCAAGTAGTTCTTCGCTAAGGAATTTCCTCACCAGCAAATTCCTAAGTGAAGAATTCATAAAAATCGCCTATTCACCCCCCCTCTAGTCGATATAACGCACTTTCAATTGGTATCAGAGCAAGGTACTCCCTTGTTCTGTGTGATTTTGGTTTAACCGCCTAGAGTTTTAGTTATGTCGACCGCAGGTATGAAGAGAGTGACATGCCCTATCTTTGACGGTCATGACTATCCCAAGTGGAAGGCCATGATGAGAGCGCCTCATGGCAATGAGCAATGAGTGTGGACCATCATTGAGATTGGTCTTCTTGATCTATGCAAGATGGCGGACGCTGATGATATTCGCAAGTACACTCGACTTGACATCATGGCGAAGGATATCATCTGTTCTCGCCTATCCGAGATCAATTGAGGCGCATTATGCATCTTGGAAATTGAAGCTTATACGGGACCGAATCTCGATGTCTATGAAGGTCATCGAACCCGTCATGATCCTGGTTTGAGGACTTCAAGGAATCTCTCAAAATGATGACTTTCGAGCGAATCATCATCTTACGCATCATGTCTCATGGCAAGCGGTCTTTGAGGTAACGAATGCTCCTCATCAGAAGTTTTCGGCGATGAATCGATAATGATGAATCGATGATGATATTGAATCTTGTTACACCAAACTTGTTTGCATTGCCACTAAACAACAAAGCGGCTTTGGAACAAGTTCAAAACATGCTAGACAAAAGTGATGATATGTTGCGTAAAGAAATGGATCGATCAAAAGCATTGGGTGAATGTCTTGGAGAATTCACTCCAAGTTTGGCGCTCTTCAAGATCAACATAATACCCTCTTGACTGATCACGAGAAGCTTTCTTCTGAATCTCTTCAAAGAAAGGAAGATCTTGAAAAGCTAAGAGTGTGTTATGAAGATCTTCAGAAGGAGCACGATTCATTACTAGCTCAACAAATCAGCGCTTCTCAGGAACAATTTGTTCCTCCATGCTTAAAGTGCATTGAACGTGAATCTGCTAATTCTTCACATGAATGTTCAAATGCTTCAACTGTTACAAATTCTTCATCTGCCTCTGCTATCACTAATTCCTCATCGAGGACATTGCTAGTATCCTTGACAATGCGAAATTTGAAGGAATTGTACATGACGAGCATGTACAAAAGCCTCAAAGGGCATCAGACTCTCGTGATGTGCTTAAAAGCAGATCCTCAACGAAACCCTAGGATAGAGGTATTGCCATTGAGAGGAAACTCAATGCTGATGGAACATATTGGAAACTGAGCAAGTACCCCAAAACCTCATGGGTTCTTTGCAAAGGGACCTCAGTTGATCCATCTAACTTATCGGCTTTACATGTGAATCTCCTCATTCTTCTGATGAGTCATTTGACTCCAACTATAAACTGTTCAAAAATCAGAATGGTGAAGTATTTGCTAGATATGTTGGCACTAACTGCAGGAATGGTTCCCCTATGAAGAAAATCTGGGTTCCCAAAAGTTATGTTGAAAGTCTTGAGGTGAATGTCCTCATGACACCACCTATGAAGAACAGGAACCCCAGATCAAATTCTTCATATGGACCAAACCCTTCATATGGATCCAAGTCCTCATACGGACCAAATTCCTCACACGGATCAAATTCCTCAAAAGGATCAAAGTCCTCATATGATTATCATCGTGCTAACAACTCTGTCTCGCAGGGTAGAGCTATGGGCTATGAATATGTGCATTATTCTTCAAACCATTATGTTCATAAGTCCTCGAAGAATTTCTACGCTTATTCATATGCTTACCTAACCCCTCTTATGTGAAGCGAAATGGTTTGGCATCTTTGCCACCTTTCTCATATGGTGCTCGTAGAGTGATGAATTCTTTGCCACCCCTCCGGATGTGGGTGGTGAAGAAAAGAACTAATCTCTTCTGCAGGTCAGGTCTCGGGCGTGATTTAACGTCTGAAGAATTTTTTGGGGACGACAAAATGCACGAAAGGGCCTTGAGCGAATCATGATGAAATGAACTTTCATTTCACACGTCCTCATCTTGCTATATCATTTCTTTGCTTGATGAAATTCATCGATGAACTTGATATCATATTCTTCCTTGATGAAGCATATGAGATTATAAGCTACACTAATTCCTCTGCGGGATGATCAACCCAAAACTCTTGAATGGGTCCTCGATAGTGGATGTACAAATCACATGATTGGTGACAAGAATCTATTGATGGATGCTCCCTTATCACCGTCACCTCTGAAGCATATCATCTTTGCTGACAAAGGCAAAAGTCAGGTATTGGGTCTTGATAAGGTTGCAATCTCTAAGGATAAAGACATGGACAAAGTCATGCTTGTTGAGTCCTTAGGATACAACCTCATGTCAGTCTCAATGCTTTGTGATCTTGATATGGTTGTTGTCTTTGGCAAGTATCGCTGTGTTGTGATTATGGAAGCTGACAATTCCAAAGTCTTCGAAGGCTTTAGGAGAGGAGATTTGTATATTGTTGATTTCTCTACAGGACCACAACCAGCCATGTGCCTACTTGCAAAAGCTTCAGAAGGCTAGCTATGGCATCGACGACTTGGTCACGCAGGCATGAGGAATTTGCACACGCTTGCGAAGAAGAAGCATGTCATTGGCATTGAGAATGTCAAATTCCTCAAGGATCACTTGTGCGGAGCCTGTGAAGCTGGAAAAATGACCAAGGCCAAGCATCCAGCGAAGACTATCATGACCACTACTCGTCCATTCGAATTGCTTCACATGGACCTCTTGGACCTAATCATTACTCAGCGTCACTAATGATGCATCTCTATATGGTTTTGTCATTGTTGATGATTATTCTCGATATACATGGGTACGCATTGTTACTTACAAACATGAAGTGCGGGAAGTCTTCAAGCGATTTTCCTCGAGGATTCAACCAACTTTGGTGTGAAGATCAAGCACATCGAAGTGACAATGGGCCGAGTTCAAGAATTCGGTCTTGATGCCTATCTTGATGAACTTGGTATTACTCATGAGTTATCTGCTCCCTATACTCCTCGGCAAAATGGTGTCGTGGGCGCAAGAACAGAACTCTTGTTGAGATGGCTCGCACTATGCTTGATGAATACAAAAGCGCCTCGGCGTTTTTGGATTGATGCAATTGATCTTGTGTGCCACATCATCAGCAGTATATCTTCACAAATTCTTCAAGAAGGCGGCCTATGAACTCCTCACGACAAGAAACCCAATGTGAGTTATTTCAATGTCTTGATTGCTAAATGTTGGATTAGAGATCCTCACCACAACTCTAAATTTGCACCAAAAGCACATGAAGGTTTTATGCTTGGTTACGGAAAGGACTCGCACACCTCTGAGTCTTCAACATTGCTCTTCACAAGATTGTTGACCTTTGTAGATGTGCGGTTCAATGAAACTAATGGCTGCAAAGAGAGCACCTACCTTACGTGTTAGATGAACCAGCACCGAGGATTCCATCAAGTTCAAGGCAAGCGAGGATGTCATTCCTCTTGAAGAATCATTGAAGAATTCATTCCTGTTCATGAAGAGCGTCGGTGATGCACTGAAGAAAATGATGAGGAAAATGGTCTTTGAAGAAAATCTTGATCAAATTCCTCGGCGACAACCAGCTCATCCTCGCGTTGCAAAAGAAGTGCAAGTGGAGAAGATCATTGATGACATTAGAGCCCCAGGTCCTCTCACACACTCAAAAGCTTCACATTTATCTAACTTTTGTGGGCACTATGCTTTTGTCTCTATCACAGAGCCCACTAAGGTAGATGAAGCATTTCTGGAGCCGGAGTGGATTCAGGCTATGCAAGAAGAATTACATCAGCTCGAGCTCAACAACGTCTGGGAACTGGTCAACCGTCTAGATCCTCGCAAGCATAATATCATTGGCACAAAGTGGATCTACCGCAACAAGCAAGATGAAAATGGCCTTGTGGTGAGGAATAAGGCACGACTAGTAGCTCAAGGCTACACACAGGTTGAAGGAATTGATTTCGATGAAACTTTTGCACCTGTTGCTAGACTTGAGGCTATTCGCATATTACTTGCTTATGCTAACCATCATGATATCATCTTATATCAAATGGATGTGAAAAGTGCATTCCTCAATGGTAAGCTTGAGGAAGAAGTATATGTTGCTCAACCCCCAGGTTTTGAAGATCCAAAGAAACGACAAAGTCTTGAGACTCAATAAGGCTCTCTATGGCCTCAAGCAAGCCCCTCGGGCGTGGTATGATACATTGAAGGAATTCTTCGTGAAGAATGGCTTCACACCAGTTCACTCGACCCTACTCTTTTTACTAAATCTTATGATGGTGAACTGTTTGTGTGCCAAATATATGTTGATGATATTATCTTTGGCTGTCTTGACCAACGTTATAGTGATGAATTTGCCTATATGATGAGTGAAGAATATCAAATGTCTATGATGGGAGAGTTGAAATTCTTCTTAGGTCTTCAAATTAAATCGCAACGCAATGGCATATTCATATCTCGGAGAAATACCTCAAAGATGTATTGAGGAAATTCAGCATGCAAGATTGCAAAGGCGTCAAAATTCCTATGCCCACAAATGGCCATCTATGCCTCGATGAAAATGGTATTGACTTGATCACAAGGTATACCGCTCCATGATTGGTTCTTTATTGTACTTATGTGCATCTAGGCCATATATAATGCTTAGTGTTTGCATGTGTGCCCGATTTCAAGCTGCAGAAGGAATCACACCATAAGGCTGTGAAGCATATTCTTGATATCTAGCTCACACACCAACACTAGGATTATGGTACCCCAAGGGCTCTGCTTTTGATCTCATTGGATATTACGACTCGACTATCTTTGGTGATCGTGTGGACCGCAAGTCAACATCGGCACTTGTCATTTCCTCGGACGATCTTTGGTGCTGTTGGTCCTCGAAGAAAGCAGAGCTGCGTATCACCGCTCTCTGCTGAAGCTGAATACATTGCTGCTGGCTCTTGCTATGCTCAACTGCTTTGGATGAAGCAAACCCTCAAGGACTATGGAGTCAATGTGAAGAATGTGCCTCTCCTCTGCGACAATGAGAGTGCCATCAAGATTGCTCACAACTCAGTTCAGCACTCGAAGACAAAGCACATCCAGATTCGTCATCATTTTCTTCGTGATCACGTGTTGAAGGGCGACATCTCCATCGAGCATGTGAAGACTGAAGAACAACTAGCTGATATCTTCACTAAGCCCTTGGATGAGAAGAGATTTAGCAAGTTGCGGTGTGAGCTAAATATCTTAGAGTCTTCGAATGTTCTTTGAAAAGGACACACATCCTAACACTTATGCAAAATTGATGACTTAGATGTGCAACACATGAAGAAACGTTTTTCTTCAATCAATGAAGAATAACACTCTAAGTGTGAAGAAATTAATGAAGAATTTGATTCTCGAACCCTCGACAATTGTATGCGGTGTATGAAATCATCATTCTTATCTGATGGGTCACGCCACCACAAAAGTTGAAAATCTTCAATTTGAGTTTTCCTCGGTTTTGAAATTCTTGAGTTTTCAAATTCTTCAACTTTGCAAAATCTTCCTTTGTTTCGTCGTTTTTCTTCATTGGCTATATATATATATATATATATATATATATATATAAGTTTATGTCCTCTACAGCATTCACTTATGGCTATTTCTTCAAGTTGCTCTTTCGGCTAAGTGAATGTGATCGGACCCTTCCCCCTCTATGCTATACTCAATCCAATCTATTCACAAATTCTTCATGTGCGTTCTATTTGAAACTCGTTCAAAATCTTCACTGTGTCTTGTCAGCTGAAGAATTTGCGAACGAAACTTTAAAACAAATCTTATCCAAATTTTCGGTTTTACCGCTCAAACCATTCCGCATCCTACGATGCATTATTATATTCACCCACGATCTTACACGATCTCATCTACCCAGTACGTGGGTGACACATGTCGCGTGAAGGAGAAAGGGCAGGGGCATGTTCGTCCCAAAATCTTCGGGCGAACAGTTTTTCACCGTGGCTATAAATACCCCTCTCCCCTTCCTCACTTCATTTACTCCGCTCGACCGCTGTCTCTCGCTCGAGCTCCTCAAACTCTAGCGCCGCCGCTACTCCATCATCGCCGGTGAGGAAGAGCTTCGCTGCCTCGACCTCGTCACCGTCGTACTCGCGCCGGTTGCGGAAATCTTCACTCCGCCGCCGCCATAGCTGTTTCCCTCTGCCAAGTTAGGGCGTGGGAGATCTAACCTGACGAACTTCGCATCCGTTCTTCTCAGTTCGTCGTGTTCTTCATTTCGGGTAATTAAAAGTTACTTTTATCACTCACTTTGATTCTCAAACTTTCCTGAAAATCTTCAAAGGTGTTTTGTTCTTCAAATCTTCACACATATAAACACCTCACACATTGTATGTTCTTGATCCATTTCTCTAAGCAATCATTTTCTTCAAGATTCCTCAATTGTGTGGATCTTCAATCTGTACAACTCTGGAACCTAAGACAAGAACACTTAGTGAAATTCCTCAAGGTTTATCTGGTCAAATTCCTCAAAACTTGTTCTTTTCGAAAAACCTTCTGAGAACGCATATGACCTCTTCAAATTCCTCGCACCTACACTCTGTTCACAGGTACTCATGTCTGCTGCTGAATCACTAGGTTCTCATCAACTTCACTCATTTGCAGCGTTCCTCGAAGAAAAACTGCATACTTCTTCAGAGTGTTCAATTGTTCAAATTCCTCATCTGAAGAATATGGCGACGATGAGAGACCGAGAAAGGAGGAAAGAAGCTGAGGTCATGGCTGCTTTCGAGATCCTGATGAAATCTATCTGGCTATTGCACACCTGATGAAGCAAAATTTGGCAAAGAAACTAAAAATCAGCGCAAGGTGCGCATACAGAAGATTGAACGGAGATGGGCAAGAGAGTGGAGGGAGTACAGATATGTTACTCCAAAGTACATGAAGAAATTCGCACTCAATCCTCCATGCCCTAGAGCTCCATTGGCACCTGGCCAAGTAGCTGATCCCACTAGCATCAAAAGTGGTGAGGACTTTCCTGAAGAATGGGCCAAGCGCCAAGCCAAATTGGCAAGACAAGCCAGGGAGGCAGTGAAGAAATTCAATGAGGATTCTGCTACTGCTGCTGCAACTGAGGCCTCGGTCAGACCGAGGAAATCAATGCCAAAGAAGCCTGCTCATAAGCCAAATGCTTCACCAACAACTCCCACACGGCCAACACCCTCAGCTATGCGCTCAGGGCAAATTCCTCAGACTACTACTGCTCCACCAAAGTCCTCAGCAGCTCCCTCAAAGTCCTCAGCTCCTGTGCATCTGGCTACATGCCAAAGGACTACGGGTTTCTCGATTGCCTCTGGTGTCTCGGCAAGTTCCTCAGCTGCACCAATGTCCTCATCAGGCCCCACACTGTTGAAGACTAAAGCAACAGCTGGACGCGGTCCTCGGCCAAGTCCAAGGAAGAAGCAGGTTGCATTCCATGTGCCCTCTAATGATGAAGCTTCTGATGATGAACTTGCAGAAATCATCAGAGATAGACAAGTGAAGGCCGCTAGAGCCAAAGGCACATCTGTGCCACTGCTTTTGGATCCGAGGAAAATCCTCGACTACATTGATCTCTGGCACAAGGATCCAAACACCCCAATGTCTGATCTTCCTCTGACTCCTGGTCAAAGTCACATGATGACCCATTTCATCACTCAAGAGAATTGGAAGTTTGATAAGGCAAGAGAGATAAAGAAAGCTCAATACAGAAAGGAGAAGCTCCTGAAGAAAAATGTTGTCAGAATGACACCTGAGGAACTTCTCAAGACTCAGTCTGAAATTCAAGCCCTCAGCAAAGACTTTGATGCTCACTATGCTGATTGGCAAGGAGCCAAAGTGAGATTCGTCGATCTGACGAAGAAATTCATGAATGTTGCAGCCCCACCGCAACAAGAAAATCTTCAGGCTGCAGACTCTGCTCAGCCTGCTGAAGAACATGCCAGCATCGCTGATGACTTTCAGCCTACTGAAGAAAATGCTAGTTCCAGGGCTGATGACTCCATTCCAGCCGCTAAGAAATTGCGGGGCATCCACTAGTGGTGCGTGAAAAGCCCGAAGAGATCGAGGCAATTGCATCGATTGCGCTGAAGAAAATCAACAGATTCCTCGGCTCCTCCCGCGCCTACACCAACTCCAATTCTTCCATCGCCTATGAGGTGAAGAAGACCAAGGCTGCAGAGCGAGCTGCGATGAAAAAAGGAAGGCATCGGCTGCGTCAAATTCTTGGTGCAAAGAAAATGAAGCCAATGACCAGCTCTTTTGAAAATCCTATTGATGCTGTTCCAATTTCCTCCATGTCATCAAAGGAAATTGTTCCTTATGGAGAAGAATATAAGATCCCAAGTGGATATTATGAAGAAAATCATTCTGCTGCTACATCAGAGCAGCTTGATGAAGAAATTGAAGTGGACGCAATCCCTTCAACGCCACTCATTTCCTCACCTATGACTCAGTTCACAGCTGAAGAGGCTGGTGTTGAGGAAAATGAAGATGAAGATGTGGATATTGGATGCACCACACCTATGATGAATGATGACTTTTGGGAAAGTCAGCATCCCAATACTCCTCCATTCACACCTATCCAACAGATTCCTCAGTCCCCGGCAACAACAGTTCAGATGGGCTCTGAAGAAACTCATCCCACTCCCTCTGTTCATGAAGATATTCCAGCCGCTAGTGCTTTGAAGAACCTCTTCTTCTTGATCCTCAAGTTGCATAAGAAGAGGAACCAGAAATTCCTCAACTTTGAAGAACTGAGCTCGCGATTCACGAGGTGGTCTTTGCAAATCATCGACACCCCTCTGCCAAAGCCGAAGAATCCGTTCTCAAGCAAGCGAAGTTCAAGGTGAAGACTTCTTTTCGAGCATGTATTCTTCATCGACTACAACCCCTATGACTCTGCTGCGCATAAGGAAAAGGCGTTTACGGACGCAAGTCAAGCCAACTTCTATTCCTCGGTCTTTGTTTGACAAAGACAAAATCTTTGATCATGAACACATTCCTCATGTGGATATGGAATCTCGCCATGCTTGAGCAGGTCCTCGGTGTTATTCACGATGCGGGATTACTCAATTTCAGCTTGACACATCGTGATTGGAATGAAGAACTCACTCTTCAATTCTATGCTACACTGCATATCACCGGAGACGCTGAAGATGTAAATTCATGGGTGTTGGATTGGATGGTGAAAACACTCACTACAAGGCACCAACAACTGAATTGCTTCGTGTCCTTCCTCTTGATCCTCCCCATGAAAGTGCACGTTGCATCTACAATGACCACTGGCCGACAAATCACTATATGCAAGTGCTCATGAAGCCTTTGAAGCGTGGCAAGCCCCACGAACCAAAATCCTCGTCAAGGAATTACTCTATGTGCCTCGAGCATCTATCGTGACTCAGCGAAGACAATGAGTCCTATCAAAGGCCACGACTCAAATGATGAAGAAGTCGTTGGCATCATGAAGAATATGCTTTTCAACATCATTCATGGCGTTCCCGTGAATTTCCATGATTTCTTCTTGAGGACTCTGGCCAATGTTGCTATGTCACCATTATTTGAAGCCCTATCGCCTTGGATTATGAGATTCATCGGGCAAGATCTTCTTTGAATTACAAAGTCGACACTCTGAACCACGATACCTACTTGCCTCCCATTGAAGTCCTCAAGCGGACAGCTTCATCATCGATGATAAAGGCAAGGCAGCTCTTTGTGATCGATGAAGGCACTCGTCCATTGGATGGTCAATTTCGCTGGCTACATCTTACTCTACCAATGATGATTACGCTACACATGACTCGCCGCAAATACCTCAGCTAAGCAAAATCCTCAAGCCCACGGCACCGAGGTGATGGTGACCGTGAGTTACTCCTCGGTCTTCATCGGAAGGTTGATCGCAATCACAAATGGGTAAAGCGTCAGTTTGGTGCAATTCTTCACAATATGACCTCAACTCACAATGCGGTGAAGAAGAACCATTACTACCTTCATGAAACCCTCAACCGCATCTGGGATGTTCTCACTCATGTTTATAGCGCCATTTGAAGGCGAAGACTATGGGTCTTAAGGAAGAATTTGGTGATGCGCACCTCCTCAGAAGAAATTCAAGAGGGTCAAAGTTCCTCCTTGGTGGCCAGCTCTTATTCTTCATCACGTGGCAGCGATGAGTATGAAGATTTGGGCGACAACTGCGGGCGAGCCCTGCTACAACAAACAACCCCGACAATGGCGCTCCTCCATCGACTTGAAATTCTTGAGGCGTTAGTCCTCGATTTCAATCCTTTTGGTCATTTGATGACAAAGGGGGAGAAATCTGAGTTAGTCTTCAAGCGGGTCTATATAAAGGGCGTTTTTTCTAAGTTACAACTCTCGCTCTTCCGAAACTTTTATTGGATCGAGTTGTAATCTTAAATCCGATGGTGCTCTGATACTTTTGGATGGTGCTCTGATACTTTTGATGCACTATGCTCTGAAACTTTTGATGCACTATGCTCTGAAACTTTTGATGCTTTCGGCATGCTTATTCCTCATTAATGTTATTGCACGCATGCTGAATTACATCAGGCACCATATTTCATCATGCATTTCAAATTCTTCATATTGTATATCAAATGTGTGTATGAATTACAAGATATAGGGGGAGATTTCCATGATTCAACTTCTCAAATGTGCATTGCCTCAAACGCAAATTCCTCACTATGCACATATTCAGGGGGAGTTCTTCTATATCTTGCAATCAAATTCCTCAATATCAGTATTTACACTTCATATGTTTATCCCCGTTGAAAACTGAACCTATGTTGTCATCAATCACCAAAAAGGGGGAGATTGTAAGTGCATCTAGTGCCCCTTGGTGATTTTGGTGTATTGAAGACTTATAGGTTAAGGGACTAATGCGTTTGTGAGTGTACACAGGTCTATAAGTCTATGAGGAGTTTGATATTTGAGAGAAAGTCGACCCTAAAAATGAAGTTCTTCGATTGAAGACTTTGATATTCTGAAGACTTTCTGAAGACTTTGAAAGTGAAGAAATTGGTGTGACCTTGAAGACTTGGTATTCATTTGAGGAACATGAAGCATGAAGACTTTTGTTTTCGTAGTTTCATTTTCTCTTTCTTGAGTCATAGGAAACACCATCTTTGTTAAAGGGGTCGAGGAAATACTAAGGAAAAATTTCCATGTGATGCTCAACTCAAAATCCTACACCTACCAATCCCTTGAGTGAAGCCATTGGAAATCTCATATTGTTCGATCAATTTCTTGATGTGAGACGCAGTTCTTACAGTCATTGAGGACTTTATTCGGCCGAGGAGTTAGGAATTCGCTAGTGCGAATTGCCTACGATGAGGAACATGATAGCCACGAGGACACTACAAGAAATATGTCAACTTGTGACCACCACTATTGGTCCTTTGAAAGGTCTAAATTTCCATTTCGACCTTTTGTGACAAAAAACAGAAGGTCAAAAGCTGGCCGTCGTAAACTGACTATAGCGACCTTCTCTGTGAGAAGGTCGTAGACGTTTATGACCAAAATAAGCCTATTGTGGCGTTTTGGTCACTAGCAACCTCCCCAGGCCACGTAGGCTCCAGCGTGGCAATCTGATGTGGCACAAGATTCAGCCCGGTCCAATTCGGCGTTTTACATGGGCCGAGCCCATTAATTCAGCCTTTTAGGATTTTTTCCTTGTTAATTTTTGTCCGCTTCATGGGCCAAGCCCAACGTTTTAGCCTTTTTTATTGTTGGCCCGTGGCCTTTTATTATTTATTGCTTTTCTATTTTCAGCCATTATATATTCAAGCTGGTCCCACTAGTCAGATGGGTCCCACTTGTCATGATCATCTCTCAAATTGGTCCCACATATCGAAATGTACAAATTTGATTACTTTCATAAGTGGACCCATTGGTCAAGTTTCCATTTCACAAGTTTTCAGATCACACATACATAATAAAAAGAACACATAAATTTCATCAAATATACCACTAAATAAATTTATTACAATCTTTACAACACGGATATTCTACAATATGCTACTCTTTCTTGAGTTGGACTTCACGCCTCCACACTTGGCTTCACACTACACGGCTTCACACTTCACACTTGAGCTTACGTAAAGAGGAACCACCACAATTTTAAGTCTACAATACAACAATTAATACTAATCAAGGATAAAAACAAAAATAAGTAATAGACTCAAATGTGTAGGCAGCATGGAACTAGTGATACGACAACATGCGAGAAAACACTACAATGTAAATCTTGTTGTAAGTTCATATCAGTATAAAATCAGCACTACACAAAGCAACACATAACAATTGGTTAACAACCAAAGTACTGTATAATGTTTAGAACATGTATATTCAATATGACAAGTAGAAAAGCAGAGTTCTAGCAGAGTAGCATAAGAAGCAGAGGAATTCCAATTCTGTAACAAGAGGAAACGGAGTTGTCCTGTGCAACAAGAGGAATTCTGATTCTGTAACAAGAGGTAGAATTAGCATCACTAGCTCTGTTGCTGTTGTTTGCATATTACATAAGTAGTTGTCTGCCTAAGCAAATAGAGAGGTATATGTAGCAAGAACTCACAATGTGATGACAGTATGAGTGCACTATAACTCTGGAATTAAAAAAGAACATAAATTCATTTGGGCTGATTTGTACACAGCCAAGAAAAACTTCTTACAAATAAATTCATGGAAGCGTATCATCCTTTTAGTCCCTCACCCATATCTCCTAGTAGTATTACATAATGCCTAGTGAGTGATCTAGCAATGTACTGTACAAGAGAGTATATATGTGTACGGATTCCTGCAGCCAGCTTCTATCAGTAACATGCATGTATATATTGAAGTAAACGTAACAGAGAGTATCTTTGGAAGCATTCAAAATATATTCAATGTTGGAGCTGCATCTTACAACTCAAGGAGCCACATGAAATCCATGGAAGGACCTTACTGTGACAATTCACTTGTATAGTCCTGCCTCATGTGCATAATGCCGTTGCAAACAATTTAGATAGTGTATGTATATATATAGATAGAAAGAAGCGCTTGATCAACAAGCTGCTGTAATAGTGTGTGTGTGTGTGTGTGTGTGTGTGTGTGTGTGTGTGTGTGTGTGTGTGTGTAGTGCACCAATAATTTTTTAGAAGGTAACTGAACTTCTGTGCACACATTTAGATAGAAAGAAGCGCTTGATCAACAAGCTGCTGTAATAGTGTAGATATAGAAATGCTAACAACATGAATGTTCCATCAGGCCATGATCAACTACTCCAAACCATTACATGCTTTGCAAGAAAATAATAGAAAAAGTAATCAACAGATGACACAATGAACAAGTGAAGGCTTTAAATATCTCCCTGTCAAAGCTTCAAGTCGATGAAGACATGCAGTACAAGGAGGAGCAGCCTTGCATCATCGTTTGCTCAGATCGACACTGGAAAGTGTGCTGCTATACCATGATCAGAACCCGCACGACACAGCTCTCTGTCCCCCACCTCAACTCGCCCATGCTGCTACTACAGTTGGATGTAAGTGTGTAAATACAACATACTTTGCATTATGTATCTAGACTATAGCATCTTGCAGCTAGCAGTACATGAATTCAACTCAATAGTATAATAAACATCCGCTGGAAGTTGTCCGCTCAAACATGTCTTAGTTTTTTCAGAGAAAATAGGCAGGAATTAAGACCCAAATGTGCATGTATAACCAAAACCTATAACAACCAGAAGCTATCAAAATAAATCATAGAGGCTGGCCCAACTAATTGGCGCACTCAAACGATACAAGAGAGCGGCCCGGTGAATATACTTGAAGGAACAATTCTCATAACAAGAACACAAGAGAGGGCTGTTGATTTTGATGAGAACTAAATCAGAGCACTACTAATGCTATTCTATTATAATTCAAACGGTACATAAAACTAACCACCAATCCAGTGCAAAAAATTGCATTTATAGATCCAAAAAAAATGTATCATCTATTCTGCTGTGAATGTATAGGTTTGTGTTTTAAGAAAATAGTATATATACAGATCCAACCCAAATAAACTTTAAACAATTTTGTTATTTCCTGTGAATTTACAATACTTCTCTATGCTTTTTGCAGAAAACCACTTGGCCTCTTGAGAACAAATGACAGGGTCCAACATAAGATTTATCCATCACGCCGATATTATCAGCCATGGAGTAAGTATCCTACAAGCTAGTTGATATTATCACAAAAGAGGCTAGACAATAATATGCTCAGAAGTATGGATACAACTATACAACAGTTGGGGGCACATACTTGTATGAAATCAAGCAGTAGCATTTTAACAACAATGATTACCATTTAAAATGAGATATCATTGGTTCTGGCTCAAGGTTTGTAACATGTCAGGTTGATGCATTAATCTAGCATAAGCACATTAGAAACCACACTTATAATGCAGATTATACAATACAACCTAACATGATATGGAACAAACTACAACCTAGGAAAATCAACTATAGCATAAGCATGTCAAGAGTTTTGCGACTCATGAAGATCTTCTTTGGGTGGAAGAAGCTTTGGTGGGCTCTTTGCTTGTCACGGTTCTCATCGGAACAGCCCATCCGCGAAATCTTCAACCGACTTGACATGAACACGCAAAGGAAGGCGGATATAAACCACGACGGCTCAAGCGGATCAAGCACATCAAAGGCGTGGGTGTCTGCACCACTGATGCAGCGACACCACGGCGGCGCCCGCCATGGACGGTGCAAACCGGAGGATCTCCTCCATGGTGATGGTGACCAGGCCCAGCTGCTCCTGCGACCCCAGAGGCAGACAGACAGAGAGCAGGAACAATGTTGAGACGAAATTACAGATCGTCCATCTTGGTGATGCATATGCTCTCTACGAAATGGCAAGGATGGTGGGGCGTTGTTGTGCGTACCTTGAAGAGGTGGTCCTTGGCGGCGGCGGCGCCACGAGCCACGACGCATGCATTGCCGGTGGTGGCGGTGCAGGTCTGCGGTGGTTGGCGAGGATGGGCTGCAGCTCGTGGAGGAATATGGCGGTGAGCCGCGGCGCGACCCAGCGTGGTCGGCGACGGAAGACCTTGCGCTGATCGGAAGATCCTGGCGGCGGCGGAGGCGGGTCTTGGACTTAGGCGGCGGGCGCCTACCTGTCGGTGCTCGTCTGGAAGATCCAGCGCCATGTGAGATGCGGTGAGGAGGAGGAAAGGGTGGTGGTGGAGCACGGAGGCGGCCGTCCTTGGGAGGACATGGGCGTCAACCGCGAGGACAGCGGAGATGGATCGATCTGGGGCGCCGCTGCTCGATCTGGTGCGTGGATCGACGTATCTGCCTCCCTTCTCGATCTGGAGGTGGATTCGCCACGGCGGAGGTGGGGGGTGAGTGGGTGGATCGGCCGTCGCTCATGGCCACTGGAGCCTCGGGCTCCTTCCTCCTCTGTGCGCGGCGAGGGAAGGCTGGGTGAGAAACCCTAGCGGCGGGGCCATGGCCATGGCATGAGGGTAGGGGTTAGGCTGAGTAGGGGCGGCGAGGTTGGTAGAGGACGAGGAGGCGAGGGGAGAGTGAGGCGGCGGCTGTGGGTGGCGAGGTTACGAGGGTGACGAGGGTGGGTGGCGGGCGAGGGGGCGAGGGGATCTGCATCGGGGAGAGGGAGAGGATCTAAGGGGGGAGAGAAAGAAAGAAAGAATGGAGGCGGGGGGGGGGGGGTGGAAAATGGCCATGAGGACAGACCTAGGGTTTCGGCTCGGGTGGGTTTGGGCTGTTGGATCTGGAAGCATCCGACGGTGGTTGATGCGTCATCCGCATGATATGCTCATGGTCCAATCAGAACGCAGCAAACCATTTGATGACCTTATAACCATATAAATTGGTCGTGATCGATTCAAGATAAAAAAATTATTCCATTTTTTAGTGCTCAAAATGAGTGTTTTTGTGAAAGTCCTATCAAATATTTGTTCAAATGATATCATATTTTGCACAAGTTTACATCATGGATTTGCAAACAATATTGACAAAGGGAGTTTTTATTTCCTTTGCACGAAAAATCAAATTTCCATTTTTCAAGT
The DNA here is from genome assembly GCA_021437245.1 of Aegilops speltoides. Taxonomy (NCBI): domain Eukaryota; kingdom Viridiplantae; phylum Streptophyta; class Magnoliopsida; order Poales; family Poaceae; genus Aegilops; species Aegilops speltoides. The sequence goes on from CM038147.1 coordinate 588,678,847, forward strand.
GCCCAAAATAAGTTTTTTTTGTGAAGGTCCTATAATATATTTGTTGCGGAATTGGACCAAATCATTTTTCTAAAATACTAGGCCATATATAATGCACAATTGACAAAATGGTTGGGTGAAAAAAGTTCTGATCCACCTCTGGTGAAAAATACAAATTGTCGTCGATTCAGCTGGAAACGGGTCAAATTTGAACTGCAGTTGTCTCATATTTTGCTCTTTATTTTTTCCAAAAATCATTTTCGGTAAATAAGTATCTATTTAATCAGAGAAACACCAAAAAAATTCCAAGATTCAACCACTAGATAGGAACGGTCAAGCCCGCCGTTTTGACCGCATTTTGAAACCGGCATAAAAAATTAAAAAAAAATCAAAAAAAAGGGAAACCTTCGCATTGTGTCATTATATGTGGCCAAGTTCCCAGGAAAAATAACAAACTTATGTCGACAATTATTATAAAAAGTGTTTTCGAAGCGAGCTATCAAGCGTGAAGATTCATGGCTTTCAAGCCAAATGATCAATCTTATGGCCACATTCATGGCATAGTTTGTTCAAATGATCTCATATTGTGCACAAGGATGCATATTAGAATGGCAAACAATGTTGCCTAAGGAAGTTTTCATTTTCTTTGGACGAAAAAACCATTTTTCATTTTCCGAGTGCCCGAAAGGTGGTTTTTTTGTGAAGGAACTACCAAATAATTGTTGCAAAATTGGACCAAATCATTTTTCTAAAATACTAGGACATATTTAATGCACAATTGACCAAATGGTTGGGTGAAAAAAGTTTTGATCCACCTCTCGTGAAAAAGACAAATTGCCGCCGATTTAGTTGGAAGCGGGTCAAATTTGAACTGCAGCTGCCGCATAGTTTGCTATTTATTTTTTCCACAAATCATTCTAGTTACATAAGTATCTATTTAATCATAGAAACACCAAAAAAATTCCAAGATTCAACCACTTGCTAGGAATGGTCATTCCCGCCGTTTTGACCGCATTTTGAAACGGGCATAAAAAATTCAAAAAAAATCAAAAAATTGGAAAACCTTCGCATTGTGTCATTATATGTGGACAAGTTTCCAGGAAAAATAACAAACTTATGTCTGGCAATTATTTTAAAAAGTGTTCTCGAAGCGAGCTATCAAGTGTGGAGATCAATGGCTTTCAAGCCAAATGATCAATCTTATGGCCACATTCATGGCATAGTTTGTTCAAATGATCTCATATTGTGCACAAGGGTGCATATTAGAATGGCAAACAATGTTGCCTAAGGAAGTTTTCATTTTCTTTGGACGAAAAACCATTTTCATTTTACGAGTGCGAAATGAGGTTTTTTTGTGAAGGAACTACCAAATAATTGTTGCAAAATTGGACCAAATCATTTTTCTAAAATACTAGGCCATATTTAATGCACAATTGACAAAATGGTCTGGTGTAAAATTTTTGGATCCACCTCTGATGAAAAAGACAAATTGTCGTCGATTGAGTTGGAAACGGGTCAAATTTGAACTGTAGCTGCCTCATAGTTTGCTCTTTATTTTTTCCAAAAATCATTTCTAGTTACATAAGTATCTATTTAATCATAGAAACACCAAAAAAATTCCAAGATTCAACCACTAGCTAGGAACGGTCAAGCCCGCCGTTTTGACCGCATTTTGAAACGGGCATAAAAATTCAAAAAAAAAATCAAAAAATTGGAAAACCTTTGCATTGTGTCATTATATGTGACCAAGTTTCCAGGAAAAATAATAAACTTGTAATAAAGTAATTATTTTATAAAAGTGTTCTCAGAAATGAGCTATCAAGTGTGAAGATTCATGGCTTTCAAGCCAAATGATCAATCTTATGGCCACATTCATGGCATAGTTTGTTCAAATGATCTCATATTGTGCACAAGGGTGCATATTGGAATAGCAAACAATGTTTTCTAAGGAAGTTTTCATTTTAGTTGGACGAAAAACCATTTTCCATTTTTGAGTGCGAAAGGAGGTTTTTTGTGAAGGAACTACCAAATAATTGTTGCAAAATTGGACCAAATCATTTTTATAAAATACTAGGCCATATTTAATGCACAATTGACAAAATGGTCTGGTGTAAACAAATTTGATCCACCTCTCGTGAAAAAGACAAATTTCTGCCGATTCACTTGGAAGCGGGTCAAATTTGAACTGCAGCTGCCTCATAGTTTGCTATTTAGTTTTTCCAAAAATCATTTCTAGTTACATAAGGACCTATTTAATCATAAATACATGGTTTGGTGGCGATCGTCGAGGTTTGGGCGGTGGCGAGGGCCCCAACTCTAGAGCTGCGTAGAACTCGCATGCTCGCCTTGGCGTGGTCATCTGCGTGACCGTGGCGTTACCATGTGTTCAGGTGGCCTAGGCATGTCTAGTGGGTTGGGCACTCCCCAGGTTGGTGCTAGGAAGAAAATTACAACATAAGATTCTCACGCGAGACCAATCGATGCTCAAACATGAATTAGCACCAAGTGTTTGATTAGCGATGCGGAAATGTACATGGCTAATGGGCGTGAGTTTTGGCTGAGGATGATCAGTTACTAAGAAGACCGTTTTCACAAATTTTCAGCTCAAAGGAGGAGCCTAGGTGGTACTTGCTTTGCAAACCACCACCTTGGACATAAATCTGAATGTTGAAGCTCGGCTCAAAATAATGAATGGATTGAGCTGGCATTTGGTGGAGGATGGTTATTTGGGCATAGGAAAGCACTGTAGAAAATGGATACTATTTGGACATGCCAAAGTGGTACTTCCTTCTGGCTGTTACTCTGAGCAGAATAGAAAAATGAATATATTTGAATTATTTTTAAACTAGGCAAGGAAGGTTTTACATATTTGACGAAGATATGACCCAAAGAATTTATGAGATTTTTTGGGAATTTTGGGAATGACAGAAATATAGGTTGCTTCACAACCTAGGGCAAAACCGCCACATGGACATGACACATAGGCAAAGCCGATGAGGTGGCGCCTAGTCATAGCAACCCACCACAATTTACAAGGATATGACCATCTATATTGGTCGTTAACAACTAGAAATAAAATGACGGACTAGCTGTTAGCTTTATGACCATTTCATGTAAGGAAATTATGACCTTCGACCAAAATGGTCGCAATGGTTTAGGGTTTGGAGCCCTCGAGCGACTTTTGACCAATTGGTCTCAAATGGTCATAAATCTATGACCAATTCTTCGAGGTCACCGATGAAGGTCATAAGTTGACATATTTCTTGTAGTGGGAATTTGAGAGTCAAATTTCCAACCGTTGCTGTGCCGCGCGCCAGCTGTCCCAAAATATCCTATCCACCTAACGGTCATATCATTGAAGGGCATTTATGTCCTATCATGTCGGGCTGCTCCCTAGGCTATAAATAGCCGCCCCCTACAACCACTAGTTGGTTGGCTGCTCCGAGAGAACTTGACACTTGTCATTTGAGAGCAACCCATCCTCCGAGGACTTTGAGCAAAAATCATCAAGTGAGGAAAACCAAAACCAAACCCCACAAACCCAAAGTGATTGAGCATCTTGAAGAAATTGATCTGCGTGGATTCGACGCTTGTTACCTTTGAAGGCGTGCTTCTTCTAGGCGGTTAGGCGTCAAGGTCTAGAGCATCCAAGAGGAATTATGGATCGTTGGTGACCAAGTCTGTGAAGGTTTGGAAGTCACTGAAGACTTACCACGAGTGATTGGACAAGGCTGCGTGGCCTTAGTTCAAGGAGAATCTGATGAGGACTGGGTGTCTGAGCTGCGTGCTCGATGGTCGGGTGTCCGGACTGCGTGTCCTCGAGTTTAAATACTCGGCCGCTCCAACAGACGTATAAGCGAGACAACAGTTGAACCGGTTTACCAAATCATTGTCTTCATCAACCTAACTGGTTCTATTTCCTCAACCCTTTCATTTCCTCATTACTGTGTTGAATGTTGTTCATATATGTGCTTGAAGACTTTGACTGAAGACTTTCTCAAATTCCTTAGTTCAATTTCTTCAGTCTGTTTGTCTTCATCTTGTGTTATCCTGTGATTACGCTTTCTGTACTCTGTGCTAGTCTTAATTTCATCATGATGACCATGCTTGTATTCTGTTATGCTTATTTCTGAGTACCTATTCCGCTGCAAGTAGTTCTTCGCTAAGGAATTTCCTCACCAGCAAATTCCTCAGTGAAGAATTCATAAAAATCGCCTATTCACCCCCCCTCTAGTCGATATAACGCACTTTCAGCATGAATATACGATATGCATCACACAATCTCAGATTCATCCAACCAACATAAAGTACTTCAAAGAGTGCCCCAAAGTTTCTACCGGAGAGTTAAGAACGTGTGCATGATGATCCACGCCGGGATTGTATGAATGAATCTAACCTTGGCTCTACAGACTAAACCCTCGGCTTATATATGGATCGAGGGGTACCTAGTGTTACACATGGTCAGTTGCATCTAGAGATAAACATGCCAATAATTGAATATGCCCTGAAGTATACGCCAAGTCTTCGGAGGATTCCATCTTGAGTACACTGAGGGCCATAGTTGATGCGGCCCATTTTTCGGTTGTTTGTGATTCTCGGCCCGACCTATGAATGACATGCTAATATGATGAGTAAATTCAGAACACCATAGTGGTGTACGGTAGGAGAGCAAGGGACGGTGGGTGGTTTGTTTTACCCTGTAATGGGTCTGGGATTTGATCATTTGGGTTGCCATGTCATAGACAGATAGGGTGCCATGTTCGTTTCCTTCTTTTTTATTTAAATATTGGAATAACTATAATTTCATAGGCGTAGTTTGTATTTGGTGCGCGTCGTGTGGGATGAACAAGGGGACGCTAGGCAATTTGTTTTACCATTTGATGGGTTTGGGATTTAACCATTGAAGGGTTGTCATGTCGTAGATACATAGGGTGCAACGTTTGTTTCCTTCTTCTTTATGAATTGGAATAACTGATATCTGTAGTTTGTATTTGGTGCGTGTGGAACCACACGACCGGCATGTGGTATGATACCAAGGGACGGTGGATAGTTTGTTTTACCCATGATGGGTTTGCGATTGGACCATTGTAGGGAATAAATATTAATGGGAACAAATATTTTGTCACACAATATGTACATTTTACGTAGACATCTGGAACATTTTTATACACATGTTTAATATGTTTTAATTATTTTTTTGACGTCTACTTTTATTCATTGTATTTCAAATATTTTTTTATACACTATGAACATTTTTAAATACACATTTCACATATTTTTAAATACATGATCAATATTTTTTTATACACATTGCTGTATATAGTTTTCATATACATGAGAAATATTTTTATATTCCAATTTAACATTTTTGAATACTTGATTAACATTTTATAAATTCATGATCAACACTTGTTTTCATACACATTGTATCTTTTTGTATACAATTTTTGTTTAGATGAGAAACATTTTGTCATCATAGATTTAAAATTTTTCAAATGCTTGATTAAATATATTTTTAAATACTTGATTAACATTTCATAAATATATGATCAACTTTTTGTACACAATGTTTATGTTTTCGTATATATGAGAAACCTATTTTATACACATTTAACATGTTTAAAATTTTTATTTAATACATTTAATATGTTTATGTTTTTTGTAATATATATTTATATTTATATTTATAATATTTGGAAATATAAAAAAGTAAATAAAAGAGAGAAAGTAAACTGAAAAAGATGAGACTGCGGCCTCACGTTCTGGACCTGCCGAGTTTGGCTGTCGCCTTCAACAAGGCTTACCTACGCCTCGCAAGAAACGAGACATAGCTGTGCCCCATACGAACCGACGCACACCCTGTCCTCCAGTTGGCGGCCCATTTTACCATTTTTTTTCCTTCTTCGATAGCCCATACGTAAGTGACGTGTTTTGTTTTTGTGAAGCGGCTCAACGGTTTTGAGAAGCTTCTGACTAGGTTTTTTATTTTTTTGGATTTCTTGACGGGTTTTATTTTATTTTTATTTTTAAATTTTATTTCCTTTTTATTTATTAAATGAGTTATTTTTTCAAATTCGAAACTTCCTACCAATTTGTGAACTTTTCTCAAAACTATAAATATTTTCAGAACGTTTAATGTTAAATTTATGAGTTTTTTCCCCACAAATACTTCATTTTTTTCAAAGCCACCAAATTTTGTTTCCCAAATTTGTGAATTTGTTAACTCAATTTGAATTTTTTTCGAAGCCGTGAAACCCTTGAATTTTTTAAAATGCACGAGCTTTTGTCAAATTCGTGAAATTTTTGAAATGCGGGAACTTTTCTCAAATGCATGAAATTTTTGAACTGAAGATTTTTTCAAAACCTGTGAACTTTTTCTTGAATGCCGCAAACTTTTTTTTTAAATCCAGTAACTTTTTTTGAATCTGTGAACTTTTCTTTTTTTAAATTCACAAAATGTTTCTGAACCCGTGATTTTTTCAAGTTCTTGAACATTTTTTTGATTTTTCATATTTTCGCGAGAAGTCGGCGGTTAGCCGGTTAGTCATGATCAGTGAACTACGAACTGAGCGCTCAGTAAGCGACCACATAAAAAATCGCGAACTGAGCAACCAGATAACCGGGAAAACCAACCGATTGACCATTTTTTCCATCTTTGACCGCACGTACGTAAGTGATGCGTTTCGTTTTTTAGAAGAAGCCCACCGGTTTTGAGAAGCTTCTGACTGGGCTTTTTCTTTCTTCTTTTGGATTTCTGGATGGTCTTTATTTTATTTTTATTTTTACAATTTTCTTTTCACTTTTTTGTTTCCTTTATATTATTTAAATGAGCGATTTTTTTTCAAAATCAAAACTTTCTTCCAATTTGTGAACTTTTATCAAATCTCTGAATTGTTTCTGAACATTTGAAATTAAATTTATGAGTTTTTCCCCTCAAATACTTCATTTTTTTCAAATCAGTCAATATTTTCCCCCAAATTTGTGAATTTGTTTCCTCAATTTGGATTTTTTTCCAGAGCCGTGAAACCATTGAATTCTTAAAAATGCGTCAACTTTTGTCAAATTGTGAACTTTTTTAATTGCATGAACTTTTATCAGATGCCTGAAATATTTGAACTCAATTTTTTAAATATGTGAACCTTTTTTTTGAATCCCGCAAAATTTTTCCAAATTCATGAATTTTCTTTGAACTTGTGAATTTTTTCGAGTTCGTGATCTTTTTTAAAATCCACAAACTTTGTTTGAACCCGTGATGTTTTCAAATTCTTGAATAATTGTTTTTGAATTTTCATATTTTCTTAAGAAGTCAACGGTTAGCCGGTCAATCGTGATCTGTGAACTGAGCGCTCAGTAAGCGACTACCGAAAAAAAATAGCGAAATGAGGGACCGGCGCATCCCTGAGTGAGCGCTCACTCTTGTTGTACTGTACTAGAAATGTTGTGAAACTTCTTCATAATGCTAACCCAAAGATCACGGATTGAGAATTTTCCTGCCTTCATTACTTGTGACAATAGTTCAGTGGCAATGTGACAACTTGACTTGCTTGCATGAAGGTTAAGATATTCTGCCCGTAGCCAATTATTTCTTCTTGATCAGCAGATTGGTACAAGGAATTGATTTTGACAACTCCTTCGGCATTAGGTTGCGATTTCTTCAAGAAATAACTTATATAGATTGATGGAGCTCCGAAACTTTGATATGTACTAGGTAATTGCCCGTGCGTTGCTACGAGAGCATACAATTTTAGTATTTCAATATAAACCATGTCTAACATATAATTTTACGACGCTCATGTATATCAGACATCATAATTCTACTATAAATCACTAGCAAAAGGGCCCGTGCATTGCAACGAGAGGAAAAAAAACATAATCTCCAATGTCGATGTCCACATTTTGTTCGCATCTCATCGCATGATTTCGAAAAATTGTTCACAAATGCAAGGAAATGTTTCTTTTTTTAAATTTATTCACAAATTGAAGCACTGTTGTTTTTTTCAAAAAAATATCGCGGTGATAAAAAACTTGGGAATTCAAAGAATTATTACTAATTTCAAATAACATTTTTTAAACATACTATTATATTCCGATCGACTCCTGCAGTTATTTCGTCGAAATTCACGCGGGTATCTAGTCACAAAGAATCAGAAGCATTACTTTAACTACATACCTTCTATTATTTGTGAACCTTTTTGAAAATCTAGGGACATTTTTAACAATTGTGAACACTTTTTAGTATTTACAAACATTTTTCTAAATTTGTGAACATTTTTTTATATTGCGAAGGGTTTTTAAGCATTTTATTTTGAATCAGCGATCAATTATAGAATAGACGAACAGTTTTCTCAAAATTGGTGGATTTTTTTGAAATTCACGCACATATTTTGAAATGCATGGACATTTTCTGAATGAGCAAACATTTTATGCGTCAATAAACTCTTTTCTAATTCACAAATTGTTTTTAAAAATTTAGGAGTTTTTTTACATGCAAGAATATTTTTTAAATAGCAAACATTTTGTTCAATTTCATTTATAATTTTTTATTACATGGACTTTTTTTCAAAATCATGGACTATTTTCGATTTTTTGAATAATCCTTTTAAATTGCAAACTTTTTCTGGATATGCGTTTTTAGAAAAATCAGCATTTTTTGAATTCACAATTTTTATATTTTCTTAAACATTTTATTTCAAAATTCCCAGTTTTTCTAAATTTCAAATGTTGTTTGATGTTTCAAATTATTTAAAGTAGAAGAAAACAAAAACAGAACATAAAAATAAAAGCAAAAACCGAAACTAAAAGAAGGCGCCGGAATATGGGCCGGCCCAAACCGGCGCTGTGTGTCTTCCCCAGCGCGCAGAGCATAGTATAGTAAGTCTCTATGTTTGGGCCGGCCCCGGCGGGGATTCCCTGCAAAACTTTTTTTGTCACTTATAGATGGCATTGGTGGGTAATTTTTTACATCTTTGGAGGCAATTTTAATGAGTATCTCCAGAAGCAATAACCCCTTTATTATTTGGGGTAGATTCAGTTCAACACGGCTTTGCATAAGATCATATTGTTTATTTTTATTTTCATGACAACATAATTCTATTATAAATCATTCAGTTCAATTCTCAAAAAGAAAAATCATTAAGTTGAACACGGCTTTGCAAAAGATAATTTCGTTTATTTATTTTCATCACAACAATCTGCTTAACACAAATACATGCAAATGAGAAGACAAAAAAAAGAAAAAAAGAAAAAAAAGAAGCAATATAGCAGAGCAACTAAAAATAATAGTAGTCGAAGTACGCGCTCACATAGTTAGCTCACACCTTAACTTATCTATCTCCTGTGTATGCATTAGCAGAGCAGCATTAGACACATAGTAGAAGCAGCATTTCAAATGGGAGGAGGGGGAACGGACCTGTGACGCAGATGAGAAGGATCGTGGAGGAGACGAGAGGCGTGGCAGCGCTAGGAGCCAAGTGGACGGCGGCGGAATACCCTAGTATGGGATCGGGAATACGAGGAGAGAAGAGAGAGATGGTGTGCCTGGAGGAGTTCTGGTTCGTCCAACCCAAGAGAATTAGGGAGACAAATTAGTGCGTAATTTACGGCTGGTTTTCTTGAAAACCTATTTTTTAAAAAGAAAACCAGAGATGAAAGGGGCGAAAAAAAAAATCAAAGCCTAGAGGAGGGATGAGGAGGAGGTCGGACACCGAACACTCCGTTTTTTAGGTGGTATATAAAATAGAGAAGATAATTGATAGATCATCACAACAATCCCCAGCACATTCACGACAGAAATCCCTGGCGCGGCAAAGCACGCGCATCAATCAAGTACCATGAAATCATCAACTAGCCAAGCGACCAGACCGTCTTCAAGCACTATTGCCGAGCTTGGCTTCCTCGGCAACAAAGGCAGCACCTTGTCATGCAACTTCTGTCGTGACTAATTGGCCCTCGAGCATGCCAAGGTTTATTTCTGGGTCGGTTGCATTATTTCAATAAAAATATTAACTTCTCGCTCAAATCTTGGCACAAGAAATCAGACGCTAGTTATTACAAGGCGTGAAATATGCCATCGGTCTACAAACCTTTTCTAGAGCTGCAGCTTAATCACACAACTCATCGAATGTTTAAAAAAAGGTCAAATAACTTCAAATAATGAGCAACATCACTACCCGAATAAAGCCCTATACCCCTATGCCAACGGCATAGGCCTGTCGGCTTCGATCTCGACGGCATAGGCTTGTCAGACCGTCGGCATAGACATATATATCGACAGCTTCCGTACAACCGTCGGCACAAAAAATGGCGAGGCGGCAACTGACGGCGCCATCACCAAGTGGATCCAATGAAGTGACGACACGTGACACGTATATGCCGACGGCCTGGCCATCAGCATATACCCCTGCGGAAGCTCCGACCGAATGACACGTGGCACGTATATGCCCCCGCAGAAGCTCCGACCAGAGGACACGTGGTACGTATATGCAGACGGCCAGCTGGGAGCTCCTGGAGGGCGTGTATGACGACGGCCAAGTCCGTCGGCATAGTTTTTGTCTTTTTTTATCTTTTCCGTTTTTGCATTATCCATTCAAATTCAGAGCACATCACATATTAATATGTATATACACAGGAATATCCTCATTCTCCAGAACCTCATCGAGATAATATATAAGATCATTATCATCTAAAGATCATCAACATCATCATCATCTAAAGATCATGAACATCATCATCGTCGAAACTTCATGAACATAAGTATGAAACATCGACATCATCATCGTCATCTAAAGAATACTAGGATGAAATATGGACATGGAAAGCATAGCAAAACATGGAAAACATCATCATTTAAAGCAGACTAGGATCATCGCCGCCGTTGCCACCACCATTAGCTTGAGCAGCACCACTAAGACCACCAGCACCACTTCGCCAGACCGGAGTGACTCGGCTCCGTGAAGCAGGAGTGGAACCACCAACACCACCACCAAAAACCAATGATCCACCGGTTGCCTACATGTTTGAAAAGAGCTTGTAATGATAAATATGATAGTGTTGAATCAATGATAAGTACTGATTGAATAGTTAGGCAATGTACTAACTGGAGTCCCACTGCCTAGTGCCACTCATTCGTCGAATGTGGGCACATATGGGTATTCTCCAGAAGGTGGTAGTGTGGGTCCAAGTGATAGTGGATCCGAGTGGTTATGCATAGCCGCAAACATAGCCTGGATGTTAGTTAATTAAGCGAACACGAAGGTCACAAGAAATGAAAGTGCAAAATTTAGGTTGGTTCTAAGTGGGAAAAACTAACCGTCATCATCCGACAGTTGTAATCCTCGTTTGCCGAAACTCGTTGTAAGTACTCCCACACCTCGACATGCTTAAGCTCGACAAAGGCTGCCTATGCCTACAATACGACATGATGAAACTCATAAATCATAGCAATGTTGAAAATAAAGTGAGAAAGAAAGAAGATAAGGAGCAAAATAATTACAGCATGTGAAGGAAATATGCCCTAGAGGCAATAATAAAGTTATTATTTATTTCCTTATATCATGATAAATGTTTATTATTCATGCTAGAATTGTATTAACCGGAAACATAATACATGTGTGAATATATAGACAAACAGAGTGTCACTAGTATGCCTCTACTTGACTAGCTTGTTAATCAAAGATGGTTATATTTCCTAACCATGAACAAGGAGTTGTTATTTGATTAAACAAGGTCAAATCATTAGTTGAATGATCTGATTGACATGACCCATTCCGTTAGCTTAGCACCCGATCGTTTAGTATGTTGCTACTGCTTCCTTCATGACTTATACATGTTCCTATAACTATGAGATTATGCAACTCCCGTTTACCGGAGGAACACTTTGTGTGCTACCAAACGTCACAACGAATCGGGTGATTATAAAGGTGCTCTCTGGTGTCTCCGAAGGTACTTGTTGGGTTGGCGTATTTGAGATTAGGATTTGTCACTCCGAATGTCGGAGAGGTATCTCTGGGCCCTCTCGGTAATACACATCACTTAAGCCTTGCAAGCACTTCAACTAATGAGTTAGTTGCGAGATGATGTATTACGGAACGAGTAAAGAGACTTGCCGGTAACGAGATTGAACTAGGTATTGGATACCGACGATCGAATCTCGGGCAAGTAACATACCGATGACAAAGGGAACAACATATGTTGTTGTGCAGTTTGACCGATAAAGATCTTCGTAGAATATGTAGGAACCAATATGGGCATCCAGGTCCCGCTATTGGTTATCGACCGGAGACGTGACTCGGTCATGTCTACATTGTTCTCGAACCGTAGGGTCCGCACGCTTAAGGTTTCGATGACAGTTATTATGAGTTTATGTATTTTGATGTACCGAAGGTTGTTCGGAGTCCCGGATGTGATCACGGACATGACGAGGAGTCTCGAAATGGTCGAGACATAAAGATTGATATATTGGACGGATATATTTGGACACCGGAAGGGTTCCGGATGAGATTGGGATTATACCGGAGTACCGTGAGGTTACCGGAACCCCCCGGTAAGTATATGGGCCTTATTGGGCCTTAGTGGAAGGGAGGGAGAAGGAGCAAGGGAGGCGCCCCCAAGCCCAATCCGAATTGGGAGGGGGGCTGGCCCCCCCTTTCCTTCTCTCCTCCCCCCTCTTCCTTCCCTCTCCTACTCCTAATAGGAAAGGGGGGCCAAACCTACTTGGAGTAGGTTTGCCCCCCCTAGGGCGCGCCTCCCCCTTGAGCCGGCCTCCTCCTCCCTCCCTCCTTTATATACGGGGGTGGGGGTGTTGGGGAACGTTGCAGAAAATTAAAATTTTTCCTACGGCTTCACCAAGATCCATCTATGAGTTCATCTAAGCAACGAGTAACGGGAGAGAGATTGCATCTACATACCACTTGTAGATCGCGTGCGGAAGCTTGCAAGGCGATGATGGAGTCGTACTCGAACGTGATTCAGATCACCGATGCCAAGTGCTGAACGGACAGCACCTCCGCGTTCAACACACGTGCGGGACGGCGGCGTCTCCTCCTTCTTGATCCAGCAAGGGGAAGGAGAGGTTGAGGAAGACAGCTCCACCGGCGGCGACGACGGCGTGGTGATGGTGGAGAAGCGAGACTCGGCGAGGCTTCACGAGCTCTTACGGAGGAGGAGATGTGTTGGGAGGGAGGGCTGCGCCTTGGGAGTTGGTCCAGCAGCCCCTTCCCTCCCCCTTTATATAGGCCCCAGAAGTGGCGGCCCTGGAGATCCAATCTCCGGGGCGGCGGACAAGGGGTGGAGTGCCCCAAGCCGGTGGGGCCCACCCCTAGGGTTTCAACCCTAGGCGCGAGGTGGGCCTAGGGGCGCACCAGCCCCTGTGGGCTGGTTCCTTCCCCTTTGGCCCACGGGCCCTCCGGGATAGGTGGCCCCACCGGTGGACCCGGGACCCTTCCGGTGGTCCGTGATTTTACCTGAGAACCGAAACTTTCCGATGGCGAATCACCACTTCCTATATATTATTCTTTACCTCCGGACCCTTCGGAACTCCTCGTGACGTCCGGGATCTCATCCGGGACTCGAACAACGTTCGGTGGTCACATACTTGACTTCCTACTAACCCTAGCGCCACCGAACCTTAAGTGTGTAGACCCTACGGGTTCGGGAGACACGCAGAACATGACCGAGGCGACTCTCGGGCAATAACCAACAGCGGGTCTGGATACCCATGTTGGCTCCCACATGCTCCTCGATGATTTCATCGGTTGAACCACGATGTCGAGGATTCGATCAAACCTCAGTATACAATTCCTTTGTCAATCGATGCGTTACTTGCGAGACTCGATCGTCGGTATCCCAATACCTTGTTCGGTCTCGTTACGGCAAGTCACTTTACTCGTCATCGTAATGCATGATCCGTGGCCAACATCTTGGTCACATTGAGCTCATTATGATGATGCATTACCGAGTGGGCCAGAGATACCTCTCCGTCATACGGAGTGACAAATCCGATCTCGATCCGTGTCAACCCAAGATACTTTCGGAGATACGTAATGCACCTTTATAGTCACCCGATTCGTTGTGACGTTTGATACACCCAAGGCACTCCTACGGTAACCGGAGTTACACGATCTCATGGTCGAAGGAAGAGATACTTGACATTGGCAAAGCTTCTAGCAAGCGAACTATCGATCTTTTATGCTATGCTTATGATTGGGTCTAGTCCATCACATCATTCTCCTAATGATGTGATCCGTTATCAACGACATCCAATGTCCATAGTCGAAACCATGACTATCTATTGATCAACGAGCTAGTCAACTAGAGGCTCACTAGGGACTCATTGGGTCTAAGTGTTCACGTGTATTACGATTTCCGGATAATACAGCTTATAGCATGAACAAAAGACAATTATCATGAACATTGAAATATAATAATCCTTTTATTATTGCCTCTAGGGCATATTTCCAACATCTCCCACTTGCACTAGAGTCACCAATCTAGTTACATTGTGATGAATCGAACACCCATAGAGTTACGGTGTTGATCATGTTTTGCACGCGAGAGAGGTTTAGTCAGCGGATCTGCGACATTCAGATCCGTGTGCACTTTGCAAATCTCTATGTCTCCATCTTGAACATTTTCACGGATGGAGTTGAAGCGACGCTTGATGTGCTGGTCTTCTTGTGAAACCTGGGCTCCTTGGCAAGGGCAATAGCTCCGGTGTTGTCACAGAAGAGTTTGATCGGCCCGACGCATTGGGTATGACTCCTAGGTCGGTGATGAACTCCTTCACCCAAATTGCTTCATGCGCTGCCTCCGAGGCTGCCATGTACTCCGCTTCACATGTAGATCCCGCCACGATGCTCGCTTGTATTGCACCAGCTTCTCGCTCCACCATTCAACATATACACGTATCCGGTTTGTGACTTAGAGTCATCCGATTCGAGTCGAAGCTAGCGTCGGCGTAACCCTTCTGACGAGCTCTTCGTCTCCTCCATAAACGAGAAACATGTCCTTTGTCCTTTTCGGTACTTCAGGATATTCTTGACCGCTGTCCGGTGTTCCTTGCGGGGTTACTTTGGTATCTTGCAACCAAACTTACGGCAAGGTTTACATCGGTGCAGTACACAGCATGGCATACATAATAGATCCTATGGCTGAAGCATAGGGATGACACTCATCTCTTCTTTATCTTTTGTCGTGGTCGGATCGAGCTGAGCTCAATGTCACACCTTGTAACATAGGCAAGAACCCTTCTTGGACTGATCCATTTTGAACCTCTTCAAAATCTTATCAAGGTATGTGCTCTGTGAAAGACCTATGAGGCGTCTCGATCTATCTCTATAGATCTTGATGCCTAATATATAAGCAGCTTCTCCAAGGTCCTTCATTGAAAACACTTGTTCAAGTAGGCCTTAATGCTGTCGAAGTTTTGTATCATTTCCCATCAAGAGTATGTCATCTACATATAATAGGAGAAATGCTACTGAGCTCCCACTCACTTTCTTGTAAACGAGGCTTCTCCATAAGTCTGCATAAACCCAAACGCTTTGATCATCTCATCAAAGCGAATGTTCTAACTCGAGATGCTTGCACCAGTCCATAAATGGATCATTGGAGCTTGCATACTTTGTTAGCATTATGAGGATCGACAAAACCTTCCGCTGCATCATATACAACTCTTCCTTAAGATGTCCATTAAGGAATGCCGTTTTGGCGTCCATCGCCATATCTCATAATCATAGTATGCGGCAATTGCTAACATGATTCGGACGGACTTAAGCTTCGCTCACGGGAGAGAATGTCTCGTCGTAGTCAATCCCTTGAACTTGTCGATAACCCTTAGCGACAAGTCGAGCTTTATAGATGGTAACATTACCATCGCGTCCGTCTTCTTCTTAAAAATCCATTTATTTTCTATCGCTCGCCGATCATCGGGCAAGTCTGTCAAAGTCCATACTTTGTTTTCATACATGGATTCTATCTCGGATTTCATGGCCTCAAGCCATTTGTTGGAATCCGGCCCGCCATTGCTTCTTCATAGTTCGAAGGTTCATTGTTGTCTAGCAACATGATTTCCATGACAGGTTGCCGTACCACTCAGTGCGGGCGTGTCCTCGTGGACCTTGAAGTTCAAGAGTAACTTGATCCGAAGTACCTTGATCATCATCAACGTTTTCCTCTTGGTTGGTGTGGGCATCACAGAACAGTTTCTGCGCTGCACCACTTTCCCGTTCGAGAGGTAGTACTTCATCGAGTTCTACTTTCCTCCCACTTACTTCTTTCGAGAGAAACTCTTTCTCGAAAGCATCCGTTCTTGACAACAAAGATCTTGCCTTGGATCTTAAGTAGAAGGTATACCCGACAGTTTCCTTAGGGTATCCTATGAATACGCATTTTTCCGACTTGGGTTCGAGCTTTCCGGTTGAAGTTTCTTGACATAAGCATCGCATCCCCAAACTTTTAGAACGACAGCTTAGGTTTCTTCCCAAACCATAATTCATACGGTGTCGTCTCAGCGGATTTAGGCGGTGCCCTATTTAAAGTGAATGTAGCTGTCTCTAGGCGTATCCCCAAAATGATAGCGGTAAATCGGTAAGAGACATCATAGACCGCACCATATCCAATAGAGTGCGATTCGACGTTCGGACACACCGTTTATTTGAGGTGTTCCAGGCGGCGTGAGTTGTGAAACGATTCCACATTTTCTTAAGTGTGTGCCAAATTCGTGACTTAAATATTCTCCTCCACGATCTGATCGTAGGAACTTTATCTTACGGTCACGTTGATTCTCTACCTCACTCTGAAATTCCTTGAACTTTTCAAAGGTCTCAGACTTGTGTTTCATTAAGTAGACATACCCATATCTACTTAAGTCATCCGTGAGAGTGAGAACATAACGATATCCTCCGCGAGCCTCAACGCTCATTGGACCGCACACATCGGTATGTATGATTTCCAACAAGTTGGTTGCTCGCTCCATTGTTCCGGAGAAGCGGAGTCTTGGTCATTTTGCCTAAGAGGCAAGGTTAGCATGTGTCAAGCGATTCATAATCAAGAGACTCTAAAAGTCCATCAGCATGGAGCTTCTTCATGCGCTTGACACCAATGTGACCAAGGCGGCGATGCCACAAGTATGTGGGACTATCGTTATCAACTTTACATCTTTTGGCATCCACACTATGAACATGTGTAATATTACGCTCGAGATTCATCAAGAATAAACCATTGACCATCGGAGCATGACCATAAAACATATCTCTCATATAAATCGAACAACCATTATTCTCAGACTTAAATGAGTAGCCATCTCATATCAAGCGAGACCCGGATACAATGTTCATGCTCAAACTTGGCACTAAATAACAATTATTGAGGTTTAAAACTAATCCCGTAGGTAAATGTAGAGGCAGCGTGCGACGGCGATCACATCGACCACGGAACCATTCGGCGTGCATCGTCACCTCGTCCTTCGCCGATCTCCGTTTATTCCGCAGCTCTGCTTGTGAGTTACAAATATGAGCAACGGCACGGTATCAAATACCGGGAGTTACTACGAGTCTTGGTAAGGTACACATCAATTACATGTATATCAAATATACCTTTGGTGTTGCGGCCTTCTTATCCGCTAAGTATTTGGGGCAGTTCCGCTTCGTGCCCTTCCCTTGCAATAAAAGCACTCGGTCTCGGGCTTGGGTCCATTCTTTGACTTCTTCCGGCAGCAGGCTTACGGCGCGGCAACATCTTTGCCGTCCTTCTTGAAGTTCTTCTTACCCTTGCCCTTCTTGAACTTAGTGGTCTTATTGACCATCAACACTTGATGTTCTTTCTTGATTTCATCCTCTGCTGACTTGAGATCGAGAAAACTTCAGGAATGGTCTTTACCATCCCCGCATGTTGTAGTTCATCACAAAGCTCTTGTAGCTTGGTGGGAGCGATGGAGGATTCTGTCAATGACCGCCTCATCGGGAGGTTAATGTTCAAGCTGGGTCATACGGGCGTGCAACCCGGACATCTTCGAGGATGTGTTCACCGTGAACTGTTCTCCTCCATCTTACAAGCTGTAGAACTTGTCGGAGACATCATATCTCTCGACCGGGCATGAGCTTGGAAAACTAGTTTCAGCTCTTGAACATCTCATATGCTCCGTGATGCTCAAAATGCTTTTGGAGCCCGGTTCTAAGCTGTGAAGCATGCCGCCTTTGAGCGAGGGAGTAATCATCAAGACGAGTTTGCCAAGCGTTCATAACGTCTTGGTTCTCAGGGACGGGAGCGGCACCTAGCGGTCCTTCTAGGACATATTGCTTCCTGGCAGCTATGAGGATGATCCTCAGGTTCCGGACCCGGTCCGTATAGTTGCTGCCATCATCTTTCAGCTTGGTTTTCTCTAGGAACGCGTTGAAGTTCATGTTGACATTAGCGTTGGCCATTGATCTACAAGACATATTTGCAAAGGTTTTAGACTAAGTTCATGATAATAAAGTTCTTAATCAAAATTATGAAGTCCCACTTGGATTAGACATCCCTCTAGTCATCTAAGTGTTACACGATCCGAGTCGACTAGCCCGTGTCCGATCATCACGTGAGACGGACTAGTCATCATCGGTGAACATCTTCATGTTGATCGTATCTTCCATCGACTCGTGTTCGACCTTTCGGTCTCCGTGTTCGAGGCCATATGCGTACATGCTAGGCTCGTCAAGTTAACCCTAAGTGTTTTTTTGTGTAAAACTGTCTTACACCGTTGTATGTGAGCGTAAGGATCCATCACACCCGATCATCACGTGGTGCTTAGAACGACGAACTGTAGCAACGGTGCACGTTAGGGAGAACACTTCTTGAAATTTTGTAAGGATCATCTTATTTACTACCGTCGTCCTAAGTAAACAAGATGCATAAACATAATAAACATCACATGCAATTATATAGTTGTGACATGATATGGCCAATATCATCAAGCTCCATTGATCTCCATCTTGGGGCTCCATGATCATCTTGTCACCGGCTTGACACCATGATCTCCATCATCATGATCTCCATCATCGTGTCTTCATGAAGTTGTCACGCCAACGACTACTTCTACTTCTATGACTAACGCGTTTAGCAATGAAGTAAAGTAGTTTACATGGCGTTCTTCAATGACACGCAGGTCATGCAAAAAATAAAGACAACTCCTATGGCTCCTGCGGTTGTCATACTCATCGACATGCAAGTCGTGAATCCTATTACAAGAACATGATCTCATACATCACAATTCAACATTCATCACAACTTCGCCATATCACATCACATGATCAATCGCTGCAAAAACAAGTTAGGCGTCCTCTAGTTGTTGTTGCATCTTTTACGTGGCTGCGATTGGGTTCTAGCAAGAATGTTTTCTTACCTACGAATCACCACAGCGTGATTTTGTCAACTTCTATTTACCCTTCATAAGGGCCCTGTTCATCGATTCCGCTCCAACTAAAGTGGGAGAGCAGACACCGCCAGCCACCTTATGCAACTAGTGCATGTCGATCGGTGGAACCGGTCTCACGTAAGCGCACGTGTAAGGTTGGTCGGGCCGCTTCATCCCACAATACCGTTGAGCAAGAAAAGACTAGTAGAGGCAAGTAAGATGACAAGATCAGCGCCCACAACAAATTGTGTTCTACTCGTGCATTAGAGAACTACGCATAGACCTAGCTCATGATGCCTTTGTTGGGGAGCGTTGCGAGAAAATTAAAATTTTTCCTACGGCTTCACCAAGATCCATCTATGAGTTCATCTAAGCAACGAGTAACGGAGAGAGATTGCATCTACATACCACTTGTAGATCGCGTGCGGAAGCTTGCAAGGCGATGATGGAGTCGTACTCGAGCGTGATTCAGATCACCGATGCCAAGTGCTGAGCGGACAGCACCTCCGCGTTCAACACACGTGACGGGACGGCGGCGTCTCCTCCTTCTTGATCCAGCAAGGGGAAGGAGAGGTTGAGGAAGACAGCTCCACCGGCAGACGACGGCGTGGTGATGGTGGAGAAGCGATCTCGGCGAGGCTTCGCCGAGCTCTTACGGAGGAGGAGATGTGTTGGGGAGGGAGGGCTGCGCCTTGGGAGTTGGTCCAGCAGCCCCTTCCTCCTCCCTTTATATAGGCCCCCAGAAGTGGCGGCCTGGAGATCTAATCTCCGGGGCGGCGGCCAAGGGGTGGAGTGCCCCAAGCCGGTGGGCGCCCCCCCCCTAGGGTTTCAACCCTAGGCGCGGGGTGGGCCTGGGCGCACCAGCCCCCGTGGGCTGGTTCCTTCCCCTTTGGCCCAGGGGCCCTCCGGATAGGTGGCCCCACCGGTGGACCCGGGACCCTTCCGGTGGTCCGTGATTTTACCAGAGAACCGAAACTTTCCGATGGCGAATCACCACTTCCTATATATTATTCTTTACCTCCGGACCCTTCCGAACTCCTCGTGACGTCCGGGATCTCATCCGGACTCGAACAACGTTCGGTGGTCACATACTTGACTTCCTACTAACCCTAGCGTCACCGAACCTTAAGTGTGTAGACCCTACGGGTTGGAGACACGCAGACATGACCGAGGCGACTCTCGGGCAATAACCAACAGCGGGTGCGGATACCCATGTTGGCTCCCACATGCTCCTCGATGATTTCATCGGTTGAACCACGATGTCGAGGATTCGATCAAACCCATATACAATTCCCTTTGTCAATCGATGCGTTACTTGCGAGACTCGATCGTCGGTATCCCAATACCTTGTTCGGTCTCGTTACACGGCAAGTCACTTTACTCGTCAGTAATGCATGATCCGTGGCCAACATCTTGGTCACATTGAGCTCATTATGATGATGCATTACCGAGTGGGCCCAGAGATACCTCTCCGTCATACGGAGTGACAAATCGATCTCGATCCGTGTCAACCCGCAGATACTTTCGGAGATACCGTAATGCACCTTTATAGTCACCCGATTCGTTGTGACGTTTGATACACCAAGGCACTCCTACGGTAACCGGAGTTACGATCTCATGGTCGAAGGAAGAGATACTTGACATTGGCAAAGCTTCTAGCAAACGAACTATACGATCTTTTATGCTATGCTTATGATTGGGTCTAGTCCATCACATCATTCTCCTAATGATGTGATCCCGTTATCAACGACATTCAATGTCCATAGTCAGGAAACCATGACTATCTATTGATCACAACGAGCTAGTCAACTAGAGGCTCACTAGGGACTCATTGGGTCTAAGTGTTCACACGTGTATTACGATTTCCGGATAATACAGTTATAGCATGAACAAAAGACAATTATCATGAACATTGAAATATAATAATCCTTTTATTATTGCCTCTAGGGCATATTTCCAACAGGGGGGCACCCCATAGACACACAAGTTGATCATTGAGATCGTTCCTTAGCCGTGTGCGGTGCCCCCCTCCACGATATTACACCTCGGTCATATTGTAGCGGTGCTTAGGCGAAGCCTGCGACAGAGAACATCAAGATCGTCACCACGCCGTCGTCTTGACGGAACTCCTCCGTGCCTCTGCTGGATCGAGTTCAAAAGTGCGTCATCGAGCTGTACGTGTGTCAAGAACTTGGAGGTGTCGAATAACGGTGCTTGGATCGGTTGGACGGGAGGACGTCGACTACTTCCTCTACGTTGCGTCAACGCTTCCGCTTCGGTCTACGAGGGTACGTAGACAACACTCTTCCCTCTCGTTGCTATATCATCACCATGATCTTGCGTGTGCGTAGGAATTTTTTTGAAATTACTACGTTCCCTAACAGCATGCTGGCTGGCTAAGCTCGGCTGTGAATGGACCGTACTGCCGCTCGAGCTCGGTTGGTAGCTTGGAGCCATGTGTAGGAGATAGAAGGAATGATCACGTCATCAAGGCATGGGTAGCGGCCATGGTGCTTCGGCTGAATGGCCACTACTGTCGCCTCGTCGGTCTGCGACAGGATGGGGTCACCAACATCCGACCCAAGATATAACCTCCGAAACGACTCCTTGTAGTTGTAGGACAACATGTTCTTCTCGGTATTGCCATAGTACTCGCTCTCGCCGTCCTTGCGCTTACTCCACGCACGGGCCAGTTTCCATAAATCCATGTTTGAGAGCGGCTTCTTCAACTTGCCCTCCTGCAACGTCAAACAAAAGTTAGCCATACATAAGAACATGGCGTTAAATAGAAGAAAAAGAATGTATCATGTATATAGATATACCTAGACGGCCTTGTAGCCCCAGTGGTTCATGTTTCCTTGACCATGTGTTCCGTCAGGTCCACGATTAGCCCGGTTTTTTCTACTCTTGGCAGCAAACTCTGCATCCTGCCCGAGCCACCTATCCACCAAACTCGCCCATCCATCATCCCTTCCGTAGCACCAAGCAGGAATAATCTAAATAATGGAAGCATGGCATGTCATCACGATACAATGAAATTGACTGTTTATACGTCGGAATGAAAAGTCTGTAAAACTTACCATCATGTACTGCTCCCTATTCAAGGTAAGCCCCTGCATCTGCGCTTCTTTCTTGCTCATCTTTCAACCAAGGTAGTTAGTTGTGGTAGTAGTGCGAGATGGCAACCCAGTGCACCTCGTACTGAATCTGGCGAGCTTTATTCCTCGCAGCCGCCACCAAGACCACGTCGGCAGTGTCCTTGTGCTCCTCAAGAACCCTATAGAATTGCTATAGTCATGCATAAAACTGGAATGAAACAAGGCATGAGTTAAGTGATTCGATGATAAACCATGAACGGAACTCAAAATGAGTGATTCTGAAGAGAACTTACCCAAATTTTTGTGATCAGGGCCTTAGCGGCCATCCCGTACTCCGTGACCCTGCAGCTTCGTAGTGCTCCAAGGTTGGTCAAAACCCGCAGCTCCGGGTCCTAGTATGGCCGTGTGTTGTACATGCCCGGCCAAATCTCCTTCAACAGGATAGTAATAATGTTGTTCGGTTTACGACCGCTCTCTCCAACAAGTTTCCAATTGCTGCAAAGAATAAAAAAATTAGCATGTGTACAATGAAAATGTTAGTATGTGTTCAAAATATGATTGAGAGGCACTTACTATTTCCCAGCGGGTTCAATGAGCCACTTCTTCTCCTCGGTAGCAGGAGGTGTAGGTAGTTTCGCAGTACCACGCAGCCACCCCTTCGTATCACCCGGCAGCAAGTCACCCCACTCTTCGCCACCACCCTCCCTGCCACCACCCTCCTCGTCTGCATCCTCCTTGCCTGCCTCCTCCTCGCCCTCCTCCTGAACCTCCTCCTCCTCCTTACCCTCCTCCTGATCCTCCTTTCGAACCTCCTCCTCCTCATACTTAGAGGATCCCACAGTATAGTAGGGCGTCGAAGACGACCCCCCTATGTCGGACACAGAGCGTAGTTTCTTGCCCCAACCACATCTCCCCCACCCCCTCCTCCTCTAGGGGCTCTCCCCCACCCCTCCTCCTTTAGGGCATCTTCCCCTAATCGCTCAACCTCCCTGTGAGGTGTCATTCTCAAGTAGTTCGGGGGGGGGGGGGAGGCTGACGGGGTCGTCCACTTCAAGTAACACTTTTTTTTCTTAGAAAAACCCGCGCCGCCAGCCTTGCCCATGATTAGCCAATCTGCATTGAGAAGAGAATAAACAATTAGTAAGGATAACAGATACATAAGCATATACAAAAGCATATTAAGCCTACAAAAAAGAACATTAAGAAAATCTATGCCGACGGCCTGGCCGTCAGCATACCCCCCTCTAGGAGCTCCCAGCAGACGCCATGTGGCACGTATTTGTCGACGGCCTCGCAGTCGGGATATACCCCTGCAGAAGCTCCCAGCAGACGCCACGTGGCACGTATATGCCGAAGGCCCTGCAGAAGATCCGACCGGACGACACGTGGCACGTATATGCCGGCATATACGTGCCACGTGTCATCTCTTCATTGGATCCACTTGGTGATAGCGCCGTTAGTTGCCGCCTCGCCATATTTTGTGCCGACGGTTGTACAAAAGCCATCAGTATATGTCTATGCCAACGACATATTTATGCCGATGGTTTGACAAGCCTACGCCGTCAAGATTGAAGCCAACGGCAGCCGTCGGCATAGGGGTATACCGACGGTATACGGCCTGTGTCGACGGCCTCAGGCCCTCATCATATGGGTGTATTCCGGTAGTGACTACACGCTTTCGCCTCAACAGATTACCCGCTACTTTGGATTTTTAGAGATGATGACTGAAATAAGCATTCATGGAAAAAAATGTTGAATTAAGAAACATTAGTATGTATATGAAAGTTGTCTGGTGGACAACATCTAGGCCATGGTTTTCTTGAATCCAGACGTAACATTGGTTCATGTCACAGTGGGAGACTTGAGAACCAAGGTTCATACTGTATTGCTCTGTAGGCATCTGCTGGGTTATTTTGGGGATTTTTTTAAGCTTCTTCGAGGCTATTTCGAAGCATCGGGAAATGCCTTGGATGCTGCAATCAGAGGCTTCAAGGATTATTTGGCGTCGGGTTCAGCACCAAGCAATGTTGATGCGGCATCATCTAGAGGTATGGCTGAACGAATATTGCTCAAAATTGAACCTGACATTTCTTCCTTATGTTGCCTGATGATTATGCCAGGTGATATAGACGAGTATTAATATCTTACAATGCGCATCTTGTGTAACTCAAGTTGTTCATACGTCAATGATTGTTAATCGCAGTGGCATCGGATGTCCCGGTGATGAAGATGAATAATCCGACAAACATCACTGAATGGGCGGAGCTAATTGTCAAGGAGATGTCGTCCGCTTCAGATTTGGTCGATGCCAAGAATCGAGCCTTCAGGATACTTGAATTGTTCGACAAATCTGCCGCGCACTGCAATACTCCTGATGAAAAGCAGAAAATGCGTGAGGTAACTGATGCATATCTACTGTTGATTGATACACGCTCTGTTAAGAATTATGACATACTCCCTCCATCCCATAATGTAAGACATTTTTTTGACACTAGTGGCAGTGTCAAAAAACAGGGACTGGTAGTTGCTAGTCTAAATTCAGACATTGACAGTAGATCACAACCATAAGACACCAATTGATACATGATACTGCTAAATCAAATGTTACTTCTGGGATGTTGTTCTGGAAATACCAATGTGCTCGATAAAACTTAACAAATAAGACAATGATTGATCTGATGAAGCAAACTACTGAACTAGTCTTAACTGATGATGATTTAGACGGCTATAACGAAAACATGGCATCTGTTTTGGAACGTAGCTAGCAAGCATCTGCTAGGCTGCTCAAACGGCATCCATCACCTCACCATCTTGAGAGCAACAGCTACATAAACTACGACCGATTGGTTCCAACTTCCAAGCCATAGCCATGGCGGGGAACCACGAGAACCATGGCCTGCTTTTGGCCGGTGCCATCCTGCTTCTCACTCTTCTCCTCGTCGTCAAGCTCAGGCGACGCAGCAGCAAGCAGTTTGGTGGCCTGACGCTGAACCCGCCTCCGGGGCCATGGCAGCTGCCGGTGATCGGCAGCATGCACCACCTCGTGGGCGCGCTCCCGCACCGCGCCATGCGCGACCTCGCCCTCCGGCACGGCCCGCTCATGCTGCTCCGCATGGGCGAGCTCCCCGTCGTTGTGGCCTCGTCGGCGGCCGCGGCGATGGAGATCATGAAGACCCACGACGTCGCCTTCGCCACGCGTCCGAGGACCAACACCATCGTTTCGCTCACTGGAGACGGCCTCGGCATCGCCCTCGCGCCGCACGGCGACCACTGGCGCCGCGTCCGCAAGCTCTGCGCCACGGAGCTTCTCGGCGCGCCGCGGGTCCGGTCGTTCCGAGGGACGCGTGAGGCCGAGGCGGCCGCCCTCGTTGCGTCCGTGGCCGTGGAGGCGGCGTCCGGAGCAGCTGTGAACGTCAGCTCCCTCGTCGCCACGTATGTCGCCGACGCCGTAGTGCGCTCCATGGTTGGCGACCGGATCGCGGACCGCGAAGCCTTCCTGGCGTGCCTTTACGAGGGTGTCAGGGTGGCCGCCGGGTTCAGCCTCGCCGACCTGTTCCCGTCGTCGCGCCTCGCGCGCGCGCTCAGCGGGACGGCGCGCCAAGTGGAGGCGATGGTCCGGGAGATGTCCCGGCTCATGGACGGCGTCATCGAGGAGAAACGCGCGAGGAAGGCGGCCGGCGCCGGCTGCGAGGAAGAGGAGGACATCCTGGACGTGCTTCTGGACGGCGGCGACGGCGGCGGCGCGCCTCTCGACATCGGGACGGTCCGTGCTATGATGAGGGATCTCTTCGGGGCCGGGAGCGAGACCTCGGCGTCGACGTTGCAGTGGGCCATGGCGGAGCTGGTGCGGAAACCGGCGGCGCTCCGGAGGGCGCAGGCGGAGGTGCGCAGCGCGCTCGCCGGGCAGAGCCGAGCCCGGGAGGAGGCCCTGCAGGAGCTGCCGTACCTGCGGCTGGTGATCAAGGAGACGCTCCGGCTGCACGCGGCAGTGCCGCTGCTCCTCCCGCGGGAGTGCCGCGAGCCCAGTCGCGTCCTCGGGTACGACGTGCCCCAGGGCGCCATGGTGCTGGTCAACGCGTGGGCCATCGGCCGGGACGCGGCGAGCTGGGGGCCGGACGCCGAGGAGTTCCGGCCGGAGAGGTTCGAGGAGGAATCCGCGGCGGCGGTGGACTTCAGAGGGACGGACTTCCAGCTTGTGCCGTTCGGCGCGGGGCGGAGGATGTGCCCCGGGATCACGTTCGGGCTCGCCGTCATGGAGGTCGCGCTGGCGAGCCTCCTCTTCCATTTCGACTGGGAGGTCCCCGGGGGGACGGAGGAGCTGGACATGGCGGAGGCGTTCGGGATCACGGCGAGGAGGAAGACCGACCTGTGGCTGCATGCCACCGTCGTCGTGCCACCTCTGTAAGTAAATTTACATGTGGAGAATTATTGTGTGGGAAATCTGTATGATCGATCTTCTAGCTTGCGGCTCTGTAAATTTGTCTCAAAACTCATACGATTCTTGTTCAGTTTCGCATCTTGTGGAAAATTATTGAAGTAGTATTCTTGTTCAGTTCCGTCCCCGAAAAAACGTCAGCGCGTGCAGTGTACTGGCAATTTTGCAAAAACGCCCTCATTCTTTCAAACATTGACAATTTCTGGTTCTAAACTGTCAATTTCTCAACACTGATGTTGATTTCTGTACTGTCAATTTTTGAACATTACAGTGGAGTATTGGCATTATATAACATTTGTGTACTGTCAGTGGAGCGTTGCCAAGTTTCTGAACATTTGTGTACCGTCAGTTCCATCAACATTACAGTGGAGTGTTAAGTACTGTCAATTTCAGTTATAAGTGTTCTGTCAATATTTGTAATGTTCACTATGAAATTTCAACTACAGTGGAGTATTCTCACACTGCTATTGAGCATTTCGGGATATTTTAATGTGATTTTCATTCAAGTTTCATAAATTTCAGAGCAGTGCTAGGCGGACGACAAAAGTTGGACGACGAGCGCACGACGAGTGAAATCCAGCCAGCAAATCTCGCCCATGGCCATGCAACGTACGTTGGATTGCTGGTCGTGCATAGATCGGCCACACTATGTCGTGTGTGGAGCAATTCCATAAATTCAGTTACCTGTCTACTGTCAAAATTTAGTTTACTACTATATGATTCAGTTAAGTATAACATCAATCCTATTCATTTTCAAGGAGTAACACACATGCTAGAGTAAATCACACGGAGCAAAGCAAAGCAAATGGTGTTGAAGCTGACTCTCTGAGCTCACCTTTTCTTGTCTGTTGGTTGCCTCTCACAACACACACGGAAGACAATGGACGCAGGAGTTTTGTTGACGTGCTGCTTCTCACACTCCAACATCTTTTCTCACTTCTATTCCCTTAATGAAAACAACTACTCCCTCCATTCGGAATTACCCGTCTAAGAAACGAATGTATCTAGATGTATTTTAGTTATACATATATCCATTTTTGTGACAAGTAATTCCGAATGGAGGGAGTAGTTAAAATGCCTTAAGTAAAGCTAACACGCACACACAGCTAAGGCAACGAAACCTGCCGGGCTCTTGTGCCACACACGACTCTCCACTAACCAACTAACTCCACGACCTATTCCTCTGCCACTAACACACACACACGGACATGCATACTATCTTGACTACTCCCTCCGTTCCTAAATACTTATCTTTTTAGGTATTTTAACAAATGACTACATACGGAGCAAAATGAGTGAATCTACACTCTAAAATATGTCTACATACATCCGTATGTAGTAGTCATTTGAAATGTCTAGAAAGACAAATATTTAGGAACGGAGGGAGTAGATATCTTCCGCAGCCCGTTGGCTTTATCACTTTGCATGCACCACCGCGTCACCCGGGAGTGCGCCAGCTTCATGCGACACATCGGCTTCTCACCGTGCACGATCTCCTTTGACTGAAACCACCTGCTCATATGCATCACACAAATGTCTACACACTCTATACTAACACGTTACTACATGCAGAACTGAAAGTAAAATGCTGATACGAAATATCAATATTAAATCTAACAAATGGCTCCATTATTATTGCTAGAGTAAATCACAGAGCAAAGCAAATGCGGGAGATGCTAACCTTTCCTTCTTCAAGCTTTTCTTCTTGCATTAATGATCATGATCACAAGCATGTACTGACTGAATTTGAATTTATGCAGTTCTCTCCTTTTCTTCTTCAGGCTTTTCTTCTTCCAGTATTGATAATGATCATGACACCTTGCATAAAGAGGAAAAATTAAACTAGTGATGTGGATGGTTAATTAATCCCTATATCATCTGAATATTTCTCAAGAGAGTACTTCAAAAACAAATGAACATCATGCACCTGAAAAAAAATGAACATCTATGGATGGTTAATTAATCCCTATATCACCTGAAAGCACTTAAAAAGGATAGCAAGTCAATGGCTCCAATACGCTATTGGGGGTGTTTGTCACAGAAAAGAAGTGCAGAAGATAACACCCATATGAAGTAGTAAATGTATGAATTGTGAGACAGTGGTGCTAGGATCATGCAGAAGAATAACATCATGCAAAAGTGCAAAAGATAGCACCCAAACATTTCTATACTGCCAAACATTTGAAGCACTGCAAAAGATTTATGTAACGCCCAACATTTGAATTACTGCCAAAAACAAATTTGAAGTATAATAATGATAGAACATTAAGATAAGATTGATGTTGATTTGGTATTATAACTGAATTAGTGTTCAAATAGATTCAATTAGTGTCCGAATAGATTCAAACGGTCAAATAGATTCAAAGGTCTTTTCAAATTAGTGTTCAAGTGAAGACGGTGACGAACTTTGACTGAAGAATAAGCATGAGGCTATATCCTGTTGGACACAGTCATAATAAAAACGAGGCTATATCCTGTTGGAAATATGCCCTAGAGGCAATAGTATTGTATTATTATATTTCCATTTCACAGTTAAGAGTTTATATTTCATGCTTTAACCGTTGTGATACTGGAATATCAATGTAAAACTCATATTCATGTGTGGAATGATAAATGGTAAACTATAGGATCCTGGTCTTGCCTCTGAGACTGGCTCAAGTGTTGTTGGTGATCATGTTTTCCGTATCTTAGGATATCATTAAAGTGTAACGATAGTCCTAAAACAGTCTTATCTTATATATATTTACTAATTGGAGGCATCATTAGAAGCTCCACGTTAATCCACATCAACAAAATTAATTTAGCCATCCGATTTAAAATTTGATGGTCAAGATCTATTAAAAGATACCACGGACATAGATTGGAAGTTTACGTTGACACGTTTAGAAAGGTGTCCCCAACACCCATCTCCAATTAAAAATAAAATAAACACCACGTACATAGATAGGAAGTTTAAGTTGCCACGTTTAGAAAGGAGTCCCCAACACCCATGGCCAGTTTCTGTGAAAATATTAACGGAAATGTTAACGCCCACACGTGTGGGTGTTTGCACATCGTCCACACGCCTCCATCACCACTCATTTTGCCACGTATGAATAGATGACATCAGCAGAATTTTTTTTGGTTTTCGGCTTAAAAATGTTGTATCTCCTAAATAAAAAAGTGAACTAAAAATCCGTTTTCACCATTAAATCCGTCTTGACGAGATCTTCAAAACTAGACCCCATGTTGATATGTTTCGACGATTTTTTTTTGCCAGAAGTTGCCACGATGTTTACACTGCAGTTGCCATAGGGCTTAAACTAAAGTTGCCATGTGGCAATTTTAGTATTTTGATGATGGCAACTCCAGTACTTTGACCATAAAAATTATTTTTTGTATGAACCATGGCAACTTTACGTGCATGTATCATGGCAATTTTAGTTTATGGTTCATGGCAAGTCTAGTTTCTTAATTTCCCGTTTTATAAATGTCAAAATTTACTTTTAAATGTAGAAGAAAATAGCTGAAACATATCATGGCAACTTCAATGTAAACATCATGGCAATTCATATGCAATAGACATGGCAACTTTTAATCCAAAAAAATTCATCAAAACATATCAACATTGGATCTAGTTTCGAAGATCTCATCGCGAGGGATTTAATGGTGAAAACGGATTTTCAATTGGATTTTTCGTTTAAGAGATAAAACATTTTAAAAACTGAAAATCCAGAAAGATTTCTGCATGCATGCATGCGATGACGTGGCAATCTGTTTACATTAGAGACGTGTGGTGAGTCTCCCTTCCTGCCACACGTGTGGCAGTTAGCGCGACCCAATATTAAATAGCGCTGCATCTTTTAAAAAAAACACCACGTACATAGCTAAGATCAAGCTGGATGCTGCTTCTTTAAAAAAAACTACCATGTACGTACAGAGGATGAAACTGGCACCGTCCAATTCCTGAGAAAATATTAAATAACGCTGCTTCTTTTGAAGAAAAAAAATTCACCGCGTACATAGATAGCACAAAGCTGGACGCTGCTTCTTTTGGAAAAAAAACACCACGTACGTACACATAGGATGAAGCTGACACGTGCAAAAAAGTGTCCCCAACAGCCACGTCCAATTTCTGAACAAATAGAAATAGTGTGTGTGCCTTCTTCCCTTAAAAGGGCAAACAAAGATATGTCCAAATATTGGCCAACTGAAAAGTCCTCAGATCCCACGTCTCCTGTGTCAATCCCAGAAAACCAAATCCATGCACGTACAAGAGATGGACCTCAAGCCTCAGGTTCTCGGAAAAGGAGTCTCCCTGATTTTGAAAATTAATTTTTTTATCTTAGGGTTGAGGAAGGCCAGACATGTAGCCGACGTCATCGGATTCCTCTTTATATTCCCGAAGTTCTAACAAGGGATCATATGCTTGACAGTCTGGGTGGCATAGCCGACTTTGACAATGGAGTCGAAGTCATTGGGGGCGGAATGCAAAATCTTGTGCTGTGTGCGCCTGATTCTCAGGTGCCAGGGTTAACATGGCACCTAGATGAGCCCACTGGTGCTGTCCATGAATAGTTTTGGGGAGGTTGAGTGGGTACTTGCCATCTGAGATATCGAGGATGAAGGCTCCAAAATAGTTAGTCTCTGTGCTACTCATCTATCGGTCAAAGAGACATGTTTGCCCGAGAGCTTTTTGACCATGAATTTCCGATCTTGGGAATCCGCCGGATGATTGCTGAGGAGACATGTGCCAGAGCCAAAGGAAGAAGGAGAAGAAGTGAAGACGCCATTACAAACATCACTGCAACAACCATACGTGTGCATTTTCCTCTCGAGTAAAGTGCATCATAAGTCCTAAAACTATTGGTGATGTGTCAGTTTAGTCCTATAACTTGGAAACTGCAGCTTTGGGTCCTAAAACTATTGGAGGTTTGTCAATTTAGTCCTATAACTTCGAAACTGCAGTTTTTGGTCCCAAAACTATTGGAGGTGTGTCAGTTTAGTCCTATAACTTTGAAACTGCAGTTTTGGGTCCCAAAACTATGCAAGTTTGTTCATCTCAGGTCCTAAGCTTGCATGGCCAGCATCTATGGTGCATTTTTTCTAAATTTTGCAATTCTAGTATAAATTGCAACTACATATTAGCACACATATAGAAACTAAACATAAATTTGAATGTTCAACCAAATTATGAATATAGTTTACAAACTGAATTCAGAGTTTACAAACTGAATTCAAAGTTTACAGACTGAATTATTCAAATTTAAACACGCCGAATGGTTCAAATGTAGCAAGTAGCAGTTCAAAGCCTCTGGGTGTCTTCCTCGGTTGGTGCTCGCAAGTACTCCGGGTGAACCTTCGAACCGCCTCCAAGATTGTGTCTTCGCCAATGCGTACATAGTCATCAATTGCATCGGCAGAACACCCATATGCCAAGACTCAAACAGCCGCAATGCATTTCATCAGAGAGCTTGCACTGATCTCTCCAGATGCATTTCTCCTGAGCTTGAACCAGTCATCATATCTCTCAACGGCTTTTGCAATGGTCACAAAAAGACTTGTGTGCATCCGAAAGCGTCGGCGAAAGTACTTCTTCGGATAGGTTGGGTTTGGATCAGAGTAATCTTTCATGATCTTGGCATGGCCCTCCGCTCTATCACGGTTGATGTGTATGCAGCCGAATCGTGATCCTCTCCTCGGCCGCCGAACATCATCATTGAAAATCATGCCTAAAACGGTGTCAAAGTCATCACCGTCTTCTTCCTCCTCTTCGGATGACGACGAGTCAAAATCATGCCTAAATTATAGGGGTTCAGTTAGAAATGCCCTAAGAGGTTTTGGCGCGGCCACCATGGAGACCCTGAGCCAGTCGGCATGGAGGACAACATCCCTCTCCTTGGGTGCGACCGCCGGAGAGACACCGTGCCAATCGGGATGGAGGACGCCATCCCAACCTCCTCTCTCTCATGACATTGTCCTTGCCCCGATACCCTTACCGTAGAGCTGGTCATGCATGTTGTTGTTTGGGCACGAGCATGGCCACAGGTGAAATAGTCACTGCTGCGGGACGGCGTGGAAGTTAACCTGGTGGGTCCATCGGGTCAACCTGGCAACAATTCAAGCATCTCCAAGTGACACGGCGGCAGGTCAATGCTGGCCGTGCAAGCTTAGGACCTGGGATGAACAAACTTACATAGTTTTGGGACCCAGAACTCTAGTTTCAAAGTTATAGGACTAAACTGGCACAGCTCCAATAGTTTCAAGACCTAAAACTGCAGTTTCAAAGTTATATGACTAAACTGACACACCTCCAATAATTTTAGGACTTATGATACATTTTACTCTTTCCTCTCCTATGAAAGCAACACGGCTCCAGGGTGGCCCTCACACCCTGTTCCATCTTCCAATGGTCTGCCATGCATGCTACCTACTAAAATAAAGCACTTTCGTTATCAGGTTAGCCCTCACATTCAGTTAATGTATTAAAGCAATTTCTTTACGAGCTAAAGACACCGGAGATTTCTATATTTATTTCTTATAATATTGCATAGTTTTCATAAAATAAATCTGACATCTTTTTCAGTATTGTGATTTTGTTGTACAGTATATGTTAGTCTACAAAAATAATGGTACGTTGATATAAATCCGAAAATTACAAGTGGCAATTTAGAGGTGTGTTCGCAGCAATGATTTCTTAGTTTAAAGCAACTATATTTGGTTGCTATTCGTTGCAGAGAGAGTGTATGAAATACAATAGTACTACCTCCGTTCTAAAATATATGACGTTTTGGTAGGCTAAACTAGCCTACCAAAACGTCTTATATTTTGGATAGGAGGTAGTATATGTGTACAACAATTGAAACACTTTTGAGATATGTCATAGGTCGAGTTGATCTGAATGATTTTGTCATAGTTAAGGAATTTAAGTGTTATTAAAGTTGTTTATTTCTTTAGTTATTTGGATAGGGCACTAAAATTTGCACTGCACAAAACTCTCTGCAGTTGCATTTGTCAATGATCGTGGCATGACTTATTTCAGAAAATTAATACATAGTAAAAAATGTTTTAAGCTACGAGGGACATGAATATCACCAATATTGTCTAATATCTTGGTATTATGTTTTTTATTTAATTTTTAGTTGTTTTTATAAATAATAACACATGCATTAAATGAACGCAAAGATAACCTGGAACCATACAAACAATAAATTTCACTATCATGCTCTAAAGTATGGAGAACTAATGTTTTAGATATACAGAAAAATGCTGAAACAAGTAGTTCCTAGCCCATGCAGGTGCGCAGGTTGAGGACTAGTATTTAAAAAGTTAGGGCAATGCATGAGGGGTCGAGGACCATCAAAAAAAGAAACAACGGCCTACCGCCACGATGGGCCCTTGTGCGAGTGACGCGTGCAGGAACAACACCGAAACGATAAAAAAGGAACAAACAATACTAATCTTGATGTGTAAACCATGTGACTAGAAAGTTAGACGTGAGATAACTATTTCACATCTACTCCCTCTGTACCGAAATACTTGTAGTTGGGGGCGATGTGAAATAGCAAATCTGTTAAACCAAATCTATCTCTATCTCTTCTAATCCCTAACTAACACGTTTATACTTCTAACAAACTCAAAATTTCCTGGTAAACGTTTGGGGCCGGGGCACCGGCGGAACGATTCGGTCGGTCTCCCTCTTCCTCGCGCAGCGCACGTACAGGAGGGCACCAGCGCCGGCAGGCACCACGCGTCGGCCAGGCGACCAGCGCGCTCCTTCGACCGCCGCCGCCAGAGAAGAGCGCCTTGTCGTCGCGCGCCGCCCTCGCCGGATGTCGTTCGCGGCGGCCGCCCCTCCGGATCTCGTTCGCCTGCGGCCGCGCCCTCGCCGGATCTCGTGCGCCTTCGGCCGCCCCTCGCCTCAGGCTCGCCGGGGCGCCGCGACGGAGGTGCTGGGACTGCGCCAGGGGCACCATATCGAGCTGTGCCGACGAGCCTCCATGGACGACCCACGGTGAAGGTTGCATCGCCAACGAGCGGACAACGATGCTGGATCCATCATTTTGTTTTGCTTCAACCGGCGAAATCCCAAGCTGGAACCACAGCTGTTTTTTGCTGCAACCGATAAGCGAGTTGGAAACACAGCTGGTTTTTGCTACAACTATATCATTTTTTTGCTACATCCGGCGTCTCTATTTGCTACAATCTCTCGGCGGTGTAGTTTGGCCGATGACGACAAACAACTGCAACTGGGAGATCAGAAAAGTTGCAACCCATGCCGCGAAATGGTACAACCGGCAATAAAAAAAGCTACAACTGTCGGACTGACGTGTTGCAACCAAAGACGTCAAACTTGTGGCCAACGACACCAGAATAGTTGCAACCTACGACCAGGAGCTGCAACCGGCATCCAGTTTTGCTACAACCTGCATTTTGCCGTGCTACCATCGGCGTCGAGTTTTGCTACAACCGGAATCAACAGTTGAAAAAAAAGCTTCAACCGGCGATGTTTTTTGCTGCCACCGTTGACGAATTTTGCTACAACCTTTAATCAGGGGGTCCGGCGGGGGTACTGGACTGCGAGCGGCAGGGCGCGGGGCTGCAAACTGCCGGAGATGCAACCGGTGACTGGCGTTGCCGGAGCCGCGGCCATCACCAGCGAGGGGAGCTGCAACCCACGGGCGACCCGCGGCCATCACCCGGCGAAGTTTTTGCTACATGTGGATCCCGGCGAGAAACATGAGAGGAGATGGCGGAGACGGCGGCGAAGGCGGCCACCGGTGCGAAAGTCACGGCATCCGATGGCGGGGCGGCGGAGGAGGAGGTCAAATAGCGGGGTGACGGCCGGCGGCCGGAGAGGAGAGGAAGAAGGAGAGGGGAAGTCAACGCGGGGGACGCGGGGGGATCGAACGGCCTAATCGCGTGCATCGAACGGCTAGGGCTGGACCGGCCGAAACTGTTCGGCCGGTGCGCCGGCGCCTAGCATCGCCCAAATTTCCTTGTCTTTTCTTGTTTTCATTGTCGGCCTGTGTCGACCAGCTAGTAAAGAGATGGTGTAATCCAGACAGGGGGCTGGTTATCCAGCCAAGGGTGCAGACCCTCGAACCGGCTCATGCTCTTGCTCTCAAAATCCCAGATGCCAACGTCTCGTCGGGTGATCGGCGGGAAGTGTTGCTCGCTGTCGTCGGCAAGATAGGCACAATTACGCCGTAACATGGGATATTCCTTCACCGGAAGGCATATCGGCGATCCGTATCCAAGGAACAAGGCATAGTCCTGCCCAATGCCGTCCAGTGTCACCAACTTAGACCTACCAAGACCAACCTTCTCGATACAAATGTCAGTGGTGGAGATAACCTTCTCTCCCTCGCGTGGTCTCCTCAGCAGCAGTTGCCTTGTCACCAGCAGGAGCTCGCCGCCGCGGAGGACGAGGTAGTGAGTGTGCCTCCGCTCGAAGTTTGTGAGCAGGTACGACATGGGCCATGCCGTGGGCGCCGCCGGTCCATCAACGACCACCGCGAAGAGGATGCCCCCGCCTTCGCATAGCACGTAGAAAAGACCATCGTCGTCGTTGTGGACAACGGCGATGGCGTCCGGTTCAAGGTGGGAGGAGAGCGAGGTCCAGCGCTCGTCGCCTGGCCTGGCATAGGAGGCCTCCCCGTGTGGCATGTGCACCAGGAGGACGATGTCGGCGGCAGAGATGGCGACGTGGCGGAACATCCAGTTGCGGACCGTTCGTGCTGTGACGAGCTGCATGTCCGGGGCGGCGTCGCCGAACGCGTGGTCGACGTCGTACACGGCGGTGCCGTCGTCATCAAAAAAGGTGCCCTTGACGCGCGCGAGGGTGGCGACGGCCGGGAGCGCGGCCCGTGCCCCGGTGAGAGGGTTGAGCAGGCAAGGGTTGGCCGTGGCCACGTCTGCGGCGAACACCCACCCATGTGCCGAGCCGCCGGTGACGAAGCCGTTGCCACCACCGCCGCATGGGAAGGTGGCACCGGTGGACAGCGAGTAGATCGCGGCAGCACCGTCGGCGGTGGCGTGCATTAGGCAGGGCGGTGGGTTGGGCTTCGCGTGGAGGCCGAGGCGGCGGAACTCAGCGTAGGCGGAGCGCCACGAAGAGCAGACGGCCCCAGCGCGGACGATATCGGTGACCTCCATCATCGCCATGGCCGTGAGCAGCACGTCCTCCGGCAGCCCTGACCAGCAGTCCCGGTCGTTGCCGCCATGAGCATCTAGCTGTTCGATCACCGCTGATGCTGGTGCCCGCTGTCGTTTTGGGAGCGAGAAGCAGTGTCGGCGAGCCCACCGTGCGACCTGCCCCGCCGCCGCTGCCACCAGTTGCCGCACTTTGGACGGTCGTCTCGCCCTCCCGCCGAAGCACACGGAAATTGTTGCCGTCATTGCGTTGAGTTCCCGGGACTTGCGCTTCGCCATCGATCGATCATATCATATAAACGGAATTTGAGGGAGATTCCAGCTCGAGTTCTTTCCGGGGATGGATTAGATCCGTCCGAGTTGTACACGAGCGATCGATGCGCACGGTTTATGGACGACCAGGAAACGATCCCTGGCTTCTCAGCGGACTGCTTTTTGGCCGTGGGATTCACACTTCCCAGGCGACCGATTGTGTAGCAGGGTCCGTGCCCTGGTTGGAGATGCAGCCCTTCTCGGCGTTCTCGATCCTGGCTGGCGGCTGCGGTGGTGGAGGAACGAATAGATTGGTTCGTGCGTTTGAGAAGAGAGGTGGAGACACCTCCCCCCACCCCCAATAAAACGTAGAAGGGCAGAATGACGGAGGAAACGTATACCCACCTTGCATTGTTAGACTACAGGCCGGCGTACATATACCCGCGCGCATGCAGGAAAAAAACATGATCTGCTGCCGCTCGCGTGTATGGGAAAAAAGAGGAAGTTGCACGATTTTCTCCTCCCGTCCCATTTTTTCCAACTGGCCGATCGCCGCCGTCGCAACCCCATCCGATGTTGCATCTCACAGTTCTCGTCCGATATCGCGGACGCTAACGGTCCGACGTCCTCCTCCGCCTCCGCCGCGACTGACTGCTGTCGTCCCCCGCCGCGGATCCGACCAAAAAACCCGTGGCTTTCTCGTCTTGCACGTCGCCGCCGGTCAGAATCAAGCCGGAGACCCCTGCCTGAAGGCCCGTCGTCCTACGCCGGCGATGTCTACACCGCGGCCCAAGGTTTGGCATCTAAACCTAGCATGATGGATGGAAGTGATTTAGTTCATGTACTGATATAGGGTTTAGCGTTCATCTAAACCTCCCGCCGCAGTGCCGCCTCCACGGACGACCGCATGATGTAGAGAAGTAGTGTTGCACTTGGGCATGATCCACCATATGGAACTTAACACACGATAAATTATCATTGTTGTGCGGTTTTGCGAGTTAGATGTGTTGACATGGACGAACAAACCGCATTCACGGGGGTGAGAATGATACTGATAAGGTGACTCAGACTGATAACGGTAATTTTAACGAAGATGATGACATCAGCGACAACAATTCGTGCTAGTCATATGATATCTTACCTCCGGAGGATTTTGATGATAATGAACATGGCGCAAATAGTGAAAAGATAACTGGCGTATATTTTGATTTCATTTTTGAATTTGCAAAGTATGGCAAGGCTAACCATTTCTCTATGTTTACAAATTTGCAAGAAGATGTGGATGTTGACAATGTGCAAGATAGTTTCCAGGAATCATTCGCAGATAACTTGAGCCAGGTTCGTTCATACATGTTGTACATCGCGCAATAGTATGAAATAAATGATAGTAATTGACAAAGTTTCATATTTAAATTTCTAGCAGTCAGATGGTCCTAGCGGTTATCACGATGAGGCAAAGATGGACATTGAGGAGGCTCGAAGGCAGCAGCAGATGCAGGAGACACATTGGAAGGTCATGGCTATGACATTTCGGTCGCAAGGGGATGCATACATATTCTTCAACAATCACGCCAAAGAGCACGGGTTTAGCATCAGGAAACAAAAGGTCAAATGAGGTGCTTCAGAAATGATACGGTATCAGCGGTTTCTTTGCTCCATGGCAGGGAGAAGACAGAATAAATTCGTAACCATGGAAGGCCGCAAGTGCAGGCTTAGGCCGGAAACTCGTTGCGATTGCGGGGCACAGATGGTGGTGAAGCTGGAGAGAGAACGTGATGTTTGGTTTTTCGCGTTATTCGCGGATGATCACAACCACGCGATGGCTCACCCCAACGAGGTTTCTTTTCTATGGTCACACAGAAGCATTGGAGATGGCACGAGGGCAGAGATATTGACAATGGAAGTGGCCGGGATAAGAAAGCATATAATTATGGACAACTTCATCAGCAGACATGTTTCATACGGTAAGTGTGGACTTATCAGGAGGGACATTTACAATCTGTGTTACAGAGAGAAAATGAAGCTCATTGCAAAGGGTGATGCTGAGACGCCAGTTGACATTATGAGGAGCAGAAAGGAGAAGTACCCTGAGTTTTTTTAGTATGTGCTTGATAATGAAGGGCGACTGAAGAGTATGTTCTGGTGCGATGCACAGTCGCGGAGGGACTATCAGGACTATGAAGATGTGGTCGTGTTTGACAACACATATAAGATGAACAAATATGGTATGCCATTCTTCCCCTTTGTCGGAGTTAACAACCACTGTTGCACCACAATGTTTGGTTGTGCCATTGTTTCTGACGAGACCGAAGGGACATACGTGTGGCTGCTACAGCCATTTATGAGGGCAAACAGTCAGGTAAAGCCAAAGTCAATAATCACAGACGTTGATGCTGTAATGATCCGGGCGATCCGGACTGTCCTTTCTGATGTGTTCCATCTTCTTTGCTCGTGGCATATCGAGAAAAATATGCAGAGGCACCTACATTACAAGTCACTGGATGAGTTCAGATCGCTCCTTTACTATGCCACCACTCAAGCCAACTTTGAGCAGAGATGGACCGCTTTCGTCGATAAATGGATGAAGGATAAAATTGAAGAGTGGCATAACAGGATGTACAAGAAGAGGCGACTTTGGGTAGCTCCATATCTTTCCGATGGTTTTTTACTCGGTATGCGAAGTAACCAGAGGAGCAAAAGCCTCAACTCCTGCATTCACCTACACCTGGACTACGGCATGACAATAGTTGATTTGGTAGTGCATTATGAGAAGTATATAGTTCGCCTCCGTGAGAACGAGGCGTACGATGACTACGATGCACACCAGAAAGTACCACCATTGGTTACTGAATATAATGCCCTTGAGCAGTATGCTGCCACTGTATTCACACCTGCTAATTTCCACATCTTGCAAGACGATTTGCGGAAGATGGGACAACTGGAGATATTTGAGACACTTGTGGGAATTGAGTGTCAGACATTCATTGTGACATGGAAGGATAACCACAAGTTCAGGTACAGTGTTGTTTATGAACCAAGTAACTCAGAAGAAACTATAGCATGCACTTGTCCTAGGATGGTTCGGAAAGGGCTGCCATGCAAACACATTCACTTTGTTCTCCATCATCTGAACTTAACTGAAATGCCAAAGTGTCGTGTCCTTCATGGGTTGTCCAAAAATGCGAGAGATGGGTTGCCTATGCAAAGGAAGAGTGATATGTTTGGATGGGGTTGGTCAGGGCCATGGGAGAGAGAACGGTATAGTCAAATAACCATAAAAACCGCAGAAGCTTGTCATGTTGCATCAAATGATCCCTTCTTGTTCGACGAGTTGATGAAGTGAAGTGTCTGGACAACATAATAGCGAAGAAAAAGATTTCAGAGGAGGAACTTAGAGGAAGTAGGAGGTATGCTATGCTTAGGAAGGAGGCAAGTCAGGCGCAACAAGTTGAACCTGGTATTACTAATCCTGAGAAAGTTTCGACAAAGGGTGCACCTAAGAAGGGGCGGTCAAAGGGGGGTCCCGACGTTATGAAAAATGGTAGACCAAAAGATTTTAGAGAGAAGAAAAGTGGTCCGTTGTGGAGTCTGTGTCATTTCCCAGGTCTTAATAAGGAGACATGTAGTCTGAATGAGAAGTTGTTACATTCTTATTTTTGTTAGCTAATTTGATTTTACCGACTATATTTTCTCACACACTTCTTCATATTTCGTTTAGGTATCGGGCGTAGAGAAGCATCTTCGTTTGCTGGAAGAAGAAAACTAGTCGCACGAGTCATGTCGGAATAACCTATGTTGTTGTCTATTTATACTTGTGTGCGACATAGAACTTAATAAGTGTTTTGTTTATGTTTGCTCATTGCTCAAAATATATGACTCGTAATAACCTATGTCGTTGTCTATTTATATGTGTGTGTGCCAGAAAACTTAATAGGTGTTTTGTTTATGTTTGCTCAAAATATTATGTGAACATAATGGATTGGCATATATTTTCTACTGTATGTGAAAGAGTTCATAATTTCAAAATTATGTTCATTTTGTTAGTATTTGTTTAATGATGATCACTGTATATGTTCCTACCCGGCCTGACCCGCGTGGCGAAAAAAATTGCCCATCCGCCAGCTGCTGGACCGGTAGTTGGGGTATTTTCCGATCAAAATCAAGCCACAGGGCAACTCGGGAGGTCAAATCAGCCCACAAACCGCCCAACAGCTGGGTCCAACGGGGCTGGGTTGTGCTAACAGAGGAGTTCAACAAATATTAATATGAGATCCTGTTCTTCCTTGCAGTAACTTTAAGGCCAGAGGTTCTAGGGAGCCAGTTATCTCCCCAAATATTAATATTAGATCCATCACACACTCTCCAAATTACTCCTGATTTTAGCAGATCCAATCCATGCAATATAACGTACCAAGAGGGTGATGCCGACTATGGAAAAACAATATCTTGAATATGCCCCTGGAGATAATATTTTGCCTTGATCACCTTGGCGCACAAGGATTCAGGTTAACCACCAATCTCCAAGCCTGCTTAGCTAGAAGAGTTTGGTTAAATAAACTAAGATCGCGATCTCAGAGTTACAGAGGTTCTGAACCCGTAACAAGTTACCTAGGAGGTGCTTATATAGAGTTCGATGCCTCCAAAGTTATTGCTACATTACATGTTACTCAGGTATAATAACACCTGCCTACTACAGGAAGTAACATGCATCTTAATAACTCATTGCTTCAAGGTTTTTGAAACGCTCCAAATAATGCCCGTAGCCGTTGAGCTGCTTTCATAGAGTGAAGTACGCCCGAGTGAGGATACCTCCTCCCCCATTCAGGTAGTGTTCCCCCGGTGACTAAGCCCCATCACGCAGGATGGCGCCTTGGTACTTGATGAATGTGGTCTTGGGCCTCCATTGGCTTCTATTGGGTTTAGGTCACGGTGGGCCTACCTGTGCGAGATAACATCACAAGGGCACCTCCCACAAGCGGTTAGTGCGCTCATTCATGGAAAAACTTAACAAGATGTTTGTCTAGGTTCGGCTTGAGTGGAACAAAACACTAGGGCATAAGGCGCGGCCTCCCACCATTCATCAATTGTAACTACCATCATTAATTAACTTCGGAAGCATAACATAGGTAACCCATGGCAACATAAGCAAAACCAAAGCAAGCACAATGCAACCAAGTGATCTCAGGAGAGTATAAATTGCACCAATCGGAAACATTCCATAAAAAATCAGCCCAAGGCCGAGGTGGTGCACCACCTCGGAAGCAGTCCCGCGTAAAGCTTGGATCCTAGTGGCTGGCTCCATGGAGGGCATTTCCAGCATTAAGCTCGGCTGAACTCCTTCAAGTATTTCAAGAATGAGGTAATTTATGATACCTCGGATGCAGATCGGCGTTGGAGCTCGGCTGCAAAAAGACACCTCAAGATGCACTCTGGCGTTGGAGCTCGGACGCAGTAGGACACCGACGCACAGGAAAAACCTCGAACCTGAGGTGCGACATAAGAAATAATAAGGCATTGATAAAGGTCAGGAACTCAAAGGGGCTCCTCGGATGCCCGACGTGTGAACTCTTCGGATTCACCTCAACTATCCTCAGTATCAAAGATGGGAAGATTTGTTGAACCAGCTTTCAAGACCGACGGCCGAAGAAGAAGAACAGTTCGGAAGAACCAAGGAGCTGTTGGAAATATGCCCTAGAAGCAATAATAAAATAGTTATTATTATATTTCCTTGTTCATGATAATTGTCTATTGTTCATGCTATAATTGTATTAACCAGAAACCGTAATACAAGTGTGAATACATAGACAACAACATGTCCCTAGTAAGCCTCTAGTTGACTAGCTCGTTGATCAATAGATGGTTGTGGTTTCCTGCCCATGGACATTGGATGTCGTTGATAACGGGATCACATCATTAGGAGAATGGTGTGATGGACGAGACCCAATCCTAAGCATAGCACAAGATCGTGTAGTTCGTTTGCTAGAGCTTTTCTAATGTCAAGTATCTTTGTTTAGACCATGAGATTGTGCAACTCCCGGATGCCGTAGGAATGCCTTGGGTGTATCAAATGTCACAACGTAACTAGTTGACTATAAAGTTGCAGTACAAGTATCTCAGAAAGTGTCTGTTGGGTTGGCACAAATCGAGACTGGGATTTGTCGCTCCGTACGACGGAGAGGTATCTCTGGGCCCACTCGGTAATGCATCATCATAATGAGCTCAATGTGGCTAAGGAGTTAGCCATGGAATCATGCGTTACGGAACGAGTAAAGAGACTTGCCGGTAACGAGATTGAACAAGGTATGGGGATACCGACGATCGAATGTCGGGCAAGTAACATACTGATGGACAAAGGGAATTGTATACGGGATTGATTGAACCCCCGACATTGTGGTTCATCTGATAAGATCATCATGGAACATGTGGGAGCCAATATGGGTATCCAGATCCCGCTATTGGTTATTGGCTGGAGAGGTATCTCGGTCATGTCTGCATGGTTCCCGAACCAGTAGGGTCTACACACTTAAGGTTCGGTGACGCTAGAGTTGTAATGGGAATAGTATGTGGTTACCGAAGGTTGTTCAGAGTCCCGGATGAGATCCCGA
The DNA here is from genome assembly GCA_021437245.1 of Aegilops speltoides. NCBI lineage: Eukaryota > Viridiplantae > Streptophyta > Magnoliopsida > Poales > Poaceae > Aegilops > Aegilops speltoides. The sequence continues at coordinate 588,722,737 of CM038147.1, forward strand.
ACATGACGAGGAGCTCTGGAATGGTCCAGAGGTGAAGATTGTGAAGGAAATATGCCCTAGAGGCAATAATAAAGTTGTTATTTATATTTCCTTATATCATGATAGATGTTTATTATTCATGCTAGAATTGTATTAACCGGAAACTTGGTACATGTGTGAATACATAGACAAATAGAGTGTCACTAGTATGCCTCTACTTGACTAGCTCGTTAATCAAAGGTGGTTAAGTTTCCTAGCCATAGACATGAGTTGTCATTTGATGAACGTGATCACAACATTAGAGAATGATGTGATTGACTTGACACATTCCGTTAGCTTAAGCACTTGATCGTTTAGTTTGTTGTTATTGCTTTCTTCATGACTTATACATGTTCATATGACCATGTGATTATGCAACTGCCGTATACCGGAGGAACACTTTGTGTGCTATCAAACATCACAATGTAACAGGGTGATTATAAAGATGCTCTACAAGTGTCTCCGATGGTGTTTGTTGAGTTGGCATAGATCGAGATTAGGATTTGTCACTCCGATTGTCGGAGAGGTATCTCTGGGCCCTCTCAGTAATGCACATCACTATAAGCCTTGCAAGCGATGTGACGAATGAGTTAGTTACGGGATGATGCATTACGAAACGAGTAAAGAGACTTGCCGGTAATGAGATTGAACTAGGTATTGAGATACCGACGATCGAATCTCAGGCAAGTAACATACTGATGACAAAGGGAACAACGTATGTTGTTATGCGATTTGACCGATAAAGATCTTCGTAGAATATGTGGGAGCCAATATGAGCATCCAGGTTCCGCTATTGGTTATTGACCGGAGATGAGTCTCGGTCATGTCTACATAGTTCTCGAACCCGTAGGGTCCGCACGCTTAACGTTCGATGACGATCAGTATTATGGGTTTATGTCTTTTGATGTACCGAAGGTAGTTCGGAGTCCCTAATGTGATCACGGACATGACGAGGAGTCTCGAAATGGTCGAGACATAAAGATTGATATATTGGACGATGTTATTCGGGCATCGGATGAGTTCCGGGGGTGACCGGATAAATATCCGAGTGCCGGGGGGTTATCGGAACCCCTAGGAGAACTAATGGGCCTCTATGGGCCTTAGTGGGAAGAGAGGAAGGGCTAGGACGGGCTGGCCGTGTGCCCCCCTTGGGTCCAAATTGGACTAGGGGAAGGGGGCGGCGCCCCCCTTCCTTCCCTTCCCCCTCTTCCTTCCTTCCCCCTCTCTCCCTCTTGGTGGATTCCTACTAGGACTTGGAGTCCTAGTAGGATTCCCCTCTTGGGGGCGTGCCCTAGGGGCCGGCCGGCCTCCCCCTTGCTCCTTTATGTACAGGGGCAGGGGGCACCCTAGAACACACAAGTTGACAGTTGCCTTAGCCGTGTGCGGTGCCCCCCTCCACAGAATTCCACCTCGGTCATATCGTTGTAGTGTTTAGGTGAAGCCCTGCGTCGGTAACTTCATCAACACTGTCACCACGCCGTCATGCTGACGGAACTCTCCCTCGGCCTCAGCTAGATCAAGAGTACGAGGGACGTCACCGAGCTGAACGTGTGCAGATCGCAGAGGTGCCGTGCGTTCGGTACTTGATCGGTTGGATCATGAAGACATTTGAATACATCAACCGCGTTACTTAATGCTTCCGCTTTCGGTCTACGAGGGTACGTGTACACACTCTCCCCGCTCGTTGCTATGCCTCTCCTAGATAGATCTTGCGTAATTGTAGGAATTTTTTGAAATACTGCTTTCCCCAACAGTGGCATCCGAGACAGGTCTATGCGTAGTTCTTATATGCACGAGTAGAACACAAAGAGTTGTGGACGATAATAGTCATACTGCTACCAGCATGTCATACTTTGATTTGATGGTATTGTGGGATGAAGCAGCTAGGACCGACATTACGCGTATGCTTACGCGAGACTGGTTCTACCGACGTGCTTTGCACACAGGTGGCTGGCGGGTGTTAGTTTCTCCAACTTTAGTTGAATCGAGTGTGACTACACTCGATCCTTGTAGAAGGTTAAAATAGCACACTTGACGATAAACCGTTGTGGTTTTGATGCGTAGGTAAGAACGGTTCTTGCTCAGCCCGTAGCAGTCACGTAAAACTTGCAACAACAAAGTAGAGGACGTCTAACTTGTTTTTGCAGGGCATGTTGTAATGTGATATGTGTTAGGGAACGCAGTAATTTCAAAATAATTCCTACGAACACACAAGATCCATCTAGGTGATGCATAGTAACGAGCGGGAGAGTGTGTCTACGTACCCTCGTAGACCGAAAGCGGAAGCGTTAAGTAACGCGGTTGATGTAGTCAAACGTCTTCGCGATCCAACCAATCAAGTACCGAATGCACGGCACCTCCGTGATCTGCACACGTTCAGCTCGGTGACATCCCACAAACTCTAGATCCAGCTGAGGTCGAGGGAGAGCTTTGTCACCACGATGGGATGTTGACGGTAATGATGAAGGTACCGGTGCTAGGCTTCACCTAAGCACTACTACGATATGACCGAGGTGTGTAACTGTGGAGGGGGCACCGCACACGGCTAAGACAAATCTTGGAGTGCATTTGGGGTGCTCCCCTCCCACGTATATACATGAGGGAGGGAGGAGGTGGCCGGCCTAGGAGGCGCGCCAAGCATAGGGAGTCCTACTAGGACTCCCAAGTCCTAGTAGGATTCCCTTTCCTATTTAGAGTAGGAGAGAAGGAAAGAGAGGGAGAGGGAGAAGGAAAGGGAGGGTGACGGTTTCCTGGACTAGGGGGTACTCACAACGTCGTCGCTCGACCTGCTGGACCGTGCCGAGGACTCCCATGGAGGTTCACTCATGGGCCAGTTCAGACAGCCCATGCCGCATACAAGGGATATTCCACAAGACTTGATGACCAAGGCAAGGACTTCTCTCCACTGGCGTATTCGACTAGGACTCTTGTTATCTTAGGCCTATGGTGCATTATATAAGCCGAGGCCAGGCTAGTTGATAGATCATGACATTATTCATCATACCCTCCGGTTTAGACCACAATATATGATCTCGAGGTAGATCAATTCTTGTAATCTCTATATTCATCAAGATCAATCAAGCAGGAAGTAGGGTATTACCTCCATTAAGAGGGCCCGAACCTGGATAAACATCATGTCCCCTGTCTCCTGTTACCCATCGATCCATGACACACAGTTTGGGACCCCTACCCGAGATCTGTTGGTTTTGACACCGACAATGGTGCTTTCATTGAGAGTTCCGCTGTGTGGTCGGCAAAAGAATCAATGGCTTGCCTGCAGATCAACTGCGACGTCGGCGTCTTCATCGCCGCCTCGACTGGTCACCTTGGCTTGACCGAGGACTATGCCCTACCTCCAATTATCATGTTCGGATGAGGGCCTTCATCAACATCAACTCCGATCTCTATCAAGATCATGGAGGAATCATCCATGGAGCTCGGGGGCTCAACGTCAACATTGCCCTCGGGCGACCGTGCTGTTTTTCCGAACAGCGAACTTGTATCCGCTACCACCTCCTCGAGCATCGCTTTGACGATTCCTTCGATGGAATTGTGCAGAATTGAGTCTAAAACAACACTATAAAATTTCGTCGCGTTCCGATGGAGCAATCTTAGCCGGTCACCGATATACCGGAGCCCCGTCGAATTTGGATGGGAATCTGGACGAGTTTGGAGTCCGGTGTCCAGCATCTAGCTCGGACGTCCTTTGGAAGATCCAACCGTTGATTGGCTGCGGAATTCCTATATCTAGCACCCCTCAAAATTTCAGCTCGATCCGACCGTCCAAACTCCGAGAACCTTCCAATTATTGCATCACTTTTCAGATCTGTTTTCTGCGCGAGAATGGATCCGACCCAAGTTCATCTTTTTTATGAACGGGATTTCGGACATCCTTTTTGATTGAAGTTTTGTAGGGGGTATTGTGTTTTGTTCCCGAACACATCCCACTAATTTAAGGTCTTTTTCAATGTGATCTTTACCATCGCACTGGTGTCAAACTAGCCCGACAACGTTGCTCCACGGCTGCCGACCTACGCTAGACACGTCGTCACTTTGTTGAGCCGAGCTCAACTTCTTCGGATCATCATCTCGGGAAGCCGAACAAGAGTTCGGCATCGCGAAGGATAAATCATCACCAACCTCGCCGCACAACAGATTACACGGAGTGGGCACACCGGCATCGCCGTTCGGTCACTTCATCAATTCGGCATTGACCACGTCACAAGTTACGACCTGCATCGGCATGGCCGCACCGTTGCTTCTTCGAGCCGATGTCCATCACGCTGAACTACTTCAACACCTCGGCTGACATGGCAGCTGCAACGTCTCCTTACCGACCTGCTCCGTCACCTCGTCTGGACCGGGGGCTTCGCCATCCCTTCATCAACCTACTCCGAAGACTTCAGCGTCGTCCGCCGACCAGCTTCGTCATGTTAGCTGGACCGGGGGCTATGCCTCGGCGAGCCAACCTTTACCAGCATCGCCATACCGTCGCTTCACCGCCCATCAGGCAATGGGTGTGCGGATCGAGTCCCAAATTTGGGAGTCACTTTTCATCGGACTGCTACAACAAATAAAACAGGTGCTATTAATCCTAGCGATGTCTGCTTGTTTGGGTTTATTTTTCCCAAGGAATTATTACTCTGGTTTGTTCCATCATCTGTACACAGGTCCATCAATTGTTGGCCGCATTAACAACGGTCGCGTGGTGCTTCGGTCAGTTTCCGTAAATAGTTCGGCGAATGCCGCGTCCGAAACTTGGACCGACCTGTGAATTCAGGCTTTGCAACACCTTTACCACATCACGCCGACGCCCTGCATCGACATTGATTTTGGCGCCAGGCCACATATCTTTAAATAAATTATTTTGCGTAAACTAATTTCGTGAGGATTTTTATATGTTTATATTATTATTGTTGGCCTGCACTATTTTACATGCGCAGGTAATGGACTTCGACTGCGTCACATGGTCTCTTTGGCAAGCCGACGCCATCGTCCCAATTGCCGCAAATCGGCTCCGGCGGAGCTGTTCTGCCAGGGAAGCATCCCTCCGGGAGGGGGGAATCTTCACCATCGTCATCACCATCGATGCTCTCATCGGGAGGGGGTCAATCTCCATCAACATCTTCACCAGCACCATCTCCTCTCAAACCCTAGTTCATCTCTTGTACCCGATCTTTGTCTCAAAACCTCAGATTGGTACCTGTGGGTTGCTAGTAGTGTTGATTACTCCTTGTAGTTGATGCTATTTGGTTTATTCGGTGGAAGATTATATGTTCAGATCATTTATGCATATTAATACCCCTCTGATTATGAACATGAATATGATTTGTGAGTAGTTACTTTTGTTCCTGAGGACATGCGAGAAGTCTTGCTATAAGTAGTCATGTGAATTTGGTATTCATTCGATATTTTGATGAGATGTATGTTGTCTTTCCTCTAGTGGTGTTATGTGAATGTCGACTACATGACACTTCACCATTATTTGGGCCTAGGGGAAGGCATTGGGAAGTAATAAGTAGATGATGGGTTGCTAGAGTGACAGAAGCTTAAACCCTAGTTTATGTGTTGCTTCGTAAGGGGCTGATTTGGATCCACATGTTTCATACTATGATTAGGTTTACATTAACACTTCTTTTTTAGTTGCGGATGCTTGCAAGAGGGGTTAATAATAAGTGGGATGCTTGTCCAAGGAAGGGCAGCACCCAAGCACCGGTCCACCCACATATCAAATTATCAAAGTAATGAACACGAATCATATAAGCGTGATGAAACCTAGCTTGACGATAATTCCCATGTGTCCTCGGGAGCGTTTTCCTTCATATAAGAGTTTGTCCAGGCTTGTCCTTTGCTACAAAAAGGATTGGGCCACCTTGCTGCACCTTATTTACTTTTGTTACTTGTTACCCATTACGAATTACCTTATCACAAAACTATCTGTTACCGATAATTTCAGTGCTTGCAGAGAAAGCCTTAGTGAAAACTGCTTGTCATTTCCTTCTAGTTGGGTTCGGCACTCTTACTTATCGAAAGGACTATGATAGATCCCCTATACTTGTGGGTCATCAAGAATCTTTTATGGCGCCGTTGCCGGGGAGTGAAGCGCCTTTGGTAGGTGGAATTTGGTAAGGAAAAATTTATATAGTGTGCTGAAATTTACTGTCATTTGTTACTATGGAAAATAATACTTTGAGGGGCTTGTTTGGGGTATCTTCACCCCGACCAGTAGAGCAAAGAGTTGCTCCTCAACCTACTGAACCTACTGAAAATGTTTACTTTGAAATTCCTTCGAGTATGATAGAGAAACTACTAGCTAATCCCTTTACAGGAGATGGAACATTGCATCCCGATTTGCACCTAATCTATGTGGATGAAGTTTGTGGATTGTTTAAGCTTGCAGGTATGCCCGAGGATGTTATTAAGAAGAATGTCTTCCCTTTGTCTTTGAAGGGAAAGGCTTTGACATGGTTTAGGCTATGTGATGATATTGGATCATGGAACTACAACATATTGAAATTGGAATTTCATCAGAAGTTTTTGAAGGAAATATGCCCTAGAGGCAATAATAAAGTTATTATTTATTTCCTTGTTTCATGATAAATGTTTATTATTCATGCTAGAATTGTATTAACCGGAAACTTGATACATGTGTGAATACATACACAAAACAATGTGTCCCTAGTATGCCTCTACTTGACTAGCTTGTTCATCAAAGATGGTTATGTTTCCTAGCCATAGACATGTGTTGTCATTTGACGAACGGGATCACATCATTAGGAAAATGATGTGATGGACAAGACCCATTCATTAGCTTAGCATTGTGATCATTAGAGTTTTATTGCTACTGCTTTCTTCATGACTTATACATGTTCCTCGGACTATGAGATTGCGCAACTCCCAAATACCCAGAGGAACACTTTATGTGCAATCAAACGTCACAACATAAATGGGTGATTATAAAGATGCCCTACATGTGTTTCCGAAGGTGTTTGTTGGGTTGGCATGAATCAAGATTATGATTTGTCACTCCATGTAGTGCAGAGGAATCTTTGGGCCCTCTCAGTAATGCACATCACTATAAGCCTTGCAAGCAATGTGACTAATGAGTTAGTTGCTGGATGATGTATTATGGAACGAGTAAAAGAGACATGCCGGTAACGAGATTGAACTAGGTATTGAGATACCGACGATCGAATCTCGGGCAAGTAACATACCGATGACAAAGGGAACAACGTATGTTGTTATGTGGGTTGACCGATAAAGATCTTCGTAGAATATGTGGGAGCCAATATGGGCACCCAAGTTCCGCTATTGGTTATTGACCGGAGACGTGTCTCGGTCATGTCTACATAGTTCTCGAACCCATAGGGTCCGCACGCTTAAAGTTCGGTGACGATCGGTATTATGAGTTTATGTGTTTTGATGTGCCGAAGGTAGTTCGGAGTCCCGGATATGATCATGGACATGACGAGGAGTCTCGAAATGGCCGAGACATGAAGATTGATATATTGGACGGCTATATTCGAACACCATAAGTGTTCCGGGTTGTTTCGGAGAAAACCGAAGTGCCGGAGGTTTACCGGAACCCCCCCGGGAGAAATAGTGGGCCTTCTGGGCCTTAGTGGAGAGAGAGAGGGCTGGCCTAGGGCAGGCCGCACGCCCCTCCCCCTCTGGTCCAAATTGGACTAGGAGAGGGGGGCGGCGCCCCCCTTTCCTTCTCACTCTCCCCCTTCCTTTCCCCTCCTAGTAGTAGGAAAGAGGGGAGTCCTACTCCTACTAGGAGGAGGACTTCTCCTCCTGGCGCGCCCTACAGGGCCGGCCGGCCTCCCCCCTTGCTCCTTTATATATGGGGGCAGGGGGGAACCTCTAGACACACAAGTTGATCTGTTGATCTCTCCCAGCCGGGTGCGGTGCCCCCCTCCAGCATATTCCACCTCGGTAATATCGTAGCGGTGCTTAGGCGAAGCCCTGCGTCGGTAGCATCATCAAAACCATCATCACGCCGTCGTGCTGACGGAACTCTCCCGCAAAGCTCTGCTAGATCGGAGTTCATGGGACGTCATCGATCTAAACGTGTGCTGAACTCGGAGGTACCGTACGTTCGGTACATGGATCGGTCGGATCGTGAAGACGTACGACTACATCAACCGCATTGTGCTAACGCTTCCGCTTTCAGTCTACGAGGGTATGTGGACACACTCTCCCCTCTCGTTGCTATGCATCACCATGATCTTGCGTGTGCGTATGATTTTTTTTTTGAAATTACTACATTCCCCTACAGTTTTATCCTATGCATCAGGTTCATCGTGATCGTAATTATACATATAATTTTGGCCTCGCGAAGGAGAAAGTATCGCTCAAGCTTGGGGGAGGCTTAAGTCAATGTTATATTCATGCCCCGATCATGAGCTTTCAAGAGAAATTATTATTCAAAATTTTTATGCTCGGCTTTCTCTCAACAATCGCTACATTCTCGATACTTCTTGTACCGGTTCTTTTAGACTATTGAATTCAAATGAGATTTATTGGAAAGAATTAAACGCAAATGGGATCTCAACAAAGGTAAGGAGTCAGGTATAACACCTAAGTTCGATTGTGTTAAATCTTTTATGGATACCGATGTTTTTCGTGAATTTAGCACTAAATATGGACTTGACTCTGAGATAGTAGCTTCTTTCTGTGAATCATGTGCTACTCATGTTGATCTCCCTAAGGAGAAGTGGTTTAAATATCATCCTCCCATCTATTATTATATATAAAAAGTATTTGACGGGTTAACCAGAAAATTCTGAAATAGTTAGAAATTACCACAAAAATCAGAAATATCCGACCCTTCATTTAAAAGGCTAAATTTAATAACCATCGATATGGTTTAAGTGAAAAAATTACCAACCTTTGCCATTATGTAACTATAATGGAATACGTCTCCAGCCTTGCATCATTATTATATGTAAAAAGTATTTGACGGGTTAACCAGAAAATTCTGAAATAGCTAGAAATTACCACAAAAATCAGAAATATCCGACCCTTCATTTAAAAGGCTAAATTTAATAACCATCGATATGGTTTAAGTGAAAAAATTACCCACCTTTGCCATTATGTAACTACTAGCAAAAGGACCCGTGCGTTGCAACGGGAAAAAAATAATCCCCAAGAATCAGGCTCTTTTCTTAGTGAAACTAATTCATGGTCAATGCTAATATGTGTTTCAAAGCGGATGCATGGTGTTAAGGTCATTGTTTAATAAAGTAAAAGGCTGGCCCCACTATTTCTATCTGATCCATCAAACACAAGGAACATGCTCAAAACCCAGGCAATGGCACTACAATATCGGTGATAACCATGATTGCATCCTTTCTGGTTTGCAAATTGAAGAGACTGTGGAACATCTATTTTTTGAATGCCAATTCCGTTTCCTTTGCTTGGCCAGCCTTTGTTTATCATGGCCTTCTAGTGGATCTCGACTTCAAACCATAATCTCGGCCAAGGACGCTTGGGGCCGGCCACTATTCATGGAGGTATTCTTGCTGGCTGCTTGAAGTATTTGGAAGGGGTGCAACAACAAATACTTCAGAGGAATTGCACCATCAAAAAAAATCTTGGTTGGACACATTGAAAGCAGACTTTTCCCTCCTAACTTATAGGGTTAAGGAGAAACACAAACACCTCGTCCCCCCTTTGCTTGTCTCTTAAGAGGTGTACTGCTGTATGTTGTTGATTTAAACTTTGAAAACTGATGATATATATGTGTATATACTATATAGTTAATCTATATTAGCACATGCACACACGCACCTTCGGTGTTTCCTAGCGGCGCCGAACCTCACGGGGATAGACTTAATCCGAACTGAGGTAGGTCGAAAATAGACGGCTGTCAGAGCAGTTGCCGCTGCTCCAGCGTGACGGCTGCCACTGTATAGATCCATAATGTGCAGTATTTTGCTAATGTGTGTACAGTTGTACTCCCTCCGGTTCTTTTTACTCTGCATATTAGGTTTGTCCGAAGTCAATCTTATCCAATTTTGACCAAGTTTATATAAAAAATTATAGACATTCACATAACAACACCAATATCATTAGATTCATCTTGGAATATATTTTCATATTATATTTATTATATATTATACATGCTAATAATTTTTAATATAAATTGGGTCAAACTTAGCAAAGTTTGACTTTCGGCAAATCCAATGTGCAGAGTAAAAAGGACCGGAGAGAGTACACTACTAAATCCATAATGTGCAGTCTCAGCAATGTATCTGAGCATTGATTAATCCACACACGGTACAAGCATCATATACACTGGGGAGCTCACCATTGAGAAAAAAAATCTGAAAAAAAAGAAAGGAAAAGAGAATAAATTACTGCTGTATTTTGCTAGATCTGGCGTTGATGAGACCTTGGTGGATGGACAGGTGGAGAAGCAGCTTGCTCGAAGCAGGTCCAGTGTGGGATGACATGGAGATCTGTCTCGGCGGCTTGCGCCGTCGCGCGCGTTGCTGGAGTAGACGCCTAGAATGGAAAAGGAAGGCATGGTAGTGGGCGGAGTGTATTCGACAATTACAATGAAGAACGACGAGGAAGAGGCAAACGGGTGTCTAGGTTCATGCCTTAAGCAAATGGATTGTATTCATAATACATGTAAACGGGCGAAATAAAAAGAAAGCCTCGGTTAATTGAATCATCGCCGGCCAATACACAATCACATCACCAGGTACACAGCCAAACCGTTCTTTGCACGTCACTTGGCTCGCCTTGGCGCCGATCTCGTCTTGCTATTGAGCAGCTTCAGCCCAGCCATCGATCCAATCTGCTCATGATAGTTGTGGCCTGCGACCAAGCGCGAGCCCACTGGTCACTGCCTCCCTCCCGCCCAATGTTGCTACCCGTCCTGTGCCGCTTAACGCCTGTGACACATAAGCTTGTACTGTGTCCTCCAAATTAAGGAATCAATCTACTCCATGGGCGTAGCTCCTGTCATCTTGTCCTCATCAGCCAACGCACGGGCCTCTGCAGCTAGCCAACCCACGTCCAATCTCGTCCCATCCTCGTCTTCCTTCCTTCTTCCTCCCCAATCAACAAATGCGGATTCCCTCAATTAATCCGGCAGGAGCATAGGCGATGAAGGTTTCAGGCTGCGACAAAAGTGCCATGGGGATCTCAGATCCGCTCGTCAACTGGCTCCGAAGATTCCTCGTTCGCCTCTTCGATCTCACGGTCGTAATCTGCCTTGTCGTTCGACGCCTTCCTCTGCTACTGCCTCGCCTCCACCGAATCACCTCTCCCCTCCTCTTCCCTCGCTGATATTTATTGGATGAATTATAGAGATATGGAGATCAAGTCTAATTCGTGTAGAGAGGGCAAAAGAAAAAAAAACGGATTGTGAAGACATGCGTGGGAATAAAAGAAGTGTCAGAGGCCCAGACCCACATTCGAGAAGCTCTCGTGACGGGCCGGGCAATGCAGGCCCTGCCGAGCTGCGACTTTTTCAACGAAACGTGGCTCCACAAATTAGTACCACCTCACATATTTCACGTAACGTAGGAACAAATTGTAAAAGCGTATTATGACATGAGAAGAAAGCGTATTGTGACGGTGAACCCGGAGACCCAATCCGTGCTTTATTATTAGGGAGAGATAATGAAATACGTCTCCAGCCTTGCATCATGACGTTCAACACAAAAAAAAACGCTGAAGCTAGCCAATATTCTTTTTCCCCCTAAAAAAAGAAGCCAATATGACTTTTATTAGACAAACCTCAATACTACTACTCCTATTATTTTCCTTCTCACGCTAATGCTCCGCCACCGCAGTTGATCAGATCTCTCCTTCCTGCGGGGTACTGATTCCTGTCCACGCCATCTCCTCCAGCCCTCCTACAGTCCTACTCCACCTCCATCGCCACTTTCCTCTTGCGTGGGTTTCGATTGGGCAACTCAAGTGCTACCGGTAAGATCAACAGGCCCCAAACTTCCGTGCATAATGTACAATGGGGCTTCACTTACATCTAAACCTAGGTTTCCTTTAGGTCCTGAATTAGTTTGTGTAGATGTCCATCAAATTCTATGAGCATCGGCACTTGACGAACATCTGAATCTAGAATCCCTCTAGATCCCCGATTGGTTTGTAGTAGGGTTCCTCCAAATTCCCAATTGCTTGGCGTTGGCATCCACCAAGCATGTGCATGTGTGTGCTCGGCCCAGTTTTGCGATGTTCTCCAGCGTGGAGCTTCAGAGAATTGGAAGATTGTGCAGGATTTCTTAGTTTCTTGCCAGCAAGATTTGTGTGAAGAGGATTTCACGTCCAAGCATCGTGATGCAAAATTGTCTAGGTCTGTCCAGCTGGCAGTGATATTTGCGCGAAGAATCCAGGTTCAATGATCATACTGCAGTCCATCCAAATATATTTTCTTGCTGATGAATGCTGATGAAATCAATCTGTAGGAATTGGTGCCAGCTTCATCACATCTATAACTTCCGTAGCAGTACCATGTCATGACTTTCCATGACACCTACTTGGCTGAGGGGGACGTTCAGGCTAAAGGCTATTAAAAATAAATCTGCTGGAATCCTGGGATTCAATATACAGAAGCAATTATTCCCCGAAGCAATGAGCCTGATCATACTAGGCATTCCCGATGTTGTTCAAACATCACCAATCCGTCCATGCATATGCCGGCCTGCAAAATAAGACAGATGTGCGTGCATGGCATTGCTGCGAACGGACTTCACCACAGCGAACTACGTCGCTGTTTGGCTCTTGCTGACGTCTCGCCCCACACTAGATGCACTCCGGTGCGAAGTTTTTCCTATAATTCCTGACATTGAGCGATTTAGCGAGTACACCTGCAGCTTATGTGCTTCCGCATGCTCACGTACCAAATTGTATAGTAATCGCCAAATTAAATATTAGGTAAGTGAAAACACGTTTTTCATGAAATTGAACACACCTAGAACCGTTGATGCATTATGGTTTCAATAGTTATGAAAGATTTTAACACCAGTGCTTATAAATGATTTGAATTATATATATTTTAGCTTCTACACTATATTGTTTCTATTCTCTGCATCTCTACTTTTTGAAGTACAACAATGTAACGTTTGTAACTTTGTGCAGTAACATTCTATTTTTTAATTAGAAAGGTGGAACTATGATAATAGATTTTGATAAAATTATTTATCGTATATAGTAGACCAACATTAGAAATTTTATGAGTACTGTTGTAAAGATGTACAAGCTGATCCACTGTTTTGCTCACTTCAGGTTTTATGTTAGGGCAAGGACAGGGTCTACAAGTCCATGACTACTATAGTATATTCAGGTGCATCATGAGTAATGAATCAAGAAGAAATATGGCTGTTGATCATAAATATGCTTTCTGACCCACAGGTGACTCTAAAGTGTGTACATCACATTGGTAAATGATTTAATCTACGATTGATCCTCTTTGAACTTGCTTTGTAAGTTTTGTAACATCTTAGGAGATACCTACAGAGTAAGCCACACTATTAACTCGGTACACATCTCTTCAGTTAACGAGAAAAAACACAATTTATTTCGAACGCCTTAAATTTAAGAATTTCACTTTTTCGCAAAACATATGAATCATCATCGTTTCAAGGCCGTGGATGCCTCTTCAAGCACATGTCACCAACACACGTGTATTACTGTTTTACAGTAGCTTATAAAATGATTTACTGTTTGGAAAATTTTGATACAGCATAACAAAGGTACAAATTTGTATGTTCCCTATAGACAAGAGTGTGCAGGTTTGGAGATATAGCTAAATTTAAACCAAAAATAAATTTACCGAATCATCTACATGTATATTTGTATTAGGGAAACAACTTGAGTTCACGTCTACTTACATGTGTAATAACAAAGTTTCAATTGAAAACATGCAATCAGTCTGCTCTTAAACATTTACCTATTTGCTATAAGAGACCAGAGTGTCTCATCAATGATATTTTGTAAAAACTTATACGAAAAATCACCTTATGTACACGAAACATACGGGAACTAATATTGAACATGAAATGGATCGACATGCACCTTTGAGTGACACTTATGCATTTCTCAGCTTTAATTCGGCCTGATATTTGTATAACCACAATATCAGTTCATATTATTGTCATTACACTGTCAAACCTTCTTTGAGTCATCAAAATTTTACTGTCCATGGTTTCTCTTAACTTTATCTTATAACTTAACTAGACACATTTGTATGTTCAACTCTCCTTTTTTTATGTATTTCTCAATTAGTTTGCAAGATCTAATTTTTTTTTACTATTTTACTTACCACGAACCTAATCTGTTTTCCAGACTAACGGACTGTTGCCATGTTAATTAGCAGAAAACCAAGTGAATGCCAATACATTAAGGGCCTAACCCACTCAAACATCAGTATAACATGGGTTAAGTCCATTAATATTGACGACACTGAATGCAAGAAAAATATGAAACCATACAAGAACAAAATAACAGGAAGCCTGCTCCTATATGAGGCGTGCACACATGGCTATTCGGCGACAGTGAAGAAACATGCACTCCACATGACCCGCGAATGCTATTGGACTAACTTTTATTAAGATCACCATCTTTTTGTAGTAAATCGTCACAATTGTTAATTTAGAAAGAATTGCATGGTTCATTTTGTATATTCCTGGAATATTATTACTGTTCTATGAAAGGGTTAACCTACAGCTGTTCCATGGATCATCCGAGTTTATTTATCATACCAAAATATGCCGACAGAGTATTCCTCAATATGTGTTACTAAGGGAAGCATAATGTTAAGTAGGAGGGCGTAAAGTGAGGAACAAAATGATAAGCTCACTCTTAATCTTATTGATTTAGTCCTTCAGAATGCCATGAATGCCTACTTAAGAAAGAACAACATTTACTAAGTGCATAGAATATATTGCTACTTATTAAATTATTCAGTCGCACTATAAAGTACATGCATTTTCCATATTTCAAAATAAAATATAAATGGCGCAATATTGTAAAAATATATCTGGTCATATAAAGAGATTTAGTATGTATTATAAATGCATGGCTACTAATCATAAAAGTAGAGTTTGTATGGCATGCACAATTTGAAGGTAAAATGAAAAATGAACACCATATATATTCTTATATAAATAAAATAACCATAAATACCTAATACCAAACTCTGTATGCACAATTCTTATATTTGTAACATCATCAGATATGCCTCTAATTTTTCTTTAGATAAACCCAATATTATACATGTCCTCATTATTAAACTTTATAAAATGCTAGCCCGCGCATCGAGCGGGCCACTGTGCTAGTTGAAGTAAAAGTAGTTGAACCTGTTAAAGTTGAAGAAAAGACTATCACTTATAATGTTGATCCTATTGTTCCAACCGCTTATATTGAGAAACCACCCTTCCTTGTTAGAATAAGGATCATGCTAAAGCTTCAACTGTGGTTTGTAAGAGTAAAACTAGAATACCTACACCTCCTGAGCACATTAAAGTTGAACCTAGTATTGCTATGGTTAAAGATCTCTTGACCGACAATATTGATGGGCATATTATTTACTTCTGTGATGAAGCTGCTAGGATTGCTAGACGCGATACTAAAAATAAACATAGACCTATTGTAGGCATGCCCGTTATTTCTGTTAAAATAGGAGATCATTGCTATCATGGCTTATGAGATATGGGTGCTAGTGCGAGTGCAATACCTCATTCTTTATACGAAGAAATTATGCATGATATTGCACCTGCTGAGTTAGAAGGTATTGATGTTACAATTAAGCTTGCCAATAGAGATACTATTTGACCAGTTGGGATTGTTAGAGATGTTGAAGTCTTGTGTGGGAAAGTTAAATATCCTACTGATTTTCTTGTTCTTGGTTCCCCACAAGATGACTTTTGTCCCATAATATTTGGTAGACCCTTCTTGAATACTGTTAATGATAAGATAGACTGCAAAAAGGATATTGTTTCTGTTGGTTTAGGTGATATGTCTCATGCCTTTAGTTTTGCTAAATTTTGTAGACAACCCCATGATAAAGAATTGCCTAATAAGGATGAAATTATTGGTCTTTCTTCTATTTTCGTGCCTCCTAATGATCCTTTAGAACAATATTTGCTAGACCATGAAAATGATATGTTTATTAATGAAAGAAGGGAAATAGATGAAGTATTCTTTAAGCAGGGACCTATTTTGAAACACAAGTTGGACATCTTTTATGATTGTGAGCACTCATTAAAATATGAAATGCTAAAAAGTTGATGTTGGACAAGGAAGAAAACGTAATAGGTTATGTTTTCTTATACCTGAAATAAAGTATATTGTTATGGATCGTCCAACATGTTGAGCTTGCCTTTTCCCCTCATGCTAGCCAAATTCTTTGCACCAAGTAGAGATACTACTTGTGCTTCCGAATATCCTTAAACCCAGTTTTGCATGAGTGTCCACCATACCTACCTATGGATTGAGTAAGATCCTTCAAATAAGTTGTCATTGTTGCAAGCAATAAAAATTGCTCCCTAAATATGTGTGATTTATTACTGTGGAGAAAATAGCTTTATACGATCTTGTGATATGGAAGCAATAAAAGCGACGGACTGCATAATAAAGGTCCCTATGACAAGTGGCAATATAAAGTGGCATTCTTTTGAATTAAGATTTTGTGCATCCAACCTTAAAAGAACATGACAACCTCTGCTTCCCTCTGCGAAGGGCCTATCTTTTATTTTTTGTCTTATGTCTTATGCAAGAGTCGCGGTGATCTTCACCTTTCCTTTTTACACTTTATACTTAGGCAAGCACATTGTGTTGGAATGATCCTGATACATATATCCAATTAGATGTAAGTTATCATAAACTATTATTGTTGACATTACCCTTGAGGTAAAAGGTTGGGAGGCAACACTATAAGCCCCTATCTTTCTCTGTGTCCGATTGAAACTCCATACCCATAAGTATTGCGTTAGTGTTAGCAATTGCGAAAGACTAAATGATAGTTGAGAATGTGGACTTTTTGAAAAGCTCTTATATAGACTCTTTCTGTTGTTACGATAAATTGCAATTGCTTCAATGACTGAGGTTATAGTTTGTTAGTTTTCAGTGAAGTTTCTGATTCATAATTTACATTGTGAATAGATTGTTACTTCAGCATAAGAAATCATATGATATATATATATATATATATATATATATATATATATATATATTCATATATATATATATATATATATATATATGTTGCTGTTATAAGAATGATCATGATGCCCTCATGTCCGTATTTTATTTTATCGACACCTTTATCTCTAAACACGTGGACATATTTTTCGATATCGGCTTCAGCTTGAGGACAAGCGAGGTCTAAGTTTGGGGGAGTTGATACGTCTATTTTGCATCATGCTTTTATATTGATATTTATTGCATTATGGGCTTTTACTACACGTTATGTCACAATACTTTTGCCTTTTCTTTCTTACTTTACAAGGTTTACATGAAGAGGGAGAATGCCGGCAGCAGGAATTCTGGGCTGGAAAAGGAGCAAATATTAGAGACCGATTCTGCACAACTCCAAAAGTCCTAAAACTTCATGGAGGCACCTTTTGGAATTAATAAAAAATACTGGCGAAAGAATCAACCAGAGGGGTCCACACCCTGGCCATGAGGGTGGGGGCGCGCCCTACCCCCTGGGCACGCCCCTGTCTCGTGGGTCCCCTCGCAGGCCTCCGGTGCCCATCTTTTGCTATATGAAGTCTTTCGCCCTGGAAAAAAATCTGAAGGAAGCTTTCGGGACAAAGCGCCGCCGTCTCGAGGCGGAACCTCGGCGGAACCAATCTAGGGCTCCGATGGAGCTGTTCTGCAGGCGAAACATCCATCCGGGAGGGGGAAATTGTCACCATCGTCATCACCATCGATCGTCTCATCGGGAGGGGGTCATATCCATCAACATCTTCACCAGCATCATCTCCTCTCAAACCCAGTTCATCTCTTGTATCCGATCTTTGTCTCAAAATCTCAGATTGGTACCCGTGGGTTGCTAGTAGTGTTGATTACTCCTTGTAGTTGATGCTATTTGGTTTGTTCTGTGGAAGAATATGTTCAGATCCTTTATGAATATTAATACCCCTCTGATTACGAACATGAATATGATTTGTGAGTAGTTACGTTTGTTCCTGAGGACATGAGAGAAGTCTTTCTATAAGTAGTCATGTGAATTTGGTATTCGTTCGATATTTTGATGGGATGTATGTTTTCTTTCCTCTAGTGGTGTTATTTGAACGTCGACTACATGATACTTCACCATTATTTGGGCCTAGGGGAAGGCATTGGGAAGTAATAAGTAGATATGGGTTGCTAGAGTGACAGAAGCTTAAACCCTAGTTTATGCGTTGCTTCGTAAGGGGCTGATTTGGATCCACATGTTTCATGCTATGGTTAGGTTTACCTTAATACTTCTTTTGTAGTTGTGGATGCTTGCAAGAGGGGTTAATCATAAGTGGGATGCTTGTCCAAGCGCGAATCATATGAGCGTGATGAAAACTAGCTTGACGATAATTCCCATGTGTCCTCGGGGGCGTTTTCCTTTATATAAGAGTTTGTCCAGGCTTGTCCTTTGCTACAAAAAGGATAGGGCCACCTTGCTGCACCTTATTTACTTTTTTTACTTGTTAGCTGTTACGAATTACCTTATTACAAAACTATCTGTTACCGATAATGTCAGTGCTTGCAGAAAATACCTTACTGAAAACTGCTTGTCATTTCCTTCTGCTCCTCGTTGAGTTCGACACTCTTACTTATCGAAAGGACTACGATAGATCCCCTATACTTGCGGGTCATCACAAAGATATCAAATCATGCATATAAGAATTCAGAGAAGAACCAAATATTATTCATAGATAAACTTGATCATAAACCGAAAATTCATCAGATCTCGGCAAACACACCGCAAAAGGTATTACATCAAATAGATCATCAAGAACATCGAGGAGAACTTTGTATTGTGAATCAAAGAGAGAGAAGAAGCCATCTAGCTTATAAATATGTACCCGAAGGTCTGTGGTAAACTACTCACACATCATCGGAGAGGCTATGGTGTTGATGTAGAAGCCCTCTGTGATCCATTCCCCCTCCGGCGGAGCGCCGGAAAAGGCCCCAAGATGGGATCTCATGGGTACGGAAGGTTGCGGTGGTGGAAAAGTGGTTTCGTGGCTCCCCCTAATGTTTTTAGGGTATAAGAGTATATATAGGCGGAAGAAATAGGTCGGTGGAGCTCCATGGGGCCCACGAGGGTGGGGGCGCGCCCTCCTGCCTCGTGACCGCCTCGCGGTGTTCCAGACTTCTACTCCAAGTCTTCTAGATTGCATTTGTTTCAAGAAAGATCATCACGAGGGTTTCATTCCGTTTGGATTCCGTTTGGTATTCCTTTTCTGCAAAACACTGAAATAGGCAAAAAAAAACAGAAATTGGCACTGGGGCTTCGGTTAATAGGTTAGTCCCAAAAATAATATAGAAGATCGTATTAAAGCCCGTTAAACATCCAAAACAGATAATATAATAGCATGGAACAATAAAAAATTATAGATACGTTGGAGACGTATCAGTCAAGTTTGCCCGGATCACTTGATTACATGCATTAGAGATGGAAGAAATGTCCAAAAGCTCTACAAGGACAATATCAGCCTCATGTTAACAAGCCCACCATCATTCTTGAAGCAGTTGCATCACATGATTTTTTGATTTGGCACACTTTCTTTGGCATTTCTGGGTCTCACAAGGAAATCAATGTGCTGCAGCGATCACCATGGTTTTCTATGCCGACTGAAATGAGAGCTCCTCCTTGCAACTATACTGTCAATAAGAATGAATACAACATGGGCTACTATCTAGTCGACGATATCTATCCTCCGCGAGCTACCTTTGTCAAGACCATCTATGAGCCAGTTGGTCAAAAAAGTCTCACTTTGCCCCAAGACAAGAAGCATCTAGATAGGATGTTAAGGGGGTATTGGGAGTTATGCAGGCCCGTTTCGCAATTGTTGGTCGAACTGTTAAACAATGAGATCTGAAGATCCTTTGGGAGATGATAACATGCTATGTGATCATGCACATCATAATCGTGCAAGATGCTACTGCAACTCTTGAATTTGAGAAAATGGGTGATCCTGTCAAACATCCAGAGCAGAATCCATCAATTTTGATGAGTTTGTAGAAATTTATCAACTAATTCGTCATCGAGCAACTCCTAAGAAACTAAAGGAAGGTTTGATTGAGCACTTGTGCGCGATTAAAGGGGACAACTACTACACATGTGATAGTTAAATTCATGTTTGAACTACTACAATTTGAATGCTTTGTTGGATTGTAATATTTAAATTAGAACTACTGCTGCATTCAAACAATTTTTAGCTAAATTGAAACTAGATAAGAGGCTATTTTGAGCGGGCGGACTGAAAAATGGGGGCGGATGTATTTGCAAGCATGGGATGACCGGTTTCCATATCAGTGTTCGCAGACTAGTCCCCCGGTCGACCAACGGTTGAAGTGTCCGGTTTGGGGTCAGCATTGGAGATGCCCTTACAAAATGTGACTGGTACATAAGCAGAATCAGGAGAGTCGTGGGTGGATATATCACAGCCTCCGGGCGTTTACGGACTTGGATTCTAGTTATCGATCGTCAAAACCATGGTAGAATATCGAAAATCAGTGCAACGTATGGAATGGAAATTGGCGAGATTGCTAGAGTCAAGAAAGGGAAGGCGCACATTCTCTACTATCCGACAAGCACGAAAAGTTTGTGAGGTGGTTTTATTACATTTGAAAGAAAATAAACCTAAAACAAGGGAAATAATTTTTTTATTTTTTTAGAAAAAGGAGAAAGACCCCCGGCCTCTGTATTTAGACGATGCATGCAGCCACTTTATTAATAATTCACACAAGACCTTACAAAGTAATACAACAGTAAGACTATAGCCACCGTCTAGGCAACATCTGTCACTACTCATATCCAGTTGTTGAAGGGATGCTGATAGTCTGGGCCTAATACCAGGCAGACCTCGTAGCCAAAACCTAAGATCTAAGACCTGAGGTCCCAACCAGGACGCCTGCCGAGTATGGGGCACCCCACCGGTCTGGCGCACTCCTCAACCAGGACGCATGCCGGGTATGAGGCCGCCGCAGCCACCTGCCACCAATCCATCTTCAGAGCTGTACTATTGCATCTACTTTGCCCGTTCTAGCTGCCGTCGACACCACCACGACGCCAAACAGCGTCACCCTCCTGCGCGAGTCCATCTCTGTGCATCGGACGCCGAGTCGCCACAACGCCATGCCGCCGCGATCCGCTGCCATCAATGAGTGAGATGACGCACTGTTCCACCAAAGAATTCGTCCTCTGGTCCCTCGATCACATGTGTACCTCCAAGAATGAAGCCCCCAAGGGGAACGACACCAGAGCACCGCCATCATCCGATCTTCCGATCTAGGGTTTCCCCCGGAGGTAGCAGAGAGTGGCCTTGAACTTCTCCACGACAATGCCTTCAAGAAGGGAACGACGCAGATAGCGCCACCACCGCCGGCCTTGGCAGTAGCCGAAAGCAAGTTTTCACCCAGATCTGTTCGAAGGAATCCAACTCCCATGCACGGCCGCCGCCACCACCAGGCTGAGCACACGCCGCCGCCGGCACCTCCACGATGCCCAGAGGCCGCGAGACTCGCTGCCACCCTGCCTGACAGGCAGCCACGGCCAGGCTCGAGCACCACCCATATCCAATCCGGGGTCAAGAGCCCTAGGTCGAAGCTAAGAAGTTTATAACTTCTAAAGTATGGCAAAATATTACTCACGGCTCTAATTGTTCTATCACAATACCATATGTTGTCCCTGAATATTGCCCTACTATTCAGTCACACATCTGTGCTCAGTCCCAGCAGCAGCAGACCATACGGGATCAAGAAAACACCACACCCAATGGCTCTAACTCCACGAAAATGATGTCTACTTCATCCACCCCTCCTCTCCACAACAACAGAAAAGAGAAAGGACAAGCCCCCCCCCCCTTGCCGAGACTAAGGTAAGAAGGAGTTGAAGATTGCAAATAATCAATAAGGATTTTAAGAAAACTCTTGCATCAATAGAGATTACCTTACCAGTCATGCTTTACCACCTCCCATACCAGGAAGAGTAGTTAAAAACCTTAATACTACCTTTTGGAGCTATTTACCCAAAACCACCACAATTGGGGCTAGGGTAACAGTTTGGTACCACATTCAAGCCAGGGCACAAAAAACAACCAGAAATACGCCTAATGCGCAACACGGAGCATTGCTTGTTTAATTTGCCCACGAAAACAGCAAAACCGACAAGTTGGCCCACCTGTCGGGCTGACGTGGTTGCCTATGTGGATAATTCGCCGAGCTAGCCCAAGGTCCCACCTGTCAGATGCATCTCTTTTTTCCCCTCTCTTCCTATCAAAAAATAAAAAGACCCGACGATCCCGCGCTGCCACCGGAGCCCAACCCCGGCGGCGAGCCGCCCCACCACCACAACCATCTACCATCCACGCGGAGCCGCGCTTTTGTACCTCGATCTACCTACATGAAGGCGGATGCATCATCGGGCACTAGCGGCTGCCCGGATCCGGTGAGGATCCGCCCCGCCGCCCAGACCGCTACCTGGCACCGACATCGAGTCGAAGAGACCTCAACCTATGTGTTCTTGCGTCTGCCGCCACTTGCTTCTTGCTTGAGCACGCGTGCGGCCAGGCCCGTCTGGCGGGCGCGGTGAGAACGGGCGTGGCCATGGCGCTCCATGAGGACACACATGGCTAAGGCGTCCCGGCGGGCGCGGCCATGGCGCTCGCGGCGAGAACGGGTGTGGCCATGGGCCTCCATGAGGGCGCGCATGGCCAGGGTTTCTCGGCGGGCGCCGCGAGCACGGGTGAGGGAGTCCTGGATTCGGGGGTATCCGAACAACCGGACTATATCCTTTGGCTGGACTGTTAGACTATGAAGATACAAGATTGAAGACTTCGTCTCGTGTCCGGATGGGACTCTCTTGGCGTGGAAGGCAAGCTTGGCGATACAGATATATAGATCTCCTTCTGTTGTAACCGACTCTGTGTAACCCTAGCCCCCTCCGGTGTCTATATAAACCGGAGGGTTTAGTCTGTAGAACTGCAACAATCATACCATAGGCTAGCTTCTAGGGTTTGGCCTCTATGATCTCGTGGTAGATCAACTCTTGTACTACTCATATCATCAAGATCAATCAAGCAGGAAGTAGGGTATTACCTCCATCGAGAGGGCCCGAACCTGGGTAAACATTGTGTCCCTTGCCTCCTGTTACCATCCACCTTAGACGCACAGTTCGGGACCCCCTACCCGAGATCCGCCGACATTGGTGCTTTCATTGAGAGTTCCACTGTGCCGTCGCTGCAAGGTTCGATGGCCCCTTCGATCATCGAGAATGATGCGGTCCAGGGCGAGGTTTTCCTCCCCGGACAGATCTTCATGTTCGGCGGCTTCACACTGCGGGCCAACTCGTTTGGCCATCTGGAGCAGATCGATAGCCACGCCCCTGGCCATCAGGTCAGGTTTGGAAACTTGAATTACATCGCCGATACCCGCGGAGACTTGATCTTCGACAAATTCGGGCCCATGCTAGGTGTCCCGCACGATCACGATGAGCATGATATAGCTCTGCCGTCGGAAAGTGTTCGGGAGATCGCGCCAGCAGTCACTCCAGCCTTTAGTCCGGGGCAGATCGCGCCATCCGAGGACGGGAGGATAGACTCAATCGCGGAGGCCGCACCCTCAGTGGCGATAAAGCCAAATACTGACCTTACCCTTTACAAGAGCCGTGTCGCCAAACTACTGGACTCGTCCTTGGCCACGGACTCCGTACCACCCGAGCCCATACCTATCGAATCCGATTGGGCGCCAATCATGGAGTTTAGCTCTGCAGATATCTTCCAGCATTCGCCCTTTGCCGACGTACTGAATTCATTAAAATCCCTCTCCCTGTCTGGAGAATCTTGGCCGAACTATGTCCGGCTGGAGTGGGATGCGGACGATGAAGAAATTCCATCCCTACCCACCACCCACTTAGTAGCCACTGTCGACGACTTAACCGACATGCTTGACTTCGACTCCGAAGACATCAATGGCATGGACAACGATCCAGGAGATGAACAGGATCCATCGCCAACGGGGCGCTAGACTACCACTTCATCACATGATATATACATGGTGGATACACCCAAAGAAAATAACGATGAGGACGTAGCAAAAGATAGCTCCCACGACAAGCAATCAAAACGACAGCCGTAAGCGCCGCTCTAAATCTGGCCTTGGCAAAAACATCGATAACAACGCAAGAAGCCAAATTGACCCAGCGATAGAGCAGGGTGAGCCAGCGGGTGAACGAAGTGTGGATCCACTGTCCGAACACGACGACACTAAGCATCAAGACAACCAACCCGTCTTCGGTCAGGAGAACAGTCGGGACGACGATGAGCGCATCATCCTAGCTAGAAAGGCAGCTGGAGCAAGAAAGGCTTATTGCCACTGCAAAAAGTCTGAAGAAGCAGAAACAAAGGCTCAAGGCCACACAAAACACATTCAATAGTAGATGGAATAAAGTGCTCGACACGGCAGAAAGGTACGGTGGCAGTCGCCACACGAAGAGCTACCCAAAGCGAAAGCTGCTGCCGGAATTCGACGACGAGGCCTTCGAACCCCCACAGCCAAAAAACAAACCGCCGACCGGTTGCATCGACGACCTTGTGGCTGCGACAGGGCAGACAACGAGGCCGCACACAAGTCATTACATGACCGACGCGAGGACCCGCATCAACATGCTGGCGCAACCAGATCCATCTACTGATCAAGGAAACACGCTCCAGCACTCAGCCAACGTCAAATACCACAACCGTCCGAACACCATGGCACCTCCAAATACAGGGGCGCCGCACACCCCCTATGTTTCACCGATGAGGTATTAGACCACGAATTTCCAGAAGGGTTCAAACCAATCAACATAGAGGCATACGACGGAACCACAGACCTTGGGGTCTAGATCGAGGACTTTATCCTCCATATTCACATGGCTCGCGGAGACGATTTCCACGCCATCAAATACTTGCCCCTCAAGCTCAAAGGACCAGCTCGGCACTGGCTGAAAAGCCTCCCAGAAAATTCCATTGGAAGTTGGGAGGAGCTCGAGGACGCTTTTCGGACTAACTTTCAAGGGACTTATGTCAGACCTCCAGACGCTGACGATTTAAGTCATATAATTCAACGGCCCGAAGAGTCAGCCCGAAAGCTTTGGAACAGGTTTCTCACTAAGAAGAACCAAATTGTCGATTGTCCGGACGCCGAAGCCCTAGCAGCTTTCAAGCACAGCGTCCGAGATGAATGGCTCGCCAGACACCTTGGCAAGAAAAGCCGAGAACAATGGCAGCCCTAACAAGCTTCATGACCCGCTTTTGCGCGGGCGAGGATAGCTGGTTAGCCCGCAGCAATACTAGCGACCCAAGTACATACGAGGTCAGGGACGGCAGGCAGCCCAGATAACACGGCGGTAAACGCCGGATTCAGAGGCCCTCGACCGGGTCATTGGAAACAAGCCTCTAAAGGCAAGAGAGATGAACCGACCGGCCTAAACAAAATTCTAGACAAACTATGTCAGATCCACAGAACCCCCAACAAACCTGCACATCATACCCACAGAGAATGCTGGATCTTCAAGCAGGCTGGCAAGCTAAACGCCAAACACAAGGGGGAGGACACTCCAAGCAAGGGCGAGGATGCGCCTTGCCAGCAAGACACTGGGGGACAGAAAAATTCCCCCCAGAAGTCAAAACAGTAAACGTTATCCACGTGACAAATAGGAGAGGCGAATACGCACTCCGAAATACACAAGCCATAGAGCCCGTCAGCCATGAGTTCTACCCTTGGTCGGCCCGCCCGGTCACTTTTGATCGCAGAGATCACCTAATAGGTATCCAGCAAGAAGGATCAGCCGCCTTGGTGCTGGACCCAATAATAAACGGATACCATCTCACACAAGTCCTTATGGATGGCGGCAGTAGTCTAAATCTGTTATATCAGGACACTGTCTGCAAAATGGGGATAAACCTAACAAAAATTAGCCACGGTAATACTACCTTCAAGGGAGTAATACCTAGCACGGGCTCTCTAGTACTAGAGGTTGTGTTCGGCTCGCCCGACAACTTCGGAGCGAAAGGTTATATTTCGACATTGCTCCATTCCGAAATGTCTATCAAGCACTACTCGGACGAGAGGCTTTCGCCCGCTTTAACGCAATACCACATTACGCTTTACTCCAACTAAAAATGCCCGGTCCACGCGGCACCATTACAGTACATGGAAATGTTGAGCGCTCCTTACGAGCACAAGAACGCACGGCTGCTTTAACAGCCAAACACTAGACGGCCTCACCATCAGAGATAATGACCGGTCGTCATGACCGCGGACACGGATAGACGAGTCCGACTGATCATTGCATAGAGATTGGTTCGATGGTTATACCCGTACAGACGGTACCAGGGGCTTCGCCGCGATAATTTGGCTCAACCTTACCCATCGTGACCTTTTCTTTTTTTCATGATTTATTTATCATAACTAGATTTTCGCACATCTGCTTTTCACTAAGCACCTCTCTTTTATAGATGGCAATCGTGCTACACCCGTCCAGGATACGGCACAACGGAGACACAGGTGCAGACGTGCAGCAGGGACCCGTGCAAAGGTTTCTCTTTAGATTAAGACCCTGCGTAAACCTTTTTTACTGTCTTTTGTAGTTCACATCCTCCGGATTCTAAGTACAACCAAGAAGGATGCTGACGTCTTGGCATGTGGCCACGTCAGAACATTGCTTGTACCTAGACACTAGGGGTTCATTATCCAAGGGCATCATCTAAGCCCATTATATATTTCAAAGACCGAACACCTTAGGGAGTGTTCGGCGTCGCGAGTTAGGCCTTATATGCATCAGCTCCGAATCATGTCTTTGGTCAAATGTTGGGTTTGCCCGGCTCCTGTGTTTTGCTACCTTACGTTCCGCTCTATCGGATAAGGTGGCACCAGGAGAACTACTGCGATTGTGCCCTGGCTAGCCCGGACAAGCACCTCAGTAGATAAAGCCGAAAAATGTCTATCATGATAAAGCGAGAGACTGGTCAACCACTCGATTACTTATCGGAACCTTCGGGATTCCTCCGCATTAACGAAGGGCCGTTTCCCGGCCAGGCACGACCACGCCCCATATTCGGATGAGCGCGGAGCTACCAGGGGCAATATAGTAGCCCCACAGTCAAACTCCTATGGCTAAGTGAAAGTGTTAAAGCAATATAGTCCGATTGCCTAGTTCGCTGCGCTATCACCTCCCTAAGGGACCAAGACGTTGGATCAAGTGTGAACTCGCGCCTTCTGCGAACACCCCCACATTATATGCGTGGGGGCTGAAGCTGACGACTGCAATCTTCCAGGTTATATACACATATACATAAACGGCCGCACAGGAGACACCATAACACTTTCCGGCAAAAGTATAAAAATAGCTTTTATATAATTTAGTAAAACATTGCTTTCAATGGGAATACATGTCATTAGAACATAATATTCTTCAAGCACTGCGCTCCTATTGAACGAGCGCCTTCAAGGACCTCATCAAAATAGTGCTCGGCAGCTACTCGGCTAACTGCCGAACTCGGGACAGCAATTGCGGAGGCTTCCATCTCCACCCAGTGCATTTTGACACGGGCAAGCGCCATCCGAGCACCCTCGATGCACGCCGACCTCTTCATAGCATCGATGTGCGGCACAACACCAAGGAACTGCTGCACCAAGCTGAAGTAACTGTTCGGCCTTGGCCCTGCCGGCCATAGGTGATCCACAACAGACCTCATAGCGAGTCCGGACAACCTATGGAGCTTGGCCCATTCGGCCATCCGCTCATTCAGGGGAAGCGGACGCGCTTGTCCATCAAATTGCGACCAGAATAGCTTCTCCACTTCGCGATCCTTTTAATCTTTGAAGTACTCTGCCGCATCAGCAGCACATGCTGCCAAGTCCAGATAGGCGTCTGCAGAACTCCACAGCCAGTCCAGAGGAGCATTATCGGTGTCAAAACCGGCGGATCTCGGGTAGGGGGTCCCGAACTATGCGTCCAGGCGGATGGTAACAGGAGACAAGGGACACGATGTTTTTACCCAGGTTCGGGCCCTCTCGATGGAGGTAAAACCCTACTCCTGCTTGATTGATATTGATGATATGGGTAGTACAAGAGTGGATCTTCCACGAGATCAAGGAGGCTAAACCCTAGAAGCTAGCCTATGGTATGATTGTTGTAATGGTCGTGTGTCCTACGGACTAAAACCCTCCGGTTTATATGGACACCGGAGAGGGCTAGGGTTACACAGAGTCGGTTACAATGGTAGGAGATCTACATATCCGTATCGCCAAGCTTGCCTTCCACGCCAAGGAAAGTCCCATCCAGACACGGGACGAAGTCTTCAATCTTGTATCTTCAAAGTCTTGGAGTCCGGCTGACGATGATAGTCCGGCTATCCAGACACCCCCTAGTCCAGGACTCCCTCAGTAGCCCCTGAACCAGGCTTCAATGACAATGAGGCCGGCGTGCATATTGTTCGGCATTGCAAGGTGGGTTCCTCCTCCGAATAATTCATAGAAGATTGTGAACGACAGGATAGTGTCCGGCTCTGCAAAATAAATTCCACATTCCACCGTAGAGAGAATAATATGTACACAAGTTCAATCTGCTGATGTATTTTGTGGCATGACATCATACCACCACCAAGCCTTTACTTAAATCATTTTTTATCATACCACCTCAGCGCGTTTAGCGAAGCGGTTTCCTTGGCACGTCTTGTCGAAGCAGAGATCGTGTTCCCCTTATTCCGGGATTCCCATCAATACGGACGTGGGTAACCCAAGCACGCCATTGATGGTGGCGCTTGGGAGATAAGCGAGTTTTACCAGGCCGGTGGGGACGCATAGTCTTCGTCCGCCCATATATAAGGGGATAAGGATCCACCTTTTTTACCTACGCCTTCTTCCTCCTTTGCTTATCCATCTCCGCGCACTTGAGCTCCAGCGCCCAAGCTCGCACATCTCGCCTCAACCTTCTCCAGCCATGTCCGGAGCGGGAGGCAAGTGGTTGGTCTCCTCCGTTATGAAGGGGCACATCGAAAAGCTGCGCGGCGCCGGATACCTTTCCAGCGACATCGCGCACCGGCTGCTCGACGAGGGGCAGCTCATCCCCACCCCCAGGCCCCATGAGAGGGTCGTATTCCTTCCCCACTTCCTCCGTGGATTGGGCTTCCCATTTCATCCCTTCGTCTGGGGGCTCATGTACTACTACGGCCTGGACTTCCACGATCTGGCGCCGAACTTCATCCTCAACATCTCGGCGTTTATCGTCGTGTGCGAGGCCTTCCTTTGCATCCGGCCCCACTTCGGCTTGTGGCT
This sequence comes from Aegilops speltoides, assembly GCA_021437245.1. Classification (NCBI taxonomy): domain Eukaryota; kingdom Viridiplantae; phylum Streptophyta; class Magnoliopsida; order Poales; family Poaceae; genus Aegilops; species Aegilops speltoides. The sequence continues at coordinate 588,752,260 of CM038147.1, forward strand.
AAAGACATTCAACGTCAAGCCGAAGGTAGTGAAGGGCGTCCAAGCAGAGTGCGGAGGCACCATGGTGGGCAAAATGCCCAACGTTACCTGGCTCGAGGGGGCCTTCGTGGAGTCCGTCAAGGGGTGGCAATCGGGGTGGTTCTACATCACCAAGCCGCGTGACCCTAAATGTGCAGCGGCCCCCGAGTTCAGATCTGGTATCGCCATGCAGCTCACCTCCTGTAAAGAGAAGGGCTTGCTATGGGGCAATTCGGAGGAGCTGACAGGACTCCAGTCCTGTCTCCAGACCTTGGTGAACAAGAAGCTTAGGCTTGTCAATGTGATCCAGGTCATGCTCGTCCACCGGATTCTCCCCTACCAACAGCGGGCCTTCAATTTGTGGGAGTTCGATCCGGCACAGCACCGGACCCTGAGCGGGCTCTTCGACACGACGTACGAAGCTGCCTGGAGGGTGCTGTTCAGGGGCGGAGAAGCCCCCGCATCCACGACGGAAGACCGCGGCTTCAGCACCAAGTGCCCGGCCGGCGAGGTAAGCTTTGTTATCCTCTATGGGACACTTATTTTCTTTCATAGTTTGACTCTATGTGGGATTTAAAACTCCCAATTCCTTTAACAGGACTGGCAGAGGACGTCCGAACAGATAGACTGTCCAGCTCCCCTTCCCGAAGACCCAACGGATGCCCGTTTAACGGGGCTGCTAGTCCCGGCACTTTATGTGGTACCGGAGAAGAAGGCCAAGAAGAAAGCCACGAGAACTCGAAGGAGTTCCCGGCGCCAGGTGGTATCGGACTCATCGTCCGATGGCTCCGAGGCGGACTCCTCCCCCGAAGACGAGGATGAGAAAGAGGACTCTCCCCAGGAGGGGGAGAGAGGAAGAGGAAGGCTTCCCCAACAGGGGAGGCCGAAGGGTCCAAGAGGGGAAGGACCCTTCCTCCGGACAGCTCCGCCAATGCGAACGTTGGCGACAAAGGGTGGCCCTCAAGGGCCAAGCCTCCGGCAAGATCGTAATTATCCGGATTCCTGAATGATTTATCTCTTTCATGCGACATGTTGTCCTTCTAATGCCGCACACCACCTGTAGTCCGGCCGAGGATGATATTCCCGCTTCATCGAGCGGGTCCTTGGCTCCGTCGGACGTGGATTCCATTCCGACCGCCTCCACCCCTCGTGATGCTGACGACGCCGAGGTGGGATCCCAGGAGGGGACCCATCAGAGGAGGCTCGGAGGTGCCGCAAGGCAGCCTCCGGACTCTGGCGGACTCCATGCCGGAACTCGCAGTGGTTCCGGAGTCCGGCAGGCGGCCCCTTCGTAAGAAGGGCAAGACCGTGGCGCCGGCAGCCTCCGTCCAACCGGAGGCTCAACTTGTTGGAGGCGCTCAACGGCGCTTCCATCGAGGAAGAACACCACACTATCATGAGTGCGGTGATTCAGAAGGTTCAGCTCGCCAAGAGCGGGCTGACCGAAGCCTGCAGCAGCCTTCTAACAGGCTTTGAGGTAAGGAGTTTTAAAATATATAATGTAATACCGCATAGACAATAGCCCCTGATGCTCGGTTCGGTGTTCGGAAAGAAAAACCGGACTGAGGATCTATAAAAGATATACGCAGGAGTGCTAAAAATTATGTCAATATGGGTTTGCAGGCTGCGCTGCTGACCTCTGCCGCACTGACTGCGGAGGTCGTTGCTTTGAAGCAGGACCTCGAGCGGTCCGAGCACGAGCTTGGCCTTGCCAAGAAGCACCTCGAGGACAAAGAAGGTGAGTAACACCGCATTAAATTTGTACCTTACAGAAAAGGATTTTGGTTGCAATAGAAATAACAAGGATAACGTGGGTACTGTAGGGGCCACGAATGAGGTGGCGACCCTCAAGGAGGCCGTGTCCACGGCCGAACGCAACACGGCCGCGGAACGAGCAGAGCGAGAGAAGCAGGAGGCGCGGGTGGCGGAGGTCTGGCAAGAGCTCCAGGCTCTCATGGAAAAGCATGAGAGTTTGGAGCGTGACTCCAAGACTCGAGAGTCCGAGCTTGCCTCGGCTCTTGAAAGTACCAAAGCCGCTAAGGCCGAGGCCCATAAGGCCCTCCAGGAGATTGAGGCGGTGAAGAAAATAGCAGCGGGTAAGGCATTTTTCATGCAAAGCAAGCATGTGAATGTAAATGACCTGTTACTTACCCGAATTCGGAGCTCTGTATGCTTGCAGATCTGCCTCATAGCGTGTCCGATGCCGCCAGATTCTCTCGGGCCGAGGAGGGAGCTCAACGGAGAAGGTCTTCGGTCTCGAAGACGCTGGGCCGAACATCCGGTGCCCCCTAGCGACCAGCTGAAAAGCAGCTGGTCGAGCTCCACAAGGTAGCCGAGCAGGCCATGAAGGGCCTCATATTCGCCGTGGGCTCGGAGAGGCCATGCCAGGAGCTACTTCGCCTCGTCGGCGGCTGGTGGATGCGTGCCCCTGGGTGGAAGTCATCAAGCGCTCTGCCTGCATTGAAGGTGCCCGTCGGGCCCTTGCCCGCGCAAAGGTGCATTGGGGCAGGCTGGATGCTGAGAGGCTTATCACGGACGCGCCGCCGGCGGGCAAGGAGTATCGTACACCCGAAATATACTATAAGAGTGTCCTGAAGGGTGCCCGCTTTGTTCATATGCGCTAAGCAACGCTTGTTAATTTAAAATATTACCTTCTGTGCGGTCGTTTATCAAATCTGAGAGATGGCAAGTCGTCGGCTTCAGCCCCCATGCCACAAGTGCTGGGGTGTTCGGGATAAACTTGAGCACTCTTGTTCCCATTTTTGGGTCCATCTAGGGAGGTGCTCAACACAATGAACAAGGCAACCGGACTTATAATGCTTGAACACTCTCACTTAGCCATAGAATTCTATAATTTTAAATTTCGGCGAAGCCCCTAGTGTTCGGAAGACCGAATTCGGGGTGCTATCCACGCCTTGGCCGGACACAGCCGGTTCCTCGCTCTAAGCGGCATAAGTCTTTAGGGACTCGAAAAGACCTCTCGAACAGCGACCAGCTCTCGCCTTATCATGACTGTCAGTTTTAGCTTTCTCCACTGAGGCGCTCGCCTAGCTCAACCGGGGCGCAATCGCAGTGGTTCTCCCAGTACTACCTTAGCCGATAGAATGGAACGTAAGGTACCAAAACATGGGAGCCGGGCAAACCCAACTATTGACCCAAGACATGATTCGGAGCCGATGCATATAGTGCTATAAGTTCGGGGTGCCGCACTTGTGAAAGTGTTCGGACTTGTCACACCATAATGCGGGGAACATAAGCCCCTGGTGTATTCGGCCGTACCAAAGTGTACAGATGCAAGATGTCATAAATGAACATATATGTAAAAAAAGGAATGCAATTATAAACAAAAAGTGATGCATTGTTTATTCAAGGAATTCTGCCATGAGTGCAGAATGATAGAAATAGTGCGGTAAGCAAGGGTTGGACTATTAAAGGTGTCTCCCTCCAGGGGTAGGCTGCGGAATGGTGTATTAAACAGATTTAATGCTCATAATGGAGACCACCTGGGTGTTCGTCGTAGCCATTGTCCCTACCTGGCTATTGCATTGTGAGTTCGGCAGATCTACTACCGGACAGGGCCTCTAGTGAACGGAGTCCTGTGGAAAATAAATAAAAAAAGAAGAAAAAAAGAGTGACACACTTGGGAGCCCCTGGTGTGGTTAAGCCGCACTCTGGGCCTATCGTGGTCGTGTCCCTCCCCCTGTGCCCATGGTTTCTCCAGAGCGTAATGATGTACGCGGAGGGCTAGTCTTGCAATCATGCGAGGGCTGGGGTTGGGGCCGCATTGCTACGCGTTCTCGGAACGTGCCAGGTGTTCTTGATGTATGTTACTCCGGGCTCGTTTGGCCATGTCCGGCCGTTTAACGGCCGGACTCGAAAATTGCCTTAAAAGGCTGCTCTGTACTTCTGCCGCGAGAGCTGTTGTGTGTTCCTCCGTTCGGAGGGAGCGTTCAGTATTTCCGTTGACCGTGATGACTCCACGAGGGCCTGGCATCTTGAGCTTAAGGTATGCATAATGCGGCACCGCGTTGAACTTTGTGAACGCGGTTCGTCCGGAAAGCGAGCGTGATAGCCATCGCGAGCGGGACTATGTCGAAGATTAACTCTCGCTTCAGAAATTATCCGGGATCCGAAGACCACATCTGTGTGGATGAGCTGTACAATTGGCCTCGACACGGTATGCGCCTTTAAAGGTCGTCTTTGTAGGTTTAATCCTTGAGGGTCTATGCCCATCTTTCGTGACTTGTATCCCGATAAAGCAGGTTCAGGCTGCTGCCGCCGTCCATCGGGACTCTAGTGAGGTGGAATCCATTGACGATTGGGTCTAAAACCAACGCGGCGAATCCGCCATGGCGGATCTTGGTGGGTGGTCCTTCGATCGAAAGTGATCGGGCAAGAGGACCATGGATTGAACTTGGGCGATCGGCTCCATCGCATATCGTCCCTAAGTGCACGCTTCCGCTCCCTCTTGGGTATGTGGGTTGCGTATATCATGTTTACCGTCCGCACTTGTGGGGGGAAACCCTTCTGTCCTCTACTGTACGGCGGTCGAGTCTCCTCCTCGTCGTCGCTGTGCAGCCCCTTGTCATTATTTTCGGCAATTAATTTGCCAGCCTGCTTGAATACCCAACAATCCCTGTTGGTGTGGTTAGCTGGCTTTTCGGGGGTGCCATGTATCTGGCAAGAGCGGTCGAGTATTCGGTCCAAATTGGACGGACCCGAAGTGGTTCTTTTGAATGGCTTCTTCCGCTGACCGGGTTTAGAGCCTCAGAATCTAGCGTTGACTGCCGTATCCTCAGTGTTATCGCTGTTAACGCGGCGTTTGTTTTTGTTGCGACGCGACCTGCCATTGCGGTCCTTGCTGTCCGGACTGCCAGAATTTTTGCTGAGGTTGTTACTGTGGGCTAGCCAGCTGTCCTCCCCCGCACAGAAGCGGGTCATAAGTGATGTGAGGGCTGCCATGGATTTCGGATTTTCCTGTCCTAGGTGCCGGGCCAACCACTCGCCGCGGATGTTATGTTTGAAGGCTGCGAGGGCTTCTGCATCCGGACAATCGACGATTTGATTTTTTTCTTTGTTAAGAACCGTGTCCAGAACTGTTTGGACGATTCGTCTGGCTGCTGAATTATGTGGCTTAGGTCATCGGCGTCTGGTGGTTGCACATATGTGCCCTGGAAGTTGTCGAGGAATGCGGCTTCCAGGTCCTCCAAACACTCAATTGACTCTGCAGGCAAGCTGTTAAGCCAATGCCGAGCTGGTCCTTTAAGCTTGAGTGGGAGATACATGATGGCGTGGAGATCGTCGCCGCGGGCCATATGGATATGAAGGAGATAATCTTTGATCCAAACCACGGGGTCTGTTGTGCCATCGTAGGATTCGATGTTTACGGGTTTAAACCCTTCAGGGATTTGATGATCCATTACTTCGTCTGTGAAGCATAGTGGGTGTGCGCCGCCTCTATATTGAGCAATATCACGATGTAGATCAAGAGAGCGTTGTCTGCTGTGTTCGGCCCGGCCGGAGTTACTGTATCTGGCGCGACGGTAGTCGTCGTGGGTCGTGGGGCACCCACATGATCCGTAGATGGATCTGGATTGTCTTGCCTTGTCCTCCAATATATCCCGCAAGTCCGGTGCATTCTCCCGTGGCTTTGCGCTTTTCGAGCGGTGCCGGGGTACGGTTCTGGCGGAGGGCCTAGATGCCTCTCTGTCGCGGCCACGAGGTGGTCGGTCTGCCAGACAGCGCTGGTGATGAAGGTTTGTATGCTTCCTCCTCTAGTCGGGGGAGCAACTTGCATTTTGGGTAGCTTTTGGAGGGGCGTTCGAGTTCATACTCTTCGGCCGCGAGGACCTCGGTCCATCTATCGGCCAGCAGGTCTTGATCAGCTCGAAGCTGTTGTTGCTTATTTTTTAGGCTGTTCGCCGTGGCCATTAGCCGGTGTTTAAAACGCTCTTGTTCGACGGGATCCTCGGGCACGACAAATTCGTCGTCGTTGAGGCTTGCCTTGTCTCCGGAGGGAGGCAAGTAATTGTCATCCTCCTCGTCTGCCGCTCTCTCTTGAGGGCTGGCTTCCCCGTTCTCGTGTGCTGAATCTTGCTGGAGGGGGTTGTCTTCGGCACTCTCTGGGGTGTTATTATCTCCCGGAATCTCCATTCTTGCTGTGGCGGGATATAGAGCGGCGCCGCTGACGTCGACGCTTGGGCTATTTCTTAGAGGAATCTGCCTCCGCTGCTTCTTCGCCGTCCCCATCCTTTTGGGTGTCCACCATGTATATGTCGTATGACGAGGTGGTCTTCCAGTGCCCTGTAGGCGCTGGTTCTTGGTCTTCTCCGGCATTGTAGTCCATGCCGTCGATGTCTTCGGAGTCGTAGTCTAGCATGTCGGTTAGATCGTCGACAGTGGCTACAAAGTGGGTGGTGGGTGGGCTTCGAATTTCTTCGTCGCCCGCATCCCAACCATCCTGACCGCAGTCCGGCCAGGGCTCTCCTGATAACGAGAGATGCTTTAGCGAATTCAGGATGTCGCCGAAGGGTGAGTGCTGAAAGATGTCCGCGGCGGTGAACTCCATGATCGGCGCCCAATTGAGTTCGATTGGTAGGGGCGCAGGAGGTTCGGAGTCCGGCAAGGAGTCCGGAACCTCGGAGTCACGAGCTTTATAAGGGACAAGGTCAGTATTCGGCTCCATCGCCGTAGAGGTTGCAGCTCCCGAGGCGGTGTCCAGCCACCTGTCCTCGATTTGCGCGGTCGGCTCCGAACTATGGGCCGGAGCGGATTCGTGTGCGGCCTCTAAGGTTCTGTCCGGCAGCAGAGCTAAATCATACCCATCGTGACAGTGCGGCACGCTCGGCTGTGGCTCGAATTCATCGAAGATCAAATCTCCGCGGAAGTCAGCCGTGAAGTTTAGGCTTCCAAACCTGACCTGATGGCCAGGGGCGTAGCTTTCGATCTGCTCCAGATGGCCAAGTGAATTGGCCCGCAGTGCAAAGCCGCCGAACACGAAGATCTGTGCGGGGAGAAAATTCTCACCCTGGACTGTGTTGTTGTTGATTGAAGAAGCCATCAAGCCTATCGGTGACGACACAGAGGAACTCTCAATGAAAGCACCAATGTCGGTGTCAAAACCGGCGGATCTCGGGTAGGGGGTCCCGAACTGTGCGTCTAGGTGGATGGTAACAGGAGACAAGGGACACGATGTTTTTACCCAGGTTCGGGCCCTCTTGATGGAGATAAAACCCTACTCCTGCTTGATTGATATTGATGATATGGGTAGTACAAGAGTGGATCTACCACGAGATCAAGGAGGCTAAACCCTAGAAGCTAGCCTATGGTATGATTGTTGTAATGGTTGTGTGTCCTACGGACTAAAACCCTCCGGTTTATATAGACATCAGAGAGGGCTAGGGTTACACAGAGTCGGTTACAATGGTAGGAGATCTACATATCCGTAACGCCAAGCTTGCCTTCTAAGCCAAGGAAAGTCCCATCCGTACACGGGACGAAGTCTTCAATCTTGTATCTTCATAGTCTTGGAGTCCGGCTGACGATGATAGTCCGGCTATCCGGACACCCCCTAGTCCAGGACTCCCTCAAGCATACTTAGGATCTATGAACTTCATCCGCAGCATAAAGGGCTTCCCAGCTGCGATGTCCCCGGCTTGACGCAGCTCCTCCCTCATCGCTCTAATTGTAGAGCAGGATTCCTTGGCGGCTACCATGGCCTTCTCCAGCTCTGTAGCCTTCGCTTGGATTTCCTTCTCAAGAAGCCGGTATCGGTCAGCGGCATCACTTAACTCCATGGCCATCTTGGCCATCTTCTCCTTACTTTGGCAATGGGCAGCCTGTTCATCCCTCAGCTCTTCGGCTGCCTTTAGAGCGGCCGCGTCACTATTCCTGGCTTGCCTTTTGGCACGGGCAAGTTCTGCCCAAAGGGTCTCCACTGCCGTAGCTCCATTTGCAGTTTACAATGTGTTTAAGATACTGGCATCATGCTCCTCTTACCATATGTTGATCACCAAAGACATTACATACCCTGCGCCTCGTCAAGCCGCTTGTTGACAAGCACGATGTCGGCATCCTCCGCGTTAGCTCGGCAACTTCACCAGTCCGGCTAGCCACCGGACCTCCCGCCACCTACATATAAAGACGGCTGGACTGTTAACTGGGACTACGATCCTCTGTTTACCGCCAATTTCGACGGCAACCAGAGTCTCAGGGGCTACTATCTGCACTGGGCACATTTAAAACATGTGCAGTACTGTCAAAAATAAGCACCACTTCACGTACCTCAAAACCTTTCAGACTCTTAAAGGCTTCATGCAACCCACTTTCGGCGGATAAAATCCTCTATACCGCTGTGTCAATTAGTGCACGGTCCACTTCTGAGATAGTCACTTGCTCTAGCAGATCCTTCAGTGCGTCCGACCGCATAACAGACGGAGCTGGACCCTTCCGATTGCTCTCTTCAAGAGCTGGATACTGAGGACTTCGGGCATCCAAAGAATTGTCCTTTGGCCTTGCCGGATCGGGAGAAGCCCTCCGAGACGACACCTCGGGGTCGCCCGACTCGTAAGGCGGGATGTCATGGGGAGGCATTTTGCTCTCCATCATCTCCGGAGGAAGATCCCCCAAAGATGAACTCTGCCGAGAGGGGCTACGATCCAGACTACAAGATAGATGTTTCGATTTTTTTCCTCAGAGGTAAAGTAGGATGTCTTTTACTATTAAAACCATTTTACTTACAGCTCGTTGGACGGCTGATTCCCTTGCGGACACTGTACAGCCGGGATATCCCCTGGGCCAGGACCCTCTGGCGAAGATTTCTTCCCCCGTTTAGAGACTATTGTCTCCAGGTCTTTAGAGCCGCTCCTTTTCCTTCCTTGGGGAGAGGGAACTTTGGCTTCTTCTCCCCGGTTATCCGCCATCGCAGAGGCGTCAACCTGTTTCTTCCCACCTTTATCTCCCCCTGAGGGCGCTTGGTAGGGCGCAAGCTTGAGCATCCGGGCTAATACCGGATCCTGTGAGACCTCGGGGAGGGGGGCCGGACACCTGATCATCTTCGCCTTTGCTATCCAGTCCTAGTCAAAGAGCGACTTTTCGGAGTGATGTTGTGATGAATAAAAATACAACGTGTTCGGCCATAGGGCGACTTACTTGGGTATCGGGGCGGTTGCAGCTCAGACCCGCGTCCTCGGTGGAATCCGGACACATTGCTTGTGGTCCGAAGTACAATTTGTACACACTAGTAGAAAAGGGGGCAATGGTCCAGGCCGGTCCAGCCCATTAGTCCCGGTTCAATCCAGAACCTGGACCAATGGGGGCATCGGACCCGGTTCATGAGCCCCGGGGGCCGGCCGGGCCACGTGGGCCATTGATCCCGGTTCGTCTGGACCTTTTGGTCCCGGTTGGTGGGATGAACCGGGACCAATGGGCCTCGCTCCTGGCCCACCACCATTGGTCCCGGTTCGGGCGACCAACCGGGACCAAAGGCAAACCTTTAGTCCCGGTTCATGTGACTAACCGGGACCAATGGTGGTGCCTATATATACCCCCTCGCGCAAGAGCAGAGCACACTGCTCTGTTTTTGCTGGCCGATGGGGAGAGGGCTTGGTGGTGCTCTAGCTCACCTCATATGCACACAAGGTGTTCGATGGAATGCCCGAGCCACACTACTTAAGGTTTCTCCTCTCCAAGCTCGACCGCCAAGCTCCATTTTCCTCCATATTTGTCTAGGTTTAGCGGTCCGTCACGCCCGTCCCGTCTTCAATGTCGCCGATCACCCGCACCGATCTCATCGCGGCACCACCGTGGTGAGCCTCTTGTTCTTATCTTCTTTCGAACGGAAAAATATTCTTATTTGTATGTTTAGATAGATATATACTTGTATAATTTTCTTACTTTTATTATTGCATCTTATATAGTGCGATGGTTTTGGTATCCACCCCCGTCGGCCCTCGTCCTGTCTATGATTCGGATGTGGTATATATTATCTTTTCATAACTATTGGTTCATTTATTGTTTATGACAATTATGCCGACCAACATGACATAGATTTTATTCATCTAGGAAGTTGTTGAACCGGAAATTCCAACCGACCCTATTGTCGAGAGGTTAAATTTAGTTGAAGAAGAAAACAATCTGTTAAAGGAAAAAATTAGAAAAATTGAGGAGGAGAAGATGATATTGGAGTTGCATGTTGCGGATGTCGTCGATGATCATAAGATCAAGATGGATGCAATGCGCTTGAAGATTAGAAAGATTAGAAAATATGCCATTCATACCGAGGCTTGGTATCATTATGCTGTTGGATCAGTTGTTACATTGATTGCGATTATGATCGCATTTGTTTTCGCATTGAAATGTTTTACATAGTTTCAGTGTATGGTTTATTTAATTTAGATGCTTTGCAGAGCTTTATGTTGTTAGATGAGAACTATGTATGTACTTTGGTTTTAATGTGATGATGAACTTCTATTAATTTGGTCACTTAATTAATTATCTATTCATGATGTTCTGTAATGATTTTTGACACACTTAATTATATATAATGCACACAGATGAACCGGCAATGGATGTACGGTTCAAGACACACCTCCGAGTACATTAAGGCGTGCATAATTTTCTCGAAGTGGCTGAGGCAAACAAGCAGAATGGTTTTATGTGTTGTCCATGCCCTATATGTGGGAATATGAAGTCTTACTCTGACCGGAAAATCCTCCACACCCACCTGCTTTACAAGGGTTTCATGCCACACTATAATGTTTGGACGAGGCACGGAGAAATAGGGGTTATGATGGAAGACGGCGAAGAAGAAGAGTACGATGACAACTATGTGCCCCCTGAATACGGTGATGCTCCAGAAGATCAAGAGGAACCAGACGATGTGCACGATGATGCTGCAACGGGCGAAGCTGCTGAAGATCAAGAGGAACCAGACGATGTGCCCGATGATGATGATCTCCGCCGGGTCATTGTCGATGCAAGGACGCAATGCGAAAGTCAAAAGGAGAAGCTGAAGTTCGATCGCATGCTAGAGGACCACAAAAAAGGGTTGTACCCCAATTGTGAAGATGGCAACACAAAGCTCGGTACCGTACTGGAATTGCTGCAGTGGAAGGCAGAGAATGTTGTGCCTGATAAAGGATTTGAGAAGCTACTTAAAATATTGAAGAAGAAGCTTCCAAGGATAACGATTGCCCGACAGTACATACGCACAAAGAAGGTCGTATGCCCTCTAGGATTGGAGGTGCAGAAGATACATGCATGCCCTAATGACTGCATCCTCTACCACGGTGCGTACAAGGATCTGAACGCATGCCCGGTATGCGGTGCATTACGGTATAAGATCAGACGAGATGACCTGGTGATGTTGTGGCGAGCCCCCGGAAGAGGGTTCTGCGAAGGTGATGTGGTATGCTCCTATAATACCACGGTTGAAGCGTCTGCTCGAAACGGAGAGCATGCCAAGTTGATGCGATGGCACGTGAGGATCGTAAGAAAGGCGGGAAGTTGAGAGCACCCGCTAACGGGTCGTGATGGAGAAAAATCGAGAGAAATCTTTGGGATGAGTTTGCAAGTGAGCCAAGGGCGTATGGTTTGCTTTAAGCGTGGATGGCATTAATCCTTTCGGGAGCAGAGCAGCAATCACAGCACTGGCCCGTGACTCTATGTATGTATAACCTTCCTCCTTGGATGTGCATGAAGCGGAAGTTCATTATGATGCAGTTCTCATCCAAGGCCCTAAGCAACCCGGCAATGACATTGATGTGTACCTAAGGCCATTAGTTGAAGAACTTTTACAGCTGTGGAATGGAAGCGGTGTGCGTCGTGGGATGAGCACAAACATGAGGAATTTAACCGAAAGGCGTTGCTGTTCGTGACCATCAACGATTGGCCCGCTCTCAGTAACCTTTCAGGACAGACAAACAAGGGATACCATGCATGCATGCACTGTTTACTTGACACCGATAGTATATACCTGGCAAGCTGTAGGAAGAATGTGTACCTGGGCCATCGTCGATTTCTTCCGACCAACCATCAATGTCGAAAGAAAGGCAAGCATTTCAAAGGCGAGGCAGATCACGGAAGAAGCCGCCATGCGTATCGGTGATCACGTACTTGCTATGGTCAATGATTTACACGTAATCTTTGGAAAGGGTCGGCGGACTAGCTGTTCCGAGTGACGTTGAGGACACGCACCCATGTGGAAGAAGAAATCTATATTTTGGGACCTACCCTCTTTGGAAAGACCTAGAGGTCCGCTCTTGATCGACGTGATGCACGTGACGAAGAACCTTTGCGTGAACCTGCTAGGCTTCTTGGGCGTGTATGGGAAGACAAAAGATACAGCTGAGGCACGGGAGGACCTGCAACGTTTGCACGAAAAAGACGGCATGCCTCCAAAGCAGTATGAAGGTCCTGCCAGCTATGCTCTTACCAAAGAAGAGAAGGAAGCTTCTTTGAATGCCTGCTTAGTATGAAGGTCCCGACTGGCTTCTCGTCGAATATAAAAGGAATAATAAATATGGCAGAGAAAAAGTTTCAGAACCTAAAGTCTCATGATCGCCACGTGATTATGACGCAATCGCTTCGGTTGCATTGAGGGGCTTCTACGGAAAGCGTCCGATTAGCCATTGTGAAGCTATGTGCATTCCTGAATGCAATATCTCAGAAGGTGATCGATCCAGAAATCGTACCAAGGCTAAGGACTCAATAATATGCAGGGACGGATATTCTTGGTCTCAAGCCCACTACACAGTTCTACAGAACTCTACCTTGGTGACCCTGTATGTCGATGAACACAAGAACAGTCTGCGCTTCAAACACCCGGAGCAGTGCGACGACTGGATTACATGTGAACACATCAGGACTTTCAGCAGTTGGTTGGAAGGACGTATCAGAGGTCACAGCACTGTTTGTGATGAGATGTACTTGTTATCCAGGGGACCATCTTTGACTTTATTGATTTGGAAAGGATACGAGATAAATGGGAATACATTTTACATGATTGACCAAGATCGAAAGAGCACCAACCAAAATAGCGGTGTCCGCGTTGATGCAACAACCGAGAGGGGAAAGGACACATATTATGGTTACATAGTGGACATATGGGAACTTGACTACGGACATGATTTTAAGGTCCCTTTGTTTAAGTGCAAATGGGTCAATCATCAGGAGGGAAGTGCAGGTAGACCCACGATGCGGAATGACAACAGTGGATCTGAAAAATCTTGGGTACATCGACGAACCGTTCGTCCTAGCCAATGATGTGGCACAGGTATCTATGTGAAGGACATGTCCGATGAGACCGAGAAAAAGAAAAGATAAGGAAGCAAATACATCATACGATGAGCCAAAGCGCCACATAGTTCTTTCGGGAAAAGGGACATCGTGGGAGTGGAGGACAAGATGACATGTCGAAGATTATGAAAAGTTTCATGAAATTCCTCCTTTAAAGTCAAGGCTGACCCCAGCATCCCGATAAGCGATGAAGATTACCCATGGTTACTGGCGCAATAAGCAAATGACACAAGCGAAGAAAAAGTGAAGACTTTCTCCACAACTATTATGATGATATATACCATGCCAACTTTGTAATCGATTTAGTATGATACCATTGTTCGTTTTGTACATGCACATGCTATGTGTGGGTCAATTTATGATACCATGCCAACTTTCAACTTTTTAGAGTTCATTTGAAATGCTTTAATGTCTTATGGTTCGGCCCTCGTAATAATTAAAAATAGCAACAATAAGTATTTTGTTGTAAGTAGAAAAAAAAGTGTTTTCAAATTTGAAAAGTAATGGCACTAACAGAAAGTTTATAATTTTCCTAAAACTAAAACCAAAAAGAATTAAATAATAAAGCAAAAAACAAAAGAAAATAAATAATGCAGAAAACAAAACAAAAAAACAACAATAAGTATTTTGTTGTAAGTAGAAACAAAATAAAATAAATAAAGCAAGAAAGAAAACAAAAAAAAGTGTTTTCAAATTTGAAAAGTAATGGCACTAACAGAAAGTTTATAATTTTCCTAAAACTAAAAGCAAAAAGAATTAAAAATAAAGCAAAAACAAAAGAAAATAAATAATGCAGAAAACAAAACAAAAAAACAACAATAAGTATTTTGTTGTAAGTAGAAACAAAATAAAATAAATAAAGCAAGAAAGAAAACAAAAAAAAGTGTTTTCAAATTTGAAAATAATGGCACTAACAGAAAGTTTATAATTTTCCTAAAACTAGAAGCAAAAAGAATTAAAAATAAAGCAAAAACAAAAGAAAATAAATAATGCAGAAAACAAAACAAAAAAACAACAATAAGTATTTTGTTGTAAGTAGAAACAAAATAAAATAAATAAACAAGAAAAAAAAGTGCCACCCTCTCGGGCCCCCACGGCTGAATCGACTTGAATCCCTAATTTGGGCGAGATTCAGCCCGCAGAAGGCCCGAAGGCCCATCGAGCAAAGCAGATAGCAAGTAGGCCCATAAGCTGCAGTAGGAAGGAGTTCAAGAGGGAGCGGCGGTGGGGCTTATAAACCACTGCGTTCCCCTCTCAACTAGCGAGGTGGGACTAAACTTTGGCCCCGATGCGGGCAGCCTTGAGGGCCTTTGGTCTGGTTGGTGCCACCAACCGGGACCAAAGGTCATGACTTCCGCCCTTTGGGCTGCGAAAAAGAGGCCTTTGCTCGGTTGGTGGCTCCAACCGGGACTAAAGGGCATTAGTCGGTTGGTGCCATCAACGGGACCAATGCTCCTTGTATATAAGTAGCACTGCAGATTTTGCGTTCATCGCCACCATTGCCCCCCGACGACGCCGAACACATCAGCGCCGCCAGCTGCCCACGCCGCCCGCCGCCCCGCCCGTCGCCGCCGTCGCCGCCGCGCCCGTCGTCGTCGCCGTCCTCCCCGAGCCGCGCTTCGCCGTCGCCGCCGCCAGAAGAGCTCTTCTTGCCGCCGCGCCGCCAGCGCCCCTGCACCAGCGCCCGTCGCCCGCCCAGCGCCCGCCCGCCATTGTGAGCTGCCGCGCCGCACCGGCTCTATTTTTTCTTTCATTTTTATTATTTTTGTTCAATGTATATATATATGTGTATGAATATATGTGGCCATATATATATATGCGGCTCTGTTTTTTTTCATTTTTATTAGTTTAGTTTTTTTGTTTATATATACATATATAATGTATATGTGTATGTATGTGGCTATGTGTATGTAATGTTTAAAAATTGTTCAGATTATGTTTTTGTTGATATATGTCTTTATTGTTCATATGTGTATTAATGTTTTCATATATGCAAAAGATAGATTTTTAGAAAAGTTAGGTTTTTTTCTGTTCATAGATTTTTTGTTGATATTAATTATTGTAGAATATGCAAATGTTTGTATATTCATATGAACAATGCATTAGGCAAAACCTTTGTTTTTTTTCGAAATTTTCTATTTGAACATTTTTTTAAAACAAGCAATACTAAAAGAATGAGAGGAAAAAGGAAAATAAGAAGAGGAAAAAAGAAGATAAAGAAGAGGAGAAGAAGAAAGGAATAGAGGAGAAAGGAGAAATTCTATTTTTTCTTCTTCTCCTCTATTCCTTTCTTCTTCTCCTCTTTTTTTTCTTCTTTTACTTCTTCTTCTTCTTCCTTCTTCCTTCTTCCTCTTTTCTTCCTTTTCCTTAATTATTTTCCTTTCTCGAGGGAGAAGAAGAAAAAGAAGAAAGAAAGGAAAGGAGAAAGAAGAAACTTCAACACGAGGGGGTGGTACCGATACCCCCTCCCCGATAACATTATTTTGCCATGTATATGTATGTCGCGTCGTTGTCGATATAACCCCCTCTAGATACAACTGCAGCACCCCCCTCGGCCCTCTCGCTCGACCAAAACTCTCGAGGACACCCAAACCCTAGAGAGAAAACGATGTTGCAGGTCTCCTACGTACCCCCTCCCGCCGCGCTCCTACCCGACAAATTAACTCTCTCGAGGCCACCCAAATTTATCAAGTTAAAAGAGCATTATCCTCGAGGCCACCCCAAACCCTTGAAGCTTTGTGTCGAGGCGACCCCAAACCCTAGAGAAGCAGCGTCGAGGTCACTAACATGATTCCTTATTGTGATTAGCTAGCTAGTTCTACGTTTGCCACTATGTACCATGTTTGAATAATAATTGACATGTTGTAAATATTTGCAGAAACTATGGAGCACTCCCGAGACGAAGAAACAGAAGCGATGTTGGGGGAAATAATCGCAAATGGAAGTGATGATGTTGCGTCATTTCTCATCGACACCGTTGGTCAGATGGATGAAGAAGAGGGCTATGATTATGATGGCTTCGACCCATTAATGCGGTACAAGAGGAGGACTATGTTCATGATGGCTCCGGTGACACAATGGAGGTACAAGGCGAAGGAGACCGTGCGAGCCGAGTCACCGAACCGAGTCCGCCAGGTATATATATATTAGTTAAGCCCGTCTTGACAAGTTAATTGATGCATCCATTGTTTTGGTATATGTACACATATTAAGTCTGTCGTCTTTCTTCCTTATAATTTCTAGCCCTCCGGATCGAGCACAACCGGTAAGGAGGCGAGGCCGAAGAAAAGTTGAGCTCGGATGAAAACTTTGAGATCATAGAAATCGCGCCCGACGGCGAACCGATTGAACCCATCCGGACAAAGAAGGCATTTTACGCTTTCGGTCACGGGGTTCTTGTTAGGGACAGGATCGATCAGCATCCAGCAATGGTATAAGCCTGCTAAGGATGAAGACGCTGAGGTGTCTTATGTCAATGATATGCAGAAAGAAGATCTTTGGAATGAGCTGAAGGCAAATTTCACCGTACCGCCAGAGGAGGATCCGGAGAAGCCAGTTATAGAGCAATTAATCAAGTCTTGTGCTCTTAAGAAGATGGCTGGCCTAACGAGGAGGTGGAGGAAAGAGCTGAACCAGTTTGTCCAGAAAAAAGAGACACCAGAATTCATCGGCAAATTTGAGAAGATCAAAGATCACTGGCCCGCATTTGTGGCCCACAAGACATCAAAAAAGAGTAAGAAGATATCGCAGACAAACAAGAAAAATGCTGCGAAGAAGAAGCTTCACCATCGCACGGGGTCAGGTGGCTACCTCAAAGCCCGGCCTAAGTGGTCCAAGGCTGAGCATAATCTGCTTGAAAAAGGATCGAACCGAGACAATCGCTGGCGAGACCGTTGCGTGACTTGGTTCTTCGGGCTGGCAGAACCTTGGACCTATGTGAGGCAATGTCGATGGACGGACGAGCAACTCGCAAACACCGGTCAAGAAACTTGACACTATATCGATGCAGCGCGGCGAGGGCGTTCCTTCCAAGCAGGAGAAGGGCGAGCTCACAATGGCCCTTAGGAATCCCGAGCACCTGGGCGGACACGAGGCACGCCAGGCTCCCTTCCGTGGAAGGTTGGTTTTCGGACGCAGGGGTTACAAAACCCACGAGAGGAGGAAGAAAGCTGAGCAGGACCAAATCTGGCGCTGCTTGGAAGGGTAATGGGGCTAGAGGATCGAGAAGAGGAGCGAGAAGCGGCGGATCGCAACAAACAACAAGCGAAACTTCCCGAAGCTACCCCGCCATCTCGGCGGAGAAGCAGCGTTGCTTCCACCGAGCTGCTTCAGCCGGAGCATGTCTTGACGGCTCCTGCCAGCTATCCCATGGATGGTATCACGGAGTCTCAAAATATCCACATTATGGCGCGATGCATGAATTTGAAGGTCAAGGCGGCTGTTGGCCAAGTTTATCCTAGTGGACCCGGCACAACTTATCACTGCCAGCCGATTCCAGAACGATTTGCTAAGGTGATGGTTGATGAAATAACGGAGGAATTTGAGGACCTCGCGCTTGAGCACCCTACCGGTGAAGGGGAGACTAGGCTGGGTTCTGCTCTGAAGACTCAATGCCTATGGCGCAAGGAGCTCATCGACCTTCTGAACTGGACGCCTCCGCCTCATCCTCCTCCTCCGGCGAGTCAGGGCACTCCGCCTCCTCCACCGCCTCCTCCTCCGGCGAGTGACGATCAGGGCACGCATGGCGGCACTCCGCCTCCTTCTCCGGCGCGTGGCAGCACTCCGCCTCCTTCTCCGGCACGTGGCGGCACTCCGCATCCTCCTTCTCCGCCTCGCCAGCAAGGGCGGAAGAGACCCGCCGCCGCCCCGGCTGCTCCGACGCGTCGTAGTCCTTCTCCTCCGCCTCGTAAGCAAGCACGAAAGAAGACAGACGCCGCAGCCGCTCCGTCTGCTCCGGCGTCTAGAGAAGTTACGGATACGGTCCACCTCTAAAGCCTGTAGAGAAGTTACCATACGAGAGGACCAAGGAGGAAACCGATACGATCGTGCAGACCCACGTGAAGGAGTTCTTTGAAGGGGTGAAAGCAAAGATACATCCACATCCGGAGGAGAAGGTAGATCCGGTGAAAGCAAAGCGCACTCTCGATGCCCTGAGGAAACCACCAAAGTCTCCGCCGAGAACCAACTATGGCGCATTCTTGAACAGACATATCTCCAAGCCAAGCGGTGGGAACTACTGTTAGTGATAAAGGTCAAAAAACAACGAGCAAAGGGGAAAAAAATTGCCCAGCTCGGCGAACAAGCACAACAATCGTGCCCCCCGCTCAATGTGTCTAATCCTCCGGGGACGGTGGCCGGTTATGGCAATCTTGGAGATTACACTGACGATGCACTTCCTGATTTCATGGAGGTGGACTTATTCGAGATCTGAGTATGGGAAGCCTCTCGTCAAAGATGAAAAGTCTCGACAACAATGATCACGAAGATTCCATAGTTGGTACATGAAAACCTGCAGAGAGTCTGAGGGGACGAACACTTTGTATCTGAAAATTAAAGAGGAGCACGACCTTGTTTCAATTGATCTGTTGTCTATTCGAGTTCTTCAATCAAAAGGCCCTCGATAAATTAATGGTCTTTTGCTACTGCTGTAAGTACTATTTCTGTCATTAGTGCGTATATATAGCTCGGCTCTTTCATTGCATGTATTTATAATTAATTATCCTCAATATATTATGCAGATTGAAGATCGTCGAGTGCAAAAAAATGAAATCTATGATATTGGGTTCATTAACACAAATATCATAGATGTTTTCTAGTTGAAAAGCGCGTCGAAGAGGCGAGGACAACTTGCTACAATCATTGATCAAAAATCAAAACAAAGATACCATACTCTTTCCTTACCACGGCCCGTGAGTATTCTTTATCGTGTGCATATTCGGTTTTCCTTATTACTCGGCGAGGTTAATGTAATTGATGAGTTATGCATGCGTGCAGGTACCACTATATTCTTACGGAGATTAAGCTTGGCGTGGACTAGTAACCGTCTTAGACTCAGACGGAAAGATCCCAGCACCTATGCGGACATGACTGAAATGCTCAGCAAGTAAGTTGAATCGATCATTATCGCACCATATCGGCAACTTTTGTTCATTTCCTGATATCTCAAGTAATAACAAATATTTTCTTTGTCTTGCAGGGTTTGGAAACAGTTCACCGCACAAGCTCCGGACTGCCGAAGGAGCTGCGATATACATACCGAAAGTAAGTACTCTTGGCGCGCATCTCCGTTGATTCTATAGCAATACTTTCATCAATGCCATTTATATAATGCTTCATTATCAGTTTGATTAACCTCTATTTCTCGTAAAGTGCTTGTGGCAGGAGGAAGGGAATGATTTCTGTGGATACTACTTGTGCGAGTTCATCCACAACGCGACTTTGAAAAACAAGCGGGGTACTCTAGAAGACAATATGAAGTGCGTAAGCAATAATATTCACAATTTCATTTTATTACACCATCATTTCTGTTGAGTTTCATTCATATATATGTATTAATTAACCCCTTCTTCAAATTAATTAGGCGTGGCAGATTGGGATGAACTCCTACCACAAGATCGCATGAAAGCAATTCAAAAGGAATTGGCGGGATTCTTTCTTGAACACGTCATCATTAAAGCCGGAGAATACCATGTGGAACTTCAATTCAAATGCTAGTGGTTTGTAATTAAGAGATATTATATAGATTGTACATGTATGTAGCCAGTAAAACTTGTTGTTCGACCAATCTCTCGGAGAAGGAGAGGTCGATCGATCACTTCTCTCGTTATGCATGGCGAACTTCATCTTGAATGGTTCTCTCGATCACTTATGTATATATACTACGTGGCGTCGAGCAAGCACGGACATAAGAGAGGACACTTCTCTCTATTATTTAGCTAGCTAACACAATATACGAAACACCAAAATTAACCCCCCAAAACCCCCCAACCCCCCTCCTTTCAAAAAAAACCCTAGCCACTGGAATGCAGACACGTGGATGCCTTTTGGTCCCGGTTGGAGCCACCAACCGGGACCAAAGGCCCCTGGGCTCGGCGCCTCGCGAGGGACACGTGGAGGCACATTGGTCCAGGTTCGTGTTTGAACCGGGACTAATGGGTTGAGGTATTAGTAACGACCCATTAGTCCCGGTTCTCGAACCGGGACTAAAGGCCCTTACGAACCGGGACTAATGGGTGGTTTTCTACTAGTGACATCTCCTCGGGCGTCATGCCAAGGAAGTGCTGAATAGCTCGCATTCCTTCCAAATTGAATTCCCACAGATGGAGGGGACGATGTTTGTAGGGCAGGGTTCAGCGAAGTAACATTACTTGAGTTACTGTGCCCAGACCAATATCTCTTTCGAGGAGATCTCTTATGCATCTCTGCAGTACGGGCATGTCCTTTACTGGCCCCCAGTCCAGCCCCTTGTTAACACATGACGCTAGTTGTGGTGGAGGGCCTGGGCGAAAGGCAGGGGGAGCCACCCACTTGGTACCCCTAGGAGCTGTGATATAAAACCATTCTTGCTGCCATAAGCTGGACACCTCGTGGAAAGAACCCTCTGGCCATGGGGCGCCGACGCTTTTTCTTATCACCAGGCCTCCGCACTCTGCGTGCCGCCCCTCGATCATCTTCGGCTCCACCTCGAAGGTCTTGAGCTACAGGCCAAAGTGAGGGGTAATACGGAGGAAGGCTTCACACACGACGATGAACGACGAGATATGGAGGATGGAATCCAGAGCTAAATCATGGAAATCCAGCCCGTAATAGAACGTGAGCCCCCTCATGAAGGGATCCAGAGCCAGGCCCAGCCCTCGAAGGAAGTGAGATAAGAACACTACACTCTCGCCGGATTTGGGAGTAGGGATGACCTGCCCTCGAGCAGGCAGCCGGTGCGGGATCTCGCCGGTCAAAAATCTGGCCTCTCTTAGCTTTTTGACGTCTTCCTCCGTGATGGAGGAAGGCATCCACCAACCTTGAAGGTTGGATCCGGACATGTTTGAAGGTCCGAAGCGCCTGATCTGAGCTTTGGGTGTTGGAACTCGGGTCGGGGGAAGGATTTGATTGAGTTTGAGGAGTAAAAAGGATAGGCCTTGGTCTCTTTATAAAGAGGATGAATACCAAGTGTCCTCCTCGTGACCGTTTGGGACTTACCTATAATCGAGGAGTCATATCAGCGGGCACGATTGGGTTACCCACGCCTGTATTGATGAGAATCCCATGGTAAGGGGCACGAACTCTGCTTCGACAAGACATGCCAAAGAAACCGCGTCGCGATATGCGCCAAGGCTGGTTGAGAAAAACGGTTCGAATAAATGCCGGGCCGTGGTATGATGTCATGTCATCAAGTGTGTCAGCAGATTAGATTGGTGGAAATATTATTCTCTCTACGGTGGTATGTGGAACTTGTTTTGCAGAGCCGGACACTATTCTTGTGTTCAAAACCTTCTATGGAGTATTCGGGGGAGGAACCCGCCTTGCAATGTCGAAGACGATCTGCGCGCCAGACTCATCGTCATTGAAGCCTAGTTCAGGGGCTACTCAGGGAGTCCTGGATTAGGGGGTATCCGGACAGCCAGACTATATCCTTTGGCTGGACTGTTAGACTATGAGATACAAGATTGAAGACTTCATCTCGTGTCCGGATGGGATTCTCTTGGCGTGGAAGACAAGCTTGGCGATACTGATATATAGATCTCCTTCTGTTGTAACCGACTCTGTGTAACCCTAGCCCCCTCCGGTGTCTATATAAACCGGAGGGTTTAGTCCGTAGGACAACAACAATCATACCATAGGCTAGCTTCTAGGGTTTAGCCTCTACGATCTTGTGGTAGATCAACTCTTGTACTACTCATATCATCAAGATCAATCAAGCAGGAAGTAGGGTATTACCTCCATCGAGAGGGCCTGAACCTGGGTAAACATTGTGTCCCTTGCCTCCTATTACCATCCACCTTAGACGCACAGTTCGGGACCCCCTACCCGAGATCTGCCGGTTTTGACACCGACAACGGGCGTGGCTGGCGCTCCACGATGGTGCGCGCAGCCAGGTCCCCCTCGCGGGCACAGCCATGGCGCTTCACCATGGCGCGTGTGAGTTCTCGACCAAAACTCGTCGGATACAGGCGCGACAAAGGGCTCGGGCAGTGCGGCGACGACGGGGCAGTGTGGCGAGGTCGAGGCCATCCATGGCGGCAGGCATGGTAGTTGGCTCCTGTTTGATTGAGAGAGAGATCAAGAAGGAAGGAATAGAAAGCTGCATCACGGGGAGCTCCAGCAGCCTGACAGTGGCGGCCACATCTCTGATGAACGTGGACCAGCAAGGGCGGCGAGTGGCGCCGGCGGTGTGCAGTGTGTAGATAAGTGTCCATTACCTGTTTGCTGAAATGGCCAGGGAGAAAAAGAAAAAATGGAAAAAAACATGAACACTCGAGTCATTGACAACATCAGTGCTCCACGTTACACATTAGACGCATTTCTGGTGGTTTTTTGTGCCCTGGCTTGAATGTCATCCTAAGTTGTTACCCTAACCCCAAGTGTGGTGGTTTTGGGTAAATAACTCTACCTTATGCAAGGTTAATGCCAAGGACACCACTAAGAAGAAGATTGGCAACTGGAGCAAGAAGATTAATGGCACCACTATAGCCAAAGAGAGCTCAAACAATGGCAAGTAGTACAGATCAAACCAGAACTAGAGATTCCCTATCTATCTTCATGTTCAGCTACCAGGTCTATAATCTTTGGGTTCCAATATGATATTCGTGTGTACTGATCTGGTCCTTTTCTATGTAAGATGTCAGTCAGTAAACATACTACTGAGCTGTTTTCGTTTTGCCAGACTTCTGGGGATATACTTATCTCTACAGAATTTGGTGCTTTGAGATGTAATTTATCTGGCATGAGACTCTTTTTCTTATATTGATCGGTTGGAAGCTTTTATATCTCTTTCTTTAAACCCATGGCTAGAAACTGGAATATGCTGAACTGGAATGAGAGGAATCAATGACCCAAAGAAACAGAACGCTATCTCTAATAAAATTGAAGAATCCCAATGTGAAATTATTTGCCTACAGAAAATAAAGAGAGAAGCATCAATCCAGAACCAGGACAGATGGTCCTCCACGTGGCTTTGTCTTGGTGAGCTCAGCGGGAGGGCCTTTGGTCCCGGTTGGTGGCACCAACCGGGACCAAAAACATCCACGTCGACATTTCAGTGGTTGGGATTTTTGTTTTTTTTTTTTGAAAAGGGGGCGGGGGTTGGGGGTTTTGGGGGGTTAATTTAGGTGTTTCATATATTGTGTTAGCTAGCTAATTAATAGAGAGAAGTGTCCTCTCTTTTGTCCGTGCTTGGTTGACGCTACGTACTATACATACGTATAGAGAGGACTAGCTAGATACGCTAGCTAGCTAGTAAGCAAACGAAGGAAACAGAAGATCGTCATGAACATGTATGCATACAGAGAGAAGTGATATCGACCACCTCTCCTTCTTTGAGAGATTGGTCGAACAACAAGTTCTCGTATATCTATCCGACACTACCGGCTACATATATACAATAATTATCTTTTACAAATATAATCTCCTAACATACGGACGCGTGGTCCACATAGTATTCTCCGTCTTCAGCGATCACGTGGTCAAGAAAGAATGCCGCCAATTCCTCTTGAATTGCTCGCATGCAATCTGGTGCTAGGAGTTCATCCCACATCCGAAACATCTAATTTTAAGAAGGGGGTCAATACATATATATATGAATGAATGAAACTCAACACAACTGATGGTAATAAAATAAAATTATGAATATTGTTATTTATGCACTTCATATTGTTTGTTAGAGTAGCCCCCGCGCTCACAGGTCGTGTGGCGGATGGACTCGCAAATGTAGTATCCACAGAAATCATTCCCTTGTTCCTGCCACAACCACTTTACAAGAAATAGAGGTCAATCAAACTGATAATTAGCAAGCATGCTAAATGGTATTGATGAAACTAGCGCTTGAATCACTAGGAGATGCGTGGAATATGCTACTATAGTACTTACTTTCGGGTGTCTAAATTGCAGCTTCTTCGGCAGTCCCGGAGCTTTTTTGGTGAATTTTTTCCAAACCCTGCCATACAAAGAAAACAATTACTTGATATCAGAAATGAACAAAGTTGCTGATATGGTGGATAATGATTGATTTAACTTACTTCTCGAGCATTTCAGTCATGTCCGCATACTCCTTGGGATCTTTTCGTCTCGAGTCTAAGACAGTTACTACTCCTTGCTCAAGCTTAATCTCTAGGAGAATATAGTGGAAGCTGCGCACGCATGCATAACTCATGAATATTACATTACTATAACATGGACTAATAAAGGGAAACCGAATATGCCACAAGACAGTAACACTCACTTGAAGTTGTAAGGAAAGAGTATTATATCTTTGTGTTCATTTATTATCAATGATCGTAGCAAGTTGGCCACGGTATTTTCGGCATGAAATTCAACCTCAGTTGCATCTATGAGATATGTGTTAATGAACCCAATATCACCCACTTGTCTTTTCTTCAATTCGGCGATCTTCAATCTGCATAATATAGTGAGGATAATTATAAATACATGCAATGAAAGAGCTGAGTTATATAGAGAGACCTAATGACAGAAGTAGTACTACTTACAGACAGTAGCAGGTGACCGTTGCTTTATCGAGGGTCAATTGATTGAAAAACTGATAGAACTCCTCAAATGGAATAGGCAACAGTTCAATTCCAACGAGGTCATGCTCCTTTTTAACTCTCACATACAAAGTAGTCCTCCCCTCAGACTCCCTGCAGGTTTTCATGTACCAATCGTGCAATCTTCGCATCATCGTTGATAGAGATCTTTCATCTTTGACGAGAGGCTTCCCGTACTCGTATCTTTGTATATGCACCTCCAAGAAATCATAATGTACATTGCCGGGCAGGTAATCTCCAGGATTGCCATAACCGGGCACCATCCATGGATCGATGATGTCACTAGCAGGCACCTTCAGCGGGGGGGACGATTGCTTCGCTTGTTCGCCGAGTTAGGCAATTTGTTTCCCAGCTCGTCATTCTTTCATCCTTTGATCACTTTTAGTACTTCCCGACCTCTCCTCTTTGGCAAATGCCTTTCCAATAATGCGCCCATAGTTGCCTTTCTGCGGAGACTTGGGTGGTTTTGTCAGGGCAGCTAGAGTGTGCTTCGCTTTCACCGGATCTACCTTCTCCTCCAGAGGTGGATGTCTCTTTTCTTTCAACCCTTCAAACCAGTCATTCACTTCGGTCTGCGCGATCTTCCATTTTCCCCCTCGGTCCTCTCGTACGGTAACTTCTCTAGAGTCTTCAGAGAGGGACCGAATCTGTATCTCCTCCCGCCTTTGGCTGTACTGCTAGACACCGGCAGAGCAGACGGAGCGGATGTCTTCTTTCCTTGCTTACGAGGTGGAGGAGAAGGACTACGACGCGCCGGAGCAGCCGGAGTGGCGGCGGGTCTCTTCCGCCCTTGCTGACGAGGCAGAGAAGGAGGAGGCTGGCTGCTCGGGCGCGCCGGCGCAGGCGGAGAAGGAGGCGGAGTGCCGCCACGTGCCGGAGAAGGAGCCGGCCGAGTGCCTTGATCGTCACTCGCCGGAGGAGGAGGCGGTGGAGGAGGCGGAGTGCCCTGACTCGCCGGAGGAGGAGGAGGCGGAGGCGTCTAGTTCGAAAGGTTGATGAGATCCTTCCGCCATAGGCATGGAGTCTTCAGAGCAGAACCCAGCCGATACTCCCCTTCACCGGTAGGGTGGTCAAGCCGGAGGTCCTCAAATCCCTCCGTTAATTCATCCACCATCACCCTAGCATATCCTTCTGGAATCGGCCGGCAGTGAAAAGTTGAGGCGGTTTTAGTAGGATAAACAGAGCCAACAGCCGCCTTGACCTTCAAATTGCTCCATTCCGCCATAAGGTGGCAATTTTGAGACTCCGTGATAGTATCCACGGGATAGCTGGCAGGAGCTGTGAAGGCATGCTCCGGCTGAAGCAGCTCGGTGGAAGCCACACTTCTTCTCCGCTGAGATGGCGGGGTAGCTTCGGCAGATCGTTTGCTCCGTACTGCTTCTCATTCCTCTAGCCCCATTACCCTTTCGTGCAGCGCCTGCAGTTGGCTCTGCTCCAGTTTCTTACTCCTCTCCTGGGTTTTGTAACCCCCTGCGTTCGGAAAGCCAGCCTTCCACGAAACGGAGCCTGGCGTGCCTCGTGTCCGTCCAGGGTGCTCAGGATTCCCGAGGGCCATTGCTGCGCTGCTTCGATATATTGCTGAAGCCTCTTGACTGGTACGTCCAATTCATCGTCCGTCCAAATGCACTTCCTTGATACAGGGTCCAAGGTTCCGCCAGCCCCGAAGAACCAAGTCCGGCAATGGTCTGGCCAGTTCATTGTCTCTGGTTCGATCCCTTTATCAAGCAGATCATTCTCAGCCTTGGCCCACTTAGGCCGGGCTATGAGCTAGCCACCTGACCTCGTGCGATGGTGAAGCTTCTTCTTCGCAGCATTTTGCTTGTTTGTCGCCGACATCTTTTTACTCTTTTCCGATGTCTTGTGGGCCACAAATGTGGGCCAGTCATCTCTGATCTTCTCATATCTGCCCTTGAGTTCTGGTGTCTCTTTTTTATCGACAAACATATTCAGGTCTTTCTTCCAATTCCTGAATAGGTCTGCCATCTTCTTAAGAGCAAAACACTTGATTAATGGCTCTATAACTGGCTTCTCCGGATCATCCTCTGGCGGTAGGATGAAATTTTACTTCAGCTCAGTCCAAAGATCATTTTTTTGCAGATCATTGACATAAGACACCTCAGGGTCTTTGTTCATAGGCTTCTACCGTTGCTGGATGCTGATCGGGATCTTGTCCCTAACCAGAACCCCACACTGAGCAACAAATGCCTTCTTTGTCCGGATGGGTTCAATCGGTTGGCCGTCGCGCATGATTTCTATGATCTCAAACCTTTCATCCGAGCTCAGCTTTTTCTTTGGGCCTCGTCTCTTTACCGAAGTTGTGCTCGATCTGGAGGGCTGGAAAAAAGAAACAAAGATGAGAGTTAATTAATATGTGTACATACCAAAATAATGAATGCATCAATTAGCTAGTCAGCACAGGCTTAACTAATATATATACCTGGCCGGACTCAGCTTGGTGATCACCGGAGCCGTCCTCACGGTCTACTTCTTCACCCTCTGCTTCTGGCACCGGCATTGGGTCATCGGAGCCATCATAATCATAGCCAGCTGCTTCTTCACCCTCTCCTTCCAGACCATCGGTGTCGTTGAGAAACATCAACGAGCAAACGGCATCACTTCCTTCTGCGATTATGTCCCTCAACAACGCTTCTTGTGCTTCGTCTCGGGGCGGGGTGTCCATAGTTTCTACAAATATTTACAACATGGCAATTATTATTCAAACATGACAGATATGGATATATTAGTGGCAAACGTAAAACTAGCTAGGTAATCACAATAAGGAATCATATTAATTAGTGGCCTCGACGCTGCTTCTCTAGGGTTTCGGGTGGCCTCGACAACGCTTCAAGGGTTAGGGGTGGCCTCGAGAACGCTTCAAGGAGGGGGTAATATCGACCCCCCCACGTGTTGAAGCTATCAGGAAGGGGTATATGGACAACAACAAAAACGACACTACATCTATGTCCCACAAGTGACGTGGGCATCGACACCTGCGTCACTTGTGGGACGTGGATGTAGTGTCCGACACCGACGGCCACATGTATCTCACACCGACGATAATTGCTATTTAATTAGGGTTTCCTCTACCGCTCGGCGACCCTCGACGACCCTCGTTCCCGAAAAAAAAGAGGAAGAATAAGAAAAAAAAGAGGAGAAGAAAGAATAGAGGAGAAGAACTCCTCTATTCTTTCTTCTCCTCTTTTTTTTCTTCTTCCTCTTCTTTTTTTATCCTCTTCTTCCTCTCATGTTCGACGACCCTCGACCCCGATAACATACATCCATCGATATCATTCCATACATACATAGACATCTACATTATATATGAACAAACATATATGTCCCACAAGTGACGTGGGCATCGACGCCCATGGTAGGGTAGAGGGTCGTGGATCGCCGAGCGGTCGAGGGTCAAGGGGTCAAGGATCGCCGAGGGGTCGGGAGGTTGCCTAGTTTCAAAGGATTCAACAGAACCATGTCTTCATCATTAGGTGAAAGTAACAGGTGCATGATGGTACGAAGCTCTCCAAAGTTATTTTGGAATGGAGTCCCAGATAGGATAATTCACTTTTTGGTACAAAGTTCAGCAAGAACCTTCCAAATATCGTTATTTGGAAGGCCTTTGCTGAAATTCGTACAAAAAGGCAAATTATCCTATCCGGGACTCCATTCCAGAATAACTTTAGAGGACTTCGTACCATCATGCCCTGGTTACTTCCGGCTAATGATGAAGCCATGGATTTCTTCAATACTTTGACACTAGGAAACCTCTCTCGACCCCTCGGCGATCCTCGACCCCTCGAACCCTCGACGACCCTGGAACCCTCGACCCTAGACGACCCTGGAACCCTCGACCCTCGATCCCTCGACCCTATAGAACCCTCGAACCCTCGACCCTGAAACCCTCGACCCTTGACCCCTTAACGACCCTCGACCCTCTACCCTAGTTCCCGACCCTCGACCCCTCGGCGATCCTCGACACCCTCGTTCCCGATAAAAATTAAGAAGAAGAAGAAGAAGAAGAAGAAAAAGAGGAGAAGAAGAAAGGAATAGCTAGAGGAGAAGATTGATGTCACAGCCCTAGAATTTGATTGTAATTAGTTGCACAAGCATCCATGCATCATGTATAAATTTCTTTGAAAGTTGAAATGGGGATCGTTGAAACCCTAGCACCAATTGAATTCAACTAGGTTCAATAAAAATATTTTCAACGAACCCAAATGCCCTTTAGAAAAGTTCATGATTTTTGTTAAAGGTGAAAACCTCTGCCAAAAATGATGCACATATTTCTATGCCATTTTTGGACTCTTGAATTAAATCATTATGTATTTGAATTTGGGCATTTAATTGCTATAACAATTTTAAATGCTCAACTAATTCTGAAACTAAATGTGGGTTGTTGGAAATAATTCAACAGGTCCTCACTGTTTATTTCAGGATTTTCAGATGTGGTTTAGTGTTTTTACTAAATCAAAGAAAACAAAAGGCAAATAGAAAACAGAAACAAAATTAGAAATCGGAGAGGGAGAGAGAGAGAGAGTACCTGGGCCACTTACCTATCCTTACATAGCGGCCCAGCTGCTGTGATCCAGCCCACCGGGCAGAGCGGTGTCTTCAACCTCGGCGATGGCGGAGGAAAAATCACGACGCTGCTACTGGAGGTCCCCACCTCCTGCTTCGCGCTGGAGGCTCATCCCTCTCCCTTCTCCGCATCTGGAGACGTCCCGTGACCCCCCTGCACCTCTCCCCTCTCTCTGGTCGTTCTCCCTCCTTCCCCTCGCGTTCCCGCAGCCATCCGAGGGCCAGCCGTCGCGGCCGTGCTTCGCTCGCGTGGCCGCCGTCGTCACCAAGCGCCACCGGCCGGACCCAGAGCTACTCCATGCTGAGACACGTCTCTCTGCCGAAGATCACGAGCCCGGAGGCCCTGCATCCTCGTCGCCATCATTGTCTCCTTCCTCGGGCGCCCGAGATCGCCGTCGTCGGTTTGCTTCGCTCGAGCCGTCCCCGAGCCTGCTGAGACCTCTGCCGACCTCTCTGTGAGCTCCTCCGCCTCTCCCCCTATCTACTGTTCTCGTTTGGCCGCCGAAGCCGCCGTTCCCATCCTGGCCGAGAACCACCGCCGCCGCGAGCTCCATTCCGGTGAACTCCGGCCACCCCAGCTCGATCTTCTGCCACCCCTGGATGCGCGCGAAGCCCAGCAACCCATAGCCGCAAACCACGCCCGAAACCATCCCCTGTAGTGTTTTTCCGTGTCATTTCCATCGTCGGATTTGGTCACCGCCGGCGAAACTCCGGTGACTGCCGATGTGGCACAGTCATTAGGACTAATCCCCACCATTAGCCACCTCACTGCCACTGCCAGCGGGCCCTATCGCTGGGTCAAACCCCGTCAACACGGGTTTGACCGGGGTTAATTAATGGGTCACTAACCAGTGGGCCCCACTGGTCAGGTTTGACCCCGGTCAGCCGCAGTTGACTTGCTGACATCATGCTTACTCAATGCTGACACAGTATTTATTTTTTGGAACTAAAATAAATTAAAAATGATTTATAAATCCCAGAAAATGCCCAAAACTTCTAAAATTCATAGAAATTCAATCGTAACTCCAAATGAAATAATTTATATATGAAAAATGATCAAAAAAATCCAATCTATCCATCTGTACTGTTTTCATGCATGTTAGAACAACTTATAGTTGCTGAATTGGGCAAAACAAATAATGGCATTTTAAATGGTAAATATGGAGTTTGCATATGAACCCTTTGTTCATATGGACTTCATTTAAACTGTTGCTAGATGCATTAGTGTAAATCATAACATTCTTGAGATGTCATGATCATGCATTATATTGTTGCATTGTATTGATTGGGTTCCCTCTCGTTTGCCGGTGTTTGTTCCCTATCAGTAGACATGGTTTCGACGATGAGTTCGATGACACCGATGAAGAACTATACTATCTTCAGAAGTGCCAGGCAAGCAAAACCTCCTTGTTCATTCCGATACAATCCCACTCTCTCGCTCCTGCTCTCTTTTACTGCATTAGGACAACAACGATTCAACTGTTACAAGCTGCGGTAGCTGAACCCCTTTCCTCTGCATGACCTGTCATTGCCACAGTAAATAGATGAAACCCACTAGCATGAGTAGGAGTTGTTTGAGCCCTGATGTGCCTACTCATTCATGTTTGTTTGTCATGCCTGCTACTGCTTAGAGTTGAGTCAGGTCTGATTCATCGGGGATGAATTGGAATGGTGTGCGAACATGTCCTACCGTGTGTGAACACGACTTGGTAAAGGTAGCGGTGAGAGGCCATGTAGGAGTACATGGTGGGTTGTCTCATTGAAACCGTCCTCAGGAACTGAGTTCTGTGTTTGTGATCCATGAACAGCTACTACCACTCATTGGGATCCTTAATTGACCCTCTCGGCTTCTTAATCACCCTTGTTCTCTGTCCAGGAGTTACAACTAGTTTCTGGTGTTTGTAGGTAGTGCTAGTAGTCTACCAAGTGGCACCCGGTACAGGTGGGCTTGGGACAGACTAGGTTCAGTGGCACGGTGTACCAAGTGGCACCGGATGGTGGGCTTGGGATCCTGCTCACATCGTTTGGGGCCGTGGCGACACCCGGTCGGATCTCCTTGCGGATGGAACCGAATAGGTGATAAACACGGACGAGAGACTTGAGTGTTTAGGTAGGCCGTGGCGACACCCTCGCCAGGCTTCCGCTTGAAGGTTGCCGAGATACATGACATGTATATGGCGGTAAGTGGCGATAGCGTGTGTGAAGAAGTACACCCCTGCAGGGTTAACATCATCTATTCGAATAGCCGTGTCCGCGGTAAAGGACTTCTGGGTTGCCTGTACAGTCCATAGACAAGTGAAAGTGGATACTCTAAAATACGCAAGATAAGCGTGAGTGCTATGGATGGCGATCTCGTAGGGAGACGGGAGCGGATCCATAGTGGTGTATTGATATGGTGAATATGTGGACTCGTGTGCGCCACCTCAAAGAGTTACTTGCAGGCGTAGTTCAGGATAGCCACTGAGTCAAAGCTGGCTTGCTGCAGTTAAACCCCACCATCCCCTTTGTTGACAATGATGCATATGTAGTTAGATCTGATGTAAGTCTTGCTGGGTACATTTGTAGTCACGTTTGCCTATTTTATGTTTTGCAGAGAGACTCAGTCTCGCTATTAGTTCTGCGTGGACTTCGATGTTTAGCTTGTTACCTCAGCTACGATCTTGTGCCCTCGGCAGGATCTAGTAGATAGTCAGGCTTCTCAGCCTTTTTCATTTGTAGATGTCTATAATCAGACATGTTGAGCTTCCGCTTGTGCTTTAACTGGTGAGGGAGTCCTGGACTAGGGGGTGTCCGGATAGCCAGACTATCATTGTCAGCCGGACTCCAAGACTATGAAGATACAAGATTGAAGACTTCGTCCCATGTCCGGATGGGACTTTCCTTGGCGTGGAAGGCAAGCTTGGCGATATGGATATGTAGATCTCCTACCATTGTAACCGACTCTGTGTAACCCTAGCCCTCCCCGGTGTCTATATAAACCGGAGGGTTTTAGTCCGTAGGACGAACAACCATTACAACAATCATACCATAGGCTAGCTTCTAGGGTATAGCCTCCTTGATCTCGTGGTAGATCCACTCTTGTACTACCCATATCATCAATATCTATCAAGCAGGAGTAGGGTTTTACCTCCATCGAGAGGGCCGAACCTGGTAAAAACATCGTGTCCCTTGTCTCTGTTACCATCCACCTAGACGCACAGTTCGGGACCCCCTACCCGAGATCCGCCGGTTTTGACACCGACATTGGTGCATTCATTGAGAGTTCCTCTGTGTCGTCACCGATAGGCCTGATAGCTTCTTCAATCAACAACAACGCCATCCAGGGTGAGACTTTTCTCCCCGGACAGATCTTCATATTCGGCGGCTTCGCACTGCGGGTCAATTCACTTGGCCATCTGGAGCGGATCAAAAGCTACGTCCCTGGCCATCAGGTCAGATTTGGAAGCCTAAACTTCACGGCGGATATCCGCGGAGACTTGATCTTCGATGGATCCGAGCCGCAGCCGAGCGTGCCGCACTGTCACGATGGGCATGATCTAACTCTGCCGCCGGACAGTACCTTGGAGGCCGCACACGAATCCGCTCCGACCCATAGTCCGGAGCCGATCACGCAGATCGAGGACGTGTGGCTGGACACCGCCTCGGGAGCTGCAACTTCCAAGGCGATGGAGCCGAACACTGACCTTGTCCCTTATAAAGCTCGGGACTCCGAGGTGCCGGACTCCCTGCCGGATTCGAATCTGATTGGGCACCGATCATGGAGTTCACCGCTGCGGACATCTTTCAGCACTCACCCTTTGGCGACATCCTAAATTCGCTAAAGCATCTCTCTCTATCCAGAGACCCCTGGCCGGACTATGGCTAGGATGGTTGGGATGCGGACGACGAAGAAATTCAAAGCCTACCCACCACCCACTTCGTAGCAACTGTCGACGATTTAACCGACATGATACACTACGACTCCGAAGACATCGACTGTATGGACGACGGTGCCGGAGACGATCAAGAACCAGTGCCTACAGGGCACTGGAAGACCACCTCGTCATACGACATATACATGGTGGACACCCCAAAAGATGGGGATGGCGAAGCAGCAGCGGAGGCAGATTCCCTAAAGAAACAGCCCAAGCGCCGACATGAGCGGCGCCGGTCTAAATCCCGCCACAGCAAGAATGGAGATTCCGGCACAGGAGATAATAACACCCCAGAAAGTGCCGAAGACAATCCCCTCGAGCAAGATTCAGTGCAGGAGGATGCAGAAGCCAGCCCTCACGAGAGAGCGGCAGACGAAGAGGTCGAGGATGATAGTTACATACCTCCCTCTGGAGATGAGGCAAGCCTCGATGACGACGAATTCGTCGTGCCCGAGGATCCCGTCGAACAAGAGCGTTTCAAACGCAGGCTAATGGCCACAGCAAATAGCCTAAAGAAAAAGCAGCATCAGCTTCAAGCTGATCAAGACCTGTTGGCCGACAGATGGACCAAGGTCCTCACGACCGAAGAGTATGAACTCGAACGCCCCTCCAAGAGTTACCCAAAACGCAAGTTGCTCCCCCGATTAGAGGAGGAAGCATACATACCTTCATCACCAGCGCACAATACGGCCGACCGACCACCCCGTGGTCGCGACAGAGAGGCATCCAAGCCCTCCATCAAGACCGTACCACGGCATCGCTCGAAAAATATGAAGCCACGAGGGAACGCGCCGGACTCGCGGGACATATTGGAGGACAAGGAAAGACAATCCAGATCTATATATGGATCACGTGGGCACCCCACGACCCATGACGAATACCGTCGCGCCAGCTACAACAACTCTGGCCGGGCCGAACACAGCAGACAACGCTCTCTTGAGCTACGTCGTGATATTGCTCAATATAGAGGTGCCGCACACCCACTATGCTTCACAGACGAAGTAATGGATCATCAAATCCCTGAAGGGTTCAAACCCATCAACATTGAATCCTACGATGGCACAACAGACCCCGCGGTTTGGATCGAGGATTATCTCCTTCATATCCATATGGCCCGCGGCGACGATCTCCATGCTATCAAATATCTCCCGCTCGAGCTTAAAGGACCAGCTCGGCATTGGCTTAACAGCCTACCCTTGAGTCAATTGGGTGTTGGGAGGACACGGAAGCCGCATTCTCGACAACTTCGGGGCACATATGTGCGACCACCAGACGTCGATGACCTAAGCCACATAATTCAGCAGCCAGACGAATCGGCCAGACGATTCTTGACACGGTTCTTAACAAAGAAAAATGAAATCGTTGACTGTCCGGATGTAGAGGCCCTCGCAGCCTTCAAACGTGACATTCGCGACGAGTGGCTCGCCCGACATCATTAACGACTCGCTTCTGTGCGGGAGAGGATAGCTGGCTAGCTCGCAGCAACAACCTCAGTAAAAATGCTGGCAGTCCGGATACTAAGGACCACAGCGGCGGTCGCGTCGAAGAAAAAAACGCCGCGTTACGGCGACAACAATGAGATCTGGCGGTCAGCGCGGATTCGAGGCTCTAAACCGGTCAGCGGAAGAAGCCATTTAAAAGAACCACTCGGGTCCGTCAATTTGGACCGAATACTCGACCGCTCTTGCCAGATACATGGCACCCCCGAAAAACCAGCTAACCACACCAACATAGATTGTTGGGTATTCAAGCAGGCAGGAAAGTTAATTGCCGAAAGCAATGGCAAGGGGCTGCACAGCGATGACGAGGAAGAGACCCGGCCGCCGAACAGTAGAGGACAGAAGGGTTTTCCCCCACAAGTGCGGACGGTAAACATGATATCGCAACCCATATACCCAAGAGGGAGCGAGCGTGCACTAAGGGCGTATATGCAATGGAGCGATCGCCCGAAGTTCAATCCAGTCTCTTGGCGATCACTTTCGATCGGCGAGACCATCCGACCGATATCCGCCATGGCAGATTCGCGCATTGGTTTTAGACCCAATCATCGATGGATTTCACCTCACGAGAGTCGATGGGCGGCGGCGTGCTGAACCTGCTTTATCGGGATCGATGCACAAGATGGGCATAGACCCTCAAGATTAAACCTACAAAAGCGACCTTCAAAGCGTCATACCAGTGTTGAGGCCAATTATGCAGGCTCGTCACACTAGAAGTGGTCTTGGATCCCGGATAATTTCGGGCGAGAGTTAATCTTGACATAGTCCCGTTCATGGCGGCTATCACGCTCCGCTTCGGACGAACGCGTTCACAAAGTTCAACGCAGTGCCGCATTACGCATACCTCAAGCTCAAGATGTCGGGCCCTTGTGGAGTCATCACGGTCAGCGGAAATACGGGCGCTCCTCCGAGCGGAGGAACATCTGGCGGCTCTCGCGGCGAAGTATAGAGCAGCCTTCTAAGGCAATTTTGAGTCCGCCGTTAAGCGGCCGGACACGCCCAAACGCGCCGAGCAACATCAATCAAGACCACAGCACGTTCCGAGCACGCGTAGCAATGCGGCTAACCCCAGCCCTCGCATGATTGCAAGACCAGCCCTCGCGTTACATCATTACGCTCTGGAGATACCATGTGCATAGGGGAGGGCACGACCTATGAGACCAGTGCGGTTCGACCACACGGGGGCTCCCAAGTGTGTCGCTCTTTTATTTTATTTTCCTTCTTTTTTATACACAGGACTCCGTTCACCAGAGGCCCTGTCCGGTGGCGAACCCGCCAAACTCACGATGCAACAGCCAGGGAGGGAAAAAGGCTGCGACGAACACTCAGGTGGTCTCCATTACGAGCATTAAAATTGATTATATACACCAGTCCACAGCCCAACCCTGGAGGGGGACATGTTCAATTAGTCCAATCCCTTGCTTACCGCACTATTTGTATCATTCCACACTCATAGCAGAATTCCTTGAATAAATAATTCAGCACTTTTTGCCTATAAGTGCATTACTTTACATATATGTTCATTAATGACATCTTGCACCCGTATATTTTGGTACGGCCAAATACACCAGGGGCTTATGTTCCCCGCATTATGGTGTGATAAGTCCGAACACTTTCACAAGTGCGGCACCCCGAACTTATAGCATTATATGAATCGGCTCCGAATCATGTCTTGGGTCAATAGTTTGGTTTGCGCGGTTCCCATGTTTTGGTACCTTACGTTCCGTTCTGTCGGCTAAGGTAGCCTGGGAGAACCACTTGGGATTGCGCCCGGTTGAGCTGGCGGCGCCTCGATGGAGAAAGCTAAAACTGGCGGCATGATAAGGCGAGACTGGTCGCTGTTCGAGAGGTCTTTTCGAGTCCCTAATAAAGACTTATGCCGCTTCGAGCGAAGAACCGGATAATGTCCGGCCAAGGCGTGGATAGCGCCCCGAACTCGGTCTTCCGAATACTAGGGGCTTCGCCGAAATTTAAAATTATAGAATTCTATGGCTAAGTGAGAGTGTTCAAGCATTATAAGTCCGGTTGCCTTGTTCGTTGTGTTGAGCGCCTCCCTAGATGGACCAAAAAATGGGAACAAGAGTGCTCAAGTTTATCCCGAACACCCCAACACTAGTGGCATGGGGGCTGAAGCCGACGACTTGCCATCTCTCAGATTTTATAAATGGCCGCACAGAAGGTTATATTTTAAATCAAACAAGCGTTGCTTAGCGCATATGAACAAAGTTTTCAGCGCACAGGATAACACATAGCGAGTTTACTCAATAATTACATCTCTGGGGCACTCATCCACAATCTTGCGGGCACCCTTCAGGACAGTCTTATAGTACATCTCGGGCGCACGATACTCCTTGCCCGCTGGCGGCGCGTCAGTGATAAGCCTCTCCGCATACAGCCTGCCCCAGTGCACCTTTGCGCGGGCAAGGGCCCGACGAGCACCTTCAATATAGGCGGAGCGCTTGATGACCTCCACCCAGGGGCACGCATCCACCAGCCGCCGCACGAGGCCGAAGTAGCTCCCAGGCATGGCCCCTCCAGGCCACAGCCGGACTATGAGGCTCTTCATGGCCTGCTCGGCTACCTTGGAGCTCGACCAGCTGCTTTAGCTGGTCGCTAGGGGGCACCGGATGGCCGGCCTCAGCATACTGAGACCAGAAGACCTTCTCCGTTGAGCTCCCCCCCCTCGGCTCGGTAGAATCGGCTGACATCGAGACCGCTGTGAGGCAGATCTGCAGCGCCTGGAGAGCTCGAATTGGGTAAGTGTCGGAAGTTTACATTAACATGCTTGCTTTGCATGAAAAATGCCTTACCGCCGCTATTTTCTTCACATCCTCAAACTCTGAAGGGCCTTATGGGCCTCGGCCTTGGCGGCTTTGGCACTTCGAGGCGAGGCAAGCTCGGACTCTTGAGTCTTTGAGTCGCGCTCCAAACTCTCATGCTTTTCCATGAGAGCCTGGAGCTCTTGCCGCACCTCCGCCACCCGCGCCTCCTGCTTCTCTCGCTCTGCCCGTTCCGCGGCCTCATTGCGTTCGGCCACGGACACAGCCTCCTTCAGGGTTGCCACCTTGTTCGTGGCCCCTGCAGTACCCACGTTATCCTTGTTATTTTTATTGCAACCTATATCCTTTTCTGTAAGGTAACTATTCAAAGTGGTGTTACTCACCTTCTTTGTCCTCAAGCTGCTTATTGGCACGGCCGAGCTCTTGCTCGGACCGCTCAAGGTCCTGCTTCAAAGCACCGACCTCCTTGATCGATGCCGCAGAGGTCGGCGCAGCACTGCAAAGCCATATTGACATAATTTTTAGCAACCCTGCGTATATCTTTTTAGAT
Source organism: Aegilops speltoides (assembly GCA_021437245.1). Taxonomy (NCBI): domain Eukaryota; kingdom Viridiplantae; phylum Streptophyta; class Magnoliopsida; order Poales; family Poaceae; genus Aegilops; species Aegilops speltoides. The sequence continues at coordinate 588,790,648 of CM038147.1, forward strand.
CCTCAGTCCGGCTTTTCTTTCCGAACACCGAACCGAGCATCAGGGGCTACTGTCTATGCGGTACTACATTGCATATTTTTAATTTCTTACCTCAAAGCCTGTTAGAAGGCTACTGCAGGCTTCGGTCAGCCCGCTCTTGGCGAGCTGGACCTTCTGAATCACAACACTCATGATAGTGCGGTGCTCTTCCTCGATGGAAGTGCCTTTGAGCGCCTCCAACAAGTTGTCTGGCGCCTCTGGTTGGACGGGGGCCGCCGGCGTCACGGTCTTGCCCTTCTTGCGAAAGGGCCGCCTGCCGGACTCCGGAACCACTGCGGGTTCCGGCGTGGAGTCCGGCGCAATGTCCGGGAGGCTGCCTTGCGGCGCCTCCAGAGCCTTCTCCTGATGGGTCCCTTCCTGGGATCCCACCTCGGCGTCCTCAGCGTTGCGAGGGGTGGAGGCAGTCGGGATGGAATCCACATCCAACGGAGCCAACGACCCGCTCGATGAAGCGGGGAGATCATCATCGGCCGGACTGCGGGCAGTGTGCGGCATTAGAAGGACACTATGTGACATAAGAGGAATCCGGATACTTGCGATCTTGCCGGAGGCCTGGCCCTTGAGGGCCATTCTTCATCGCCAACGTTGGCGTTGGCGGAGCTGTCCGGGGGAATAGTCCTTCCCCTCTTGGACCCTTCGCCCCCCACAGTCGGGAAGCCTTCCTCTTCTCTCTCCTTCCTGCAGAGAGAGTCTTCTTCCTCATCCTCGCCTTGGGAGAGTCCGCCCAGTCGTCGGACACCTGGCAGGAACTCCTTGGTACCAGTGGCTTCCTTCTTGGCCTTCTTCTCCGGCACCACATGCGGTGCGGAACCAGCAACCCGCTAGGCAGGCGCCCTCTGGGTTTTCGGCTTGGTAGCGGGCGGATGATCTGCTCGGCCTTGTTCATCCATCTGTCAAAGGAAAAGGAAGATTGAAACCCACGTAAGGTCAAACTATTAAAACAAGTGTCCCGTAAAGGGTAGAATCACTTACCTCGTCGGCTGGGCCTGCGGCGAAATCCGCGATCTTGATGGCGGATCACGGGTGCCAGCGCCCTTGAACAGCACCCTTGAGCGCTTTACGTCGTCGTGTCGAAGGGCGCTCAATGCTGGTCTTGTGCGGATCGAACTCCACAATTTAAATGCCCGTTGTTGGCAAGGGAGAATCCGCGGATGAGCATGACTTGGACCACATTGACAAGCTGAGCTTCTTGTTCACCAACTTCGGATCTGGCTTGGAGTCTGTCGGCTCCTCGAACTACCCATAGCAAGCCCTTCTCTTTCCGGAGGTGAGCTGCATAGGGATACCAGATCTGAACTCGGGGCCGCCGTCCACTTAGGGTCGCGCGGCTCAGTGATGTAGAACCACCCCGATTTCCACCCCTTGACGGACTCCACAAAGGCCCCTTCGAACTAGATGATGTTGGGCATCTTGCCCAACATGGCGCCTCCGCACTCCGCTTGAGTGCCCTTCACTACCTTCGGCTTGACATTAAAGGTCTTGAGCCACAAGCCGAAGTGGGGCTGGATGCAGAGGAAGGCCTCGCACACAACGATAGACGCCGAGATGTTGAGGATGAAGTTCGGCACCAGATCGTGGAAATCCAGGCCATAGTAGAACATGAGCCCCCGGACAAAGGGGTGTAGTGGAAAGCCGAGTCCGCGGAGGAAGTGGGGAAGGAACACGACCCTCTCATGGGGCCTGGGGGTGGGTATGAGCTACCCCTTGTCGGGCAGCCGGTGCGCGATATCGCCGGAAAGATATCCGGCGCTGCGCAGTTTTGCGACGTGCTCCTCCTTAACGGAGGAGGCCAACCATTTGCCTCCCACTCCGGACATGGTCGGAGAAGGTCAAGACGAGATGCGCGGACTTGGGCGCTGGAGCTCGAGTGCGCAGAGATGGATAAGCAAAGGAGGAAGAAGGCGTAGGTAAAAAGGGTGGATCCTTATCCCCTTATATATGGGCGGACGAAGACTATACGTCCCCACCGGCCTAGTAAAACTCGCTTATCTCCCAAGCACCACCATCAATGGCGCGGTTGGGTTACCCACGTCCGTATTGATGAGAATCCCGGGATAAGGGGAACACGATCTCTGCTTCGACAAGACGTGCCAAGGAAACCGCTTCGCTAAACGCGCTGAGGTGGTATAATAAAAACGATTCAAGTAAAGGCTTGGTAGTGGCGTGACGTCATGCTACAAGATACTTCAGCAGATTGAACTTGTGTACATAATATTCTCTCTACGGTGGAATGTGGAAATTATTTTGCAGAGCCGGACACTATCCTGGTGTTCCCAATCTTCTATGAATTATTCGGAGGAGGAACCCGCCTTGCAATGCCGAACAATATGCGCGCCGGACTCATCGTCCTTGAAGCCTGGTTCAGGGGCTACTGAGGGAGTCCTGGACTAGGGGGTGTCCGGATAGCCGGACTATCATCGTCAGCCGGACTCCAAGACTATGAAGATACAAGATTGAAGACTTTGTCCCGTGTCCGGGTGGGACTTTCCTTGGCGTGGAAGGCAAGCTTGATGATCCGGATATGTAGATCTCCTACCATTGTAACCGACTCTGTGTAACCCTAGCCCTCCCCGGTGTCTATATAAACCGGAGGGTTTTAGTCCGTAGGACGAACAACCATTACAACAATCATACCATTGGCTAGCTTCTAGGGTTTTGCCTCCTTGATCTCGTGGTAGATCCACTCTTGTACTACCCATATCATCAATATCAATCAAGCAGGAGTAGGGTTTTACCTCCATCGAGAGGGCCCAAACCTGGGTAAAAACATCGTGTCCCTTGTCTCCTGTTACCATCCGCCTAGATGCACAGTTCGGACCCCCTACCCGAGATATGCCGGTTTTGACACCGACAACTGGTATGCTCTGAATGTTGGGTCATGAGACCCATGGTTGTAATATCTCGCTCCTCGGAGCCTATCTATCTATTATATTATTAAAATGATAGAAAAGGAACGGTAGAGATTAACCGGTGTAAAGTTATAGTATTTCAATGGCTGAGATCCACCAGGTGAAATATGCATATGCAATTGACTACCCGTAAAATCACAAGCGTGCATGAGATGGACTGCATGTGGGCACACATATGTATTGTGAGTCCAATAGAATTACGTGTGTGCTGCATGTCCGTATTGGAAAGCAAAAAGGGAATACAAATAATAATATATTTTTAGAATGACGGACAGCTTAGAATTATCAGCTAAAGTCTCCGTACAAGATATTGGCTTCAGAGATAAAAACACTAGCACGGACTGGATGAACAATTACGTGCTGTCCGTGTCCAGTACAATTAGGTATGAGCCCTACGTGTGCTGCATGTCCAGATTGGAACGCAAAAAGGGTAAATAAAAAAAATTAAAGTGCTGACAGTACCATGAGGTGTACCTGCAATCAACGAGCATGGCAAATTGAGTAATTTATTTATGGGCTTCATACACGTTGTGACCCAATGGCTTGGCGACATGGATGCGGGGATTGAATGGGATATGTAAGTCAAATTATTTTGTGAAACTTTTTGTGCTAATTCAAAAGTATTTTAAAAATTGATATACATATACTTCGTCGAATCTCTCGGTTTATTCCAATAACTCTGATAAAAAAAGTTGACATGTCATTAAAAACTTTGGCACCATATACAATTGAATAAATACTTATCAATTGATCATGGTGATAGCTATTCATACGCCAGATTATTCTAATTTCTAATAATATGTTTTGTGATAATCTTTTTTTGTTAAACATCGGGTTAAAATGAAGTACTAACAAGCCGAGGAAACAACATATTTGCATGGCTAGATGTGTTATGTATTATTAGATATATGCGTCATATCTGAAAATAATTTTGAGATATTTTTAAGATGTTAGATCGAAAATCAATTGTCGGTTGTCATGATAATGAATTATGTAGCAAATATTTTAGACATGTTAAATCTAAGATAATTCCTTTCAGAAAATATGCATGGCGTTAATTTGGAAGGACCTAGGCCATTAGTATATTTCTTAAAGCATCTCAAATTTTCTCGATTACCTGCATACAATATGTTGTCAGATATTTTGAAACAATATTCATCATGCATGTTATTTCTACAAACCAAAAATATAATCAGCATGCTTATATGTGCGAGCGGCAGGTTATTTGGTAATCTTACTAGAAAAAAACACATGAAGTGACATAGGCAATGATACACTACAGTTAGGGCCATCCTTACAAGAAATGAGAGAAACGTTAAGAAATACTAGGCGTTTATATATGGGATATTTAGTGTTTTTCAAATACAAAAACGTTTGTAAAAAGGTCTAGATGTGAAAATAAATGGACACACCAACATATATAACAATAAATAACATATCCATCACAACTGGTGCTAAGAGATAACACATAGTGAAAATATAACGATCTCTTCGCATAGCTAATTCCACCTTGCCATCATGTAACATCCGACGTAAGCCACCAAGTCAATATGCATCTTTATCCATTGCCATACTTTTTTGTGCTGAGTAAGGAAGTCAAAGTAGAGTGAACAAATATTGCAGGTGAACCAAACAGTTTCCATAGTGACAAATGCCGAATATTAAACATTGGGCTTGCTACATAGAGAAAAGGTGGACTAAACAGTCATTATATTATGAAAATAAAATAACCATTTTTAAATAAATAAGTAATAGTAGTGGTGGTGGTAGTAGTAGTAAAAAATAGAGATGTTACTACGTATAGGTATTTGAATTTAATGTTTAAACATCGTCGAATCTCTCGGTTTATTCCAATAACTCTGATAAAAAAAGTTGACATGTCCTTAAAAACTTTGGCACCATATACAATTGAATAAATACTTAACAATTGATCATGGTGATAGCTATTCATACGCCAGATTATTCTAATTTCTAATAATATGTTTTGTGATAATCATTTTTTTGTTAAACATCGGGTTAAAATGAAGTACTAACAAGCCGAGGAAACAACATATTTTCATGGCTAGATGTGTTATGTATTATTAGATATATGCGTCGTATCTAAAAATAATTTTGAGATATTTTTAAGATGTTAGATCGAAAATCATTTGTCGGTTGTCATGATAATGAATTATGTAGCAAATATTTTAGACATGTTAAATCTAAGATAATTCCTTTCAGAAAATTTGTATGGCGTTAATTTGGAAGGACCTAGGCCATTAGTATATTTCTTAAAGCATCTCAAATTTTCTCGATTACCTGCATACAATATGTTGTCAGATCTTTTGAAACAATATTCATCATGCATGTTATTTCTACAAACCAAAAATATAATCAGCATGCTTATATGTGCGAGCGGTAGGTTATTTGGTAATCTTACTAGAAAAAAACACATGAAGTGACATAGGCAATGATACACTACAGTTAGGGCCATCCTTACAAGAAATGAGAGAAACGTTAAGAAATACTAGGCGTTTATATATGGGATATTTAGTGTTTTTCAAATACAAAAACGTTTGTAAAAAGGTCTAGATGTGAAAATAAATGGACGGACCAACATATATAACAATAAATAACATATCCATCACAACTGGTGCTAAGAGATAACACATAGTGAAAATATAAGGATCTCTTCGCATAGCTAATTCCACCTTGCCATCATATAACATCCGACGTAAACCACCAAGTCAATATGCATCTTTATCCATTGCCATACTTTTTTGTGCTGAGTAAGGAAGTCAAAGTAGAGTGAACAAATATTACGGGTGAACCAAACAGTTTCCATAGTGACAAATGCCGAATATTAAACAATGGGCTTGCTACATAGAGAAAAGGTGGACTAAACAGTCATTATATTATGAAAATAAAATAACCATTTTTAAATAAATAAGTAATAGTAGTGGTGGTGGTAGTAGTAGTAAAAAATAGAGATGTTACTACGTATAGGTATTTGAATTTAATGTTTAAACATCGTCGAATCTCTCGGTTTATTCCAATAACTCTGATAAAAAAAGTTGACATGTCCTTAAAAACTTTGGCACCATATACAATTGAATAAATACTTATCAATTGATCATGGTGATAGCTATTCATACGCCAGATTATTCTAATTTCTAATAATATGTTTTGTGATAATCATTTTTTTGTTAAACATCGGGTTAAAATGAAGTACTAACAAGCCGAGGAAACAACATATTTGCATGGCTAGATGTGTTATGTATTATTAGATATATGCGTCGTATCTGAAAATAATTTTGAGATATTTTTAAGATGTTAGATCGAAAATCAATTGTCGGTTGTCATGATAATGAATTATGTAGCAAATATTTTAGACATGTTAAATCTAAGATAATTCCTTTCAGAAAATTTGTATGGCATTAATTTGGAAGGACCTAGGCCATTAGTATATTTCTTAAAGCATCTCAAATTTTCTCGATTACCTGCATACAATATCTTGTCAGATCTTTTGAAACAATATTCATCATGCATGTTATTTCTACAAACCAAAAATATAATCAGCATGCTTATATGTGCGAGCGGTAGGTTATTTGGTAATCTTACTAGAAAAAACACATGAAGTGACATAGGCAATGATACACTACAGTCAGGGCCATCCTTACAAGAAATGAGAGAAACGTTAAGAAATACTAGGCGTTTATATATGGGATATTTAGTGTTTTTCAAATACAAATACGTTTGTAAAAAGGTCTAGATGTGAAAATAAATGGACGCACCAACATATATAACAATAAATAACATATCCATCACAACTGGTGCTAAGAGATAACACATAGTGTAAATATAACGATCTCTTCGCATAGCTAATTCCACCTTGCCATCATGTAACATCCGACGTAAACCACCAAGTCAATATGCATCTTTATCCATTGCTATACTTTTTTGTGCTGAGTAAGGAAGTCAAAGTACAGTTTCCATAGTGACAAATGCCGAATATTAAACATTGGGCTTGCTACATAGAGAAAAGGTGGACTAAACAGTCATTATATTATGAAAATAAAATAACCATTTTTAAATAAATAAGTAATAGTAGTGGTGGTGGTAGTAGTAGTAAAAAATAGAGATGTTACTACGTATAGGTATTTGAATTTAATGTTTAAACAAGATTTTTCCAGTGCTAACACGAGATTATTATGAATTGATATCCTTGAAATGTTACACTTCATAATATAAGATTTTTTTATAAGAAACATGAAAACATATTTAAGATGCGAAAAATAATAAAGAACACATTATGATTGCAGCCGCGCAAATGCGCGGGATATTTCGCTAGTTGAATAAAATACTTGAGTTGTAGAGTCATGTTGTGATGCCATGTTGTATTTGCACATATCGAGCATATTGTGTGTATGTTATTGAAATGCTTGGTATGTGTGAGATCTGACTATCTAGTTGTTTATCCTTAGTAGCCTCTCTTACCAGGAAATGTCTCCTAGTGCTTCCACTGAGCCATGGTAGCTTGCTACTGCTCCGGAACACTTAGGCTAGCCGGCATGTGTCCTTCTTCGTTCATGTGTCTGTCCCTTCCGGGAAATGTCACGCGATGAATACCAGAGTCCTGTTAGCCCGCTACAGCCCGGTTCATCGGAGTCCTGCTAGCCCAGTGCTACAGCCTGGATTCACTCGCTGATGACCGACACGTTCGATGCTGGGTCTTGGATGCGTGTCCCTGTAAGTTTGTGCCACTTTGGGTTTACGACTAGCCATGTCAGCCCGGGCTCCTTATCATATGGATGCTAGCGACACTATCATATACGTGTGCCAAAAGGCGCAAACGGTCCCGCGCAAAGGTAAGGCGACACCCGTGGGAATACCGTGCGTGAGGCCGCAAAGTGATATGAGGTGTTACATGCTAGATCGATGTGGAATAGAAGAAAGGAATAGTGGAGAAGAAGAGAAAATAGATATTCTATTTTCTCTTCCTTTCCACTATTCCTTTCTTCTTCTCCTCTTCTTTTTCTTATTTTTTCTTCTTCTTATTTATTTCTCCTTTTCTTCCTCTCCTCTTGTTCTTTCTTTCCTCTTCTTATTTTCTTCTTTCCTATCATTCTTTTCCTTCCTTTCTTAATATCATTTAGCAAATTTTGCAACGATAGGGAGGGGGTGCTCCCGTGGTCTAAAATCCGTCTATGCATGATAGAAAATTCTGAAAAAATACATCTATGATCCCTCAACGTCCCCGCCTCTCTCATGAACAAAAAAAACCTGTGAATTAAAAAAACATCATGTTCTATGAACAAAAAAACATTATATTTCATCCACATTCGAGAATACATCATATATGTGATCATCTATGAAAAAAATATCATATTCTATAAAAAAATCATTACATATATATAAAAAACAAGCATATATTATATATAAAACAAGCATATATATGAAAAAAAATGCAAAGGGAGGGCGTCGGCGGCCGGACCAAGCAGAGGAGAGGACGGCGGGGTCGGCGGCGAGGATGGCGTCAGGAGGGCGGGCGACGGCGAGGGTGGGCAGCGCGCCTCGGGAAGAACACAGGCGGCGGCGAGGTGGGCGGGCGGGCCGGTCAGGCGGGGCGGGCGGGCGGCCAGCGTCGGCAGGGGCCTGGCGAAGGTGGGCGACAGCGAGGGCGCGGCGACGGCGACGAGGCACGGAGAAAGCGGCAGCGACAGCGATGGCGACGGGCGGCGTCGGGGCAGCCTGGCGGCGTCGATGTGCTCGGTGTCGTTGGGCGGAAACTGGCGAGGGAAATCTGAAATTTCCTAAGTGCTGGCTTATATAGCAAAGCCATTGGTCCCGGTTCGTGGCACAAACCGGGACTAATGCCCCCTGTCGGTGTCAAAACCGGCGGACTCGGGTAGGGGGTCCCGAACTGTGCGTCTAGGCGGATGGTAACAGGAGACAAGGGACACGATGTTTTTACCCAGGTTTGGGCCCTCTCGATGGAGGTAAAACCCTACTCCTGCTTGATTGATATTGATGATATGGGTAGTACAAGAGTGGATCTACCACGAGATCAAGGAGGCTAAACCCTAGAAGCTAGCCTATGGTATGATTGTTGTTTTGTCCTACGGACTAAAACCCTCCGGTTTATATAGACATCGGAGAGGGCTAGGGTTACACAGAGTCGGTTACAATGGTAGGAGATCTACATATCCGTATCGCCAAGCTTGCCTTCCACGCCAAGGAAAGTCCCATCCGGACACGGGACGAAGTCTTCAATCTTGTATCTTCATAGTCTTGGAGTCCGGCCGATGATGATAGTTCGGCTATCCAAACACCCCCTAGTCCAGGACTCCCTTAGTAGCCCCCGAACTAGGCTTCAATGACGATGAGTCCGACGCGTATATTGTCTTCGGTGTTGCAAGGCGGGTTTTCCTCCAAATTCCATGTGCTTGCCGAATAGTGTCCGGCTTCCTTATAAATGCTGCGCTCCTTGGCTTCCACGTCCAATAATGGCCCTCTTCCATGTGTCGAATAAATGCAAAAAGCCAGGGTATTTTTACATCTTACCCCCTAGCTGCGCGAATAAGCTGCCTATAAGAGGAGCAAGGATCTAGATCCGAATCACACCATCCTCCTTTCGCCAGTCCTCACCGAAGCGCCTCTAACAAAAATCCATTCCATCATGGACAGTCGACGCGGCTCCTCCTCTCGCGCTCCCAGCCCTTAGCCCGGAGATTGGAGGAGATGTTCAGTCCCGCATAGCGAGCTAGTAACGCTCCAAGCCGAGGGATACCCTCCCCCAGCCTTCATGGTTCCAGTTCGAGCCGAACTGGCCACCTACAAGGGTGGGAAGTAGGCGGAGAGCGTCCCCAATCCCTCCAAAGGAGAGCGGGTATGCTTCGTCCCTTATCTAATAAGGGGACTCGGATTTCCCATACATCCGTTTCTCCGGGGGCTCCTGGAGTTCTATGGACTCCAGCTTCACCACCTTACACCTGCCTCCATCATGCACATCGCGGGTTTTGTAGCTCTTTGTGAGCTGTTCTTGGGCATCGAGCCCCATTTTGCATTGTGGAAGAGATTGTTTTGCCTCGTACCCCGTTCTCACGAGGGGTCGATATATCAAGTGGGCGGAGCCAAAATATGGCGTATCGCCGGGACCGGATATCTATCCAGAACCCCAAAGAAGGCGTCCGAAGACTGGCCTTCGGAATGGTTTTATATGGAAGACGCCCCACTTGCGGACCCAGTTTGGATCGGCCTCCGGAGTTTAGCAGCTCCTCTCAAGAAAGCGCTGAGTTGGCGCCCATGAGCCCTCAACGGGAAGATGATAGGGCGTCCGATGTCGATGGGCGGATAAGGTTACTGGCCCATTCCGGATTTACCATGATTGGAGTCATGGCCACGTGCATTATGCAAGCGGTGCAGCCGCTCCAATATAGGGGCCACCCCATGTGGGATTTCAACGGGGAGAATGACGCCACCCGTCATGGCCGCAAGGGGCCGGGATCGGCTGCCGATCTGGTGAAGATCCTGTCTGGCTTGTACAAGGGGGAGAAGGAGGACTTCCTCCGCACGAGTCCATTGAATGGATTCTCCATGAATAACCCTCAGAGCTGGGTAAGCGGACGTTTATCTATCCGATCCGTGCTTTCAAAGTTAAGTGTCTTACTTTATGATTTCGACGCAGGAACTACGCCGGGATGTGGAGGGCATACAAAGCCCGACTCCACAACCCGAGGATCCGGGAAGATCCCTTGATCCGGCCTCCAAAGAGGATCCGGACATAGAGGTGGAGCTGATTGACGGGGTGCTCCACCAACTTAGCATGGACAATGCTCTAGTTGCCATTACGGCTGACTACCCCGGTTTATCTCCGGCTTCCCAGGTACTTATGACCGGAGTCCTGACACCATTAATTCATCCGTGCTTATTTCTGACCACCGTATACCAACGGTGTCTCGCGAGAGGTGCCTTCAAGGCGGAAGCGAAACATGGCGGTGACCAACAAGGGTCGATTCGGCCCAAAGAAGCGGAAGAAGAGTCTGTGTGAATCGAAACGTCGCCGCAATGGTATGACGCACCACCGTGTTTAAAGGAAAAGATTCCTAGGAGGTATATTAATGCTCATGATTTTTCCAGGTGAAAGAGCGCTCACCGGACTGTGCCCGGAGAGGTTGCCAACCAAACCTTTGCCAGCCAGGCTCCAACGCCTGGTCCGGAGGAGGAGGCGAACACAAGGCGTGAGCCGGATGCTCCTCCAACGGAGGATGCCGACAGGCTGTCCGCCACCAGGTCCGAGGTGGAGAGTGCCATGAATCACAGGCGCCGCCGGACAATTCTTCGTGACGTGTGTTTCTCCCCGGAGGCGTTGAATGCCTTTAATGCGGGAGACGCGCACCAGAGCCACGGAGCAGTATGTGAAAGACATACGGGTGAGGAATTTTAATAGTTATATATGCCAGTAGCCCCCGAGACTTAAAATAGTTAAAATAACTGATTTAAGGATCATTTGTTATGCAGGATCTTACGGAGAAGAATACCCACCTGTCCCAGGAGATTCAAGAGTGCAAGGCCCAACTTGAGGCCGCACTAACCGCCTCAGGGGGAGCCACAAAGACCCCCTCTGGTAATACATACTTCGAAAAGATAAGTAGTTTATAAGGTGCGGTGTGTAAGTCTGACAATAATATTGCAGAGGGTGCCGGACTAGATCCGGACAAGCAACATCTGCTGCGCCAGCTGAAGGCTGGCGAGAAGGTGCTTATGAGGGTGCAGCAGGAGAGGAACAAACTCCAAGATGCCAACACTCACCTGGGCGAAGAACTAAAAGATGTTCGGGTCCAGCTGTCTGACTCCGTAAAGGAGAATCGGCGGCTTCGTCGCGGCATCTGTAGTAAGTGCTTAAGCAAACTCCTTTGAAAAGAATAGGTGTGCTCACAGGTCGCCCTACGGAGGAAATGCCCGGTTCAACGGGTGACCAACTTCCCGAGCTGCTGCAACTGCACGAACGTGTTCGGCAGGCGATGAGTGGCGTCGCCCAAGCCTTATGGCGTCCGTCTCCCTACCCGAGGGTCTTGGAGGCTTGCGGAGAAGCTTGAGGAGCAGCAGCAGCGCTTCCGTCTATGGAAGATATCGGCCTGCCATCAAGGCGCCAGGGAGGCCTGGGCCATGGTGAAGACGCGGTACACGAAGGCTGATCCGAACCACATGGCCGAGGTCGGACCTCTGGGGCCCGATGGGAAGGAGATCCCTGTGAGCGTAATGTACGGCCAAGTAGAGTTGGCCGCTAAGTATTCCCAACGGGACTGTAAATTAGACAGCCTGTTAGATTGGATTGAAGAGGAGTACAATCAGTCAATTTGACTATGTATTTTAAAATGACATGTATAATGCCTTCTAGCCAGATTGTAGATCATTTGTCTCTGCGGACCTTTTCGCTTCAACCTCGGGACCCAACAGTCCGGAGTGTGTCCGAATACCCTTGCGGTTATGCAAAAACTGGGGCATGCATGGAGACCAGGCGTAGGGGTCATTAGTGCTTTACCAGACAAGTGCCCAACTAGTTATGTTATATTACATGGTTAGTAAGAAACATCTTCCAGGGAGAATAGTTCCGTTAGGGGTTCCTTTCCCTGGGAGGCATGCCCTAAAGTGCATGTCCGAACTGCGAAAAGAGCAGAAAAGCATCTGGGGGCAGATAAATAGATAGGTAAAAAAATCATCTTTCAAGTCACCGACCGAATATTCTCTTAAGAACACTAGCTTTCGGCTTCACCCAGTCTGAGGTACACATCCGGCTGACCCGACAGTAACAATCGCATAGGTGCTCCCTTTACCTCCTAGACGAACAATCGGGAACGTAGGGGTAAGCACAGGAGCCAGGCAACCCAGCTTGGCCAAAACTTAAGTCATAACGATGCATATAATGGTGAGTAAAAGGTACACGCGGAAGTGTGACGCATGTGTTGGGCATGAAGCCCGTATAAATAAGCTTCTGTTAAAGAAGCCCCCAGGTATAATGAGTGCGAGCAGCACGTCAAGTGTGTGCGAACAATGCGCAGGTCAGCCCACAAAGGCTTTACGAAAAGAAGGGAGGAAGGAAGAGGAAAAAAAGAAAAGACAGCAAACGTATAAAATGTGGACGGAGGAAGGAGACGAACTCTGAGTCCGGCGCTAGGCGTAGAATCTTCGGAGGCGGGCTGCGTTCCATGGGTTCAGCTCGAGTCGATTGTTCGATGCATTTTGTAGACGGTATGCTCCGCCGGTCGAGGACTTGATCGATGATGAAGGACCTTCCACTTGGGCTTGAGTTTGTCCTTTTTCTTGTCCGCAGGGCGTAGAACTAGTTCGCCAACTTTGTAAACTTTGGCCCGTACTTCTCTACTTTGATATCTTGAGCCTCTTGGTGATAGAATGCGGAACGAGCCTTTGCCATGTCGCTCCTCCTCCAATGCGTCCAAACTGTCCTGACGATCCAACTCGGCTTCTCTTTCTTCGTACATGCGCACTCGAGGTGAGTCATGAATTATATCGCAGGGCAAAACTGCCTCTGCGCCGTATACCATAAAGAATGGCGTGAATCCGGTAGTACAATTTGGCATGGTCCGCAGCCCCCAGAGTACGGAGTCAAGCTCCTCCACCCAGTGCGTGTTAGATTCCGTGAGGGACCGCACTAACCTGGGTTTAATGCCGCTCATGATTAGACCATTTTCTCGTTTGACTTGACCGTTAGTTTGAGGGTGATAGACTGAAGCGTAGTCGAGCTTGATGCCCATGTTTTTGCACCAGAGTTTAACCTCGTCGGCCGTGAAGTTCATGCCGTTATCAGTGATGATGTTGTGGGGGACGCCATAGCGGTGTACTACCCCAGATATGAAGTCTATCACAGGTCCGGATTCGGCCGTTTTAACCGGCTTGGCCTCTATCCATTTGGTGAATTTATCCACCATGACCAATAGGTATTTTTGCTTGTGGGTTCCCCCTTTAAGGGGTCCAACCATGTCAAGCCCCGGTGTGAACGGCCGGTGATGGGTATAGTTTTGAGGCGGTGGGTGGCATGTGTCTTTGATTAGGAAAGAGCTGGCAACCGGCGCATCGTTGGACTAAGTCTGAGCATCTGCCGGGCGGTTGGCCAATAAAATCCTATCTGGAAGGACTTGCCCACAAGGGCCGGGCTGCGGCGTGGTGCCCCTTGAGTCCGGCGTGAATTGCAGCCAGGAGTTTTCGCCCTTCCTCTTGGAGATGCACCTTTGAAGGACTCGGTTGTGCTTTTCTTATAAAGTTCTCCCTCATGGACCTTGTAGGCTTTAGTTCGCCGAACTATGCAGCGGGCCTCATTTTGGTCTTCGGGAAGTTCCTGCCTAATTAAGTAGGCTAGGAATGGTTCCGTCCACGGGGCAATTACTGCCATTATTTCGTGGGCTGAAGGTGTTATTTCATTGGTTGAGCCACCGATTGTGTCAGAAGTTCAGTGTTGGGCGGTGCGGTTGGTTCTGGGTTGTTGTTTACGGACTCCTCTTCCCATAATATGGATGGCTTAAAAAGCCGCTCCAGGAAGATGTTTGGAGGGACGGCGTCGCGCTTTGCGCCGATGCGTGCCAACACGTCGGTCGCCTGGTTAATATCCCAGGCTACATGGTGGAATTCGAGTCCTTCGAACCGAGCTGACATTTTTAAGACAGCGTTACGATAGGCTGCCATTTTTGGATCCTTGGCATCAAAGTCCCGATTTACTTGGGATATTGCGAGGTTTGAATCCCCGCGCACCTCTAGGCGTTGAATACCCATGGAGATTGCCATCCGGAGACCATGTAAAAGGGCCTCATATTCGGCTGCATTGTTGGAGTCCATGTATATTATCTTAAGTACGTATTGGACTGTGTCTCCGGTTGGGGACGTCAATACGACGCCAGCCCCCAAGCCGGCCAACATTTTGGAGCCGTCGAAATGCATGATCCAATTGGAGTATGCGCCGTACTCTTTAGGGAGTTCGGCTTTGGTCCATTCGGCGATGAAGTCAGCCAAAACTTGCGACTTTATAGCCCATTTTGCAATCCTGCCCATCGTGTCGCGGTTGTTTATAATGTCGCTGAGAGGTACTTCGGAGGCCACTCTTATCGAACACTCTTGAAAGTAGTGTCGCAACTTCCGGGATGCCATGGACAAGAGAATTCTGTCAATCACTATCTTATCTGGAAGATTAACTCCCACTTGATTCAAGCGATAAATGTGGACGGAGGAAGGAGACGAACTCTGAGTCCGGCGCTAGGCGTAGAATCTTCGGAGGCGGGCTGCGTTCCATGGGTTCAGCTCGAGTCGATTGTTCGATGCATTTTGTAGACGGTATGCTCCGCCGGTCAGGACTTGATCGATGATGAAGGGACCTTCCCACTTGGGCTTGAGTTTGTCCTTTTTCTTGTCCGGCAGACGTAGAACTAGTTCGCCAACTTTGTAAACTTTGGCCCGTACTTCTCTACTTTGATATCTTCGAGCCTGCTGGTGATAGAATGCGGAACGAGCCTTTGCCATGTCGCGCTCCTCCTCCAATGCGTCCAAACTGTCCTGACGATCCAACTCGGCTTCTCTTTCTTCGTACATGCGCACTCGAGGTGAGTCATGAATTATATCGCAGGGCAAAACTGCCTCTGCGCCGTATACCATAAAGAATGGCGTGAATCCGGTAGTACAATTTGGCATGGTCCGCAGCCCCCAGAGTACGGAGTCAAGCTCCTCCACCCAGTGCGTGTTAGATTCCGTGAGGGACCGCACTAACCTGGGTTTAATGCCGCTCATGATTAGACCATTTTCTCGTTTGACTTGACCGTTAGTTTGAGGGTGATAGACTGAAGCGTAGTCGAGCTTGATGCCCATGTTTTTGCACCAGAGTTTAACCTCGTCGGCCGTGAAGTTCATGCCGTTATTAGTGATGATGTTGTGGGGGACGCCATAGCGGTGTACTACCCTAGATATGAAGTCTATCACAGGTCCGGATTCGGCCGTTTTAACCGGCTTGGCCTCTATCCATTTGGTGAATTTATCCACCATGACCAATAGGTATTTTTGCTTGTGGGTTCCCCTTTAAGGGTCCAACCATGTCAAGCCCCTGATCGTGAACGGCCAGGTGATGGGTATAGTTTTGAGGGCGGTGGGTGGCATGTGTCTTTGATTAGGAAAGAGCTGGCAACCGACGCATCGTTGGACTAAGTCCTGAGCATCTGCCCGGGCGGTTGGCCAATAAAATCCTATACGGAAGGACTTGCCCACAAGGGCCCGGGCTGCGGCGTGGTGCCCGCCGAGTCCGGCGTGAATTGCAGCCAGGAGTTTTCGCCCTTCCTCTTCGGAGATGCACCTTTGAAGGACTCCGGTTGTGCTTTTCTTATAAAGTTCTCCCTCATGGACCTTGTAGGCTTTAGTTCGCCGAACTATGCAGCGGGCCTCATTTTGGTCTTCGGGAAGTTCCTGCCTAATTAAGTAGGCTAGGAATGGTTCCGTCCACGGGGCAATTACTGCCATTATTTCGTGGGCTGAAGGTGTTATTTCATTGGTTGAGCCACCGATTGTGTCAGAAGTTCAGTGTTGGGCGGTGCGGTTGGTTCTGGGTTGTTGTTTACGGACTCCTCTTCCCATAATATGGATGGCTTAAAAAGCCGCCCAGAAGATGTTTGAGGGGACGGCGCGCGCTTATGCCGATGCGCGCTAACACGTCGGTCGCCTGGTTAATATCCCAGGCTACATGGTGGAATTCGAGTCCTTCGAACCGAGCTGACATTTTTAAGACAGCGTTACGATAGGCTGCCATTTTTGGATCCTTGGCATCAAAGTCCCGATTTACTTGGGATATTGCGAGGTTTGAATCCCCGCGCACCTCTAGGCGTTGAATACCCATGGAGATTGCCATCCGGAGACCATGTAAAAGGGCCTCATATTCGGCTGCATTGTTGGAGTCCATGTATATTATCTTAAGTACGATTGATCTGTGTCTCCGGTTGGGGACGCCAATACGACGCCAGCCCCAAGCCGCCAACATTTTGGAGCCGTCGAAATGCATGATCCAATTGGAGTATGCGCCGTATTTTAGGGAGTTCGCTTTGGTCCATTCGGCGATGAAGTCAGCCAAAACTTGCGACTTTATAGCCCATTTTGCAATCCTGCCCATCGTGTCGCGGTTGTTTATAATGTCGCTGAGAGGTACTTCGGAGGCCACTCTTATCGAACACTCTTGAAAGTAGTGTCGCAACTTCCGGGATGCCATGGACAAGAGAATTCTGTCAATCACTATCTTATCTGGAAGATTAACTCCCACTTGATTCAAGCGATTGAAGTACCCAGACAATCTGAGCACATGCTCACTAGTTGAGCGATTCTCCTCCATCTTTTAGCTATAGAACTTGTTGGAGACTTCATATCTCTCAACTCGGGTATTTGCTTGAAATATCAACTTCAATTTCTGGAATATCTCATATGGTCCATGACGTTCAAAACGTCCTTGAAGTCCCGATTCTAAGCCATTAAGCATGGTGCACTAAACTATCAAGTAGTCATTATATTGAGCTAGCCAAACGCTCATAACGCCCGTGATCCGCTCCTGCAATAGGTCTGTCACCTAGCGGTGCATCAAGGACATAATTCTTCTGCGCAGCAATGAGGATAAACCTCAGATCACGAATCCAATCCGCATCATTGCTACTAACATCTTTCAACACAGTTTTCTCTAGGAACATATCAAAATAAATATATGAAAGCAACAACGCGAGCTATTGATCTACAACATAATTTGCAAAATACTACCAGGACTAAGTTCATGATAAATTTAAGTTCAATTAATCATATTACTAAAGAACTCCCACTTAGACAGACATCTCTCTAGTCATCTAAGTGATCACGTGATCCAAATCAACTAAACCATGTCCGATCATCACGTGAGATGGAGTAGTTTCAATGGTGAACATCTCTATGTTGATCATATCTACTATATGATTCACGCTCGACCTTTCGGTCTCTATATCTGTATATGCTAGGCTCGTCAAGTATAACCTGAGTATTCCGCGTGTGCAACTGTTTTGCACCCATTGTATTTGAACGTAGAGCCTATCACACCCGATCATCACGTGGTGTCTCAAAGACGAAGAACTTTCGCAACGGTGCATACTCGGGAGAACACTTCTTGATAATTAGTGAGAGATCATCTTAAAATGCTACCGTCAATCAAAGCAAGATAAGATGCATAAAGGATAAACATCACATGCAATCAATATAAGTGATATGATATGGCCATCATCATCTTGTGCTTGTGATCTCCATCTCCAAGCACCGTCGTGATCACCATCGCCACCGCGCGACACCTTGATCTCCATCGTAGCATCGTTGTCGTTACGCCATCTATTGCTTCTACGACTATCGCTACCGCTTAGTGATAAAGTAAAGCAATTACAGGCCTTTGCATTTCATACAATAAAGCGACAACCATATGGCTCCTGCCATTGCCGATAACTTCGGTTACAAAATATGATCATCTCATACAATAAAATATAGCATCACGCCTTGACCATATCACATCACAACATGCCCTGCAAAAACAAGTTAGGCGCCCTCTACTTTGTTGTTGCAAATTTTACGTGGCTGCTACGGGCTTAGCAAGAACCGTTTTACCTACGCATCAAAACCACAACGATAGTTTGTCAAATAGACTCCGTTTTAACCTTCACAAGGACCGGGCGTAGCCACACTCGGTTCAACTAAAGTTGGAGAAACCGACACCGCTAGTCACCGTGTGCAAAGCACGGCGGTAAAACCAGTCTCGCGAAGCGTCACACGTAATGTCGGTCCGGCCGCTTCATCCAACAATACCGCTGAACCAAAGTATGACATGCTGGTAGGCAGTATGACTTATATCGTCCACAACTCATTTGTGTTCTACTCGTGCATATAACATCAACGCATAAAACCTGGCTCTGATACCACTGATGGGGAACGTAGTAATTTCAAAATATTTTCCTACGCACACGCAAGATCATAGTGATGATATAGCAACGAGAGGGAAGAGTGTCCGTCTACATACCCTCGTAGACCGTAAGTGGAAGCGTTAGCACAACGCGGTTGATGTAGTCGTACGTCTTCACGATCCGACCGATCCAAGCACCGAACGTACGGGGCCTCCGAGTTCAGCACACGTTCAGCTCGATGACGATCTCCGGCCCTCCGATCCAGCAAAGGCTCCGGAGATGAGTTCCGTCAGCACGGCGGCGTGGTGACGATGATGATGTTCTACCGGCGCAGGGCTTCGCCTAAACTCCACGACGATATGACCGAGGTGGAATATGATGGAAGGGGGCGCCGCACACGGCTAAGGAACGATCCGCAGATCAACTTGTGTGTCCATGGGGTGCCCCCTGCCCCCGTATATAAAGGAGGGAGGGAGGAGTAGGCCGGCCCTCTACTATGGCGTGCCATGGGAAGTCCTACTCCCACCGGGAGTAGGATTCCCCCTTTCCTAGTCCAACTAGTAGTCCTTCCATGTATTAGGAGTAGGAGACAAGGAAGGGGAAGAGAGGAGGGAAGGAAGGAGGGTGCGGCCCCTTCCCCTAGTCCAATTCGGACCAGGCCATGGGGGCGCGCAGCCTGCCCTAGGCAGCCCTCTCTCTTTCGCAGGCCCAATAAGGCCCAATACTTCTCCCCGGCGAATTCCGTAACTCTCCCGGACTCCAAAAATACCCAATCACTTGGAACCTTTCCGAACTCCGAATATAGTCGTCCAATATATCGATCTTTACGTCTCGACCATTTCGAGACTCCTCGTCATGTCCCCGATCTCATCCGGGACTCGAACTCCTTCGGTACATCAAAACTCATAAACTCATAATATAACCGCATCGAAACCTTAAGCGTGCGGACCCTACGGGTTCGAGAACTATGTAGACATGACCTAGAACTATTCTCGGTCAATAACCAATAGCGGGACCTGGATGCCCATATTGGCTCCTACATATTCTACGAAGATCTTTATCGGTCAAACCGCATAACAACATACATTGTTCCCTTTGTCATCGGTATGTTACTTGCCCGAGATTCGATCGTCGGTATCCAATACCTAGTTCAATCTCGCCACCGCAAGTCTCTTTACTCGCTCGTGATGCATCATCCCGTAACCAACTCATTGGTTACATTGCTTGCAAGGCTTATAATGATGTGCATTACCGAGAGGGCCAGAGATACCTCTCCGACAATCGGAGTGACAAAACCTAATCTCGAATACGCCAACTCAACATGTACCTTCGAGACACATGTAGTACTCCTTTATAATCACCCGATTACGTTGTGACGCTTGGTAGTACCCAAAGTGTTCCTCCGTAAATGGGAGTTGCATAATCTCATAGTTACAGGAACATGTATAAGTCATGAAGAAAGCAATAGCAACATACTAAACGATCAAGTGCTAAGCTAACGGAATGGGTCAAGTCAATCACATCATTCTCCTAATGATGTGATCCCGTTAATCAAATGACAACTCTTTTGTCCATGGCTAGGAAACATAACCATCTCTGATAAACGAGCTAGTCAAGTAGAGGCATACTAGTGACACTATGTTTGTCTATGTATTCACACATGTATTATGTTTCCGGTTAATACAATTCTAGCATGAATAATAAATATTTATCATGAAATAAGGAAATAAATAATAACTTTATTATTGCCTCTAGGGCATATTTCCTTCAGGCGAAGATGACCATGAGGGTGCTCCGGCACCACCAGAGGAGAGGGGGGAGGGACCCCTCCTTCTTCGTCTTCCTTGGCCCTCTGGGAGAGAGTGAGCACTCCCGTAGATTGGATCTCCATTTTCTGTCTCCCATTTTCAATACTATTTTTTGGCAAAACAACGTTGCTTTCATAAACGGAGATCTGTAACTTCGATCAGGCTGATTTTACATGATTTTCTTATTTAGGATATTTCTTGCATCACCAATAGAGCATCAACCGACTTAAGGATCGTCCACGTGCACCCACACCGCGGCCTGGGGGCGCGCCATTAGGCCATCTAGAGCCCTCGTGGCTCCCATGGCTTCCATCTTCTAGATATGAGAGTCTTCCGGTCCAAAATAATTAATGTTTTTTCTCCAAATTTTTCTTGCTCCGTAAATTTCACCAAGAACTCAAAACAATAGAAACAGGAACTGACATCTGGCACTAGATTAGTAAGTTAGTCCTAATAAATATTGTATAAAATTATGCCAAAAACTTATATAAATGGTGTAAATACAGCATGGAGACCTATCAGCATGCCACAGTGTGTTATTCCACTTTGAATAGCCATATACTACATGGTGATTCTCACTTCTGAGAGACCACTTGTCATGCTCTCTCTCTCTCTCTATCTATCTATCTATCTATCTATCTATCTATCTATCTATCTATCTATCTAGTGTATATCCAGAGTTTCCCACACTACTCCAAAAATATGAACTAATGAAGGGCCCGAAGTAACCACCAGCGAAGTGTTCAGCGACCCATTAGGGCATGTACAATGGTGCTATCTTAGGAGTGCCACGTAGGATAAATAATAATGTGGAGGAAAGAGAACTCATAAGAAAAGGTTGGTTTTTTCTTATTTAAGAGAAGACAAGAGATGATCTCTTAACATAATATGTCCCATCACGTTTTTAGGAATGGCTAGTTATTAAAGATAAGGCTAAGAGATGACCCATTGTAGACTCTTTTTTTGTCATCTCTAGATTATATGCAAAACTTAAGATAAGACTATCTTATCAACCATTATACATGCCCTTACTAGTCTGTATTTAGTGGGGAATAACAAACCATAACTAGCACACCCGTGTTAACGGTGATCAAACTGAAACCAAAATTATAGGCCATGGTCCTAACCAAAGCCCGCACCCACCACTAATAGGAAAAACCCAAGTAGTAGCGCGGGCGCTACTGCTAGTGGGCTACAACTAATTGTTGAAAGTAGAGCGGGCCTGACCCCACACTACTACTACTTGTATTAGCAGTAGTGTGGGGTTGGATCAGTGCTACTGCTAAATAGCAGCATCGCCGAGTGTTGCCCTGCGCCACCACTATTCCCGCATGTTTCATTTCTTTATATTTATACTGTTTTACACACCATTATACAAATTTTTATATAGTAGCAATGAAGAGGTCGTGGAGGAAACACATATTATATTAAAGTGGATGGATCCAAGTGACCAAGTTGAAAACTGTTTAAAATAGTTTCATCTTTATTTCTAAAATGGTCAATGTGTGTTTGAAAATTGGTCGACATCTAACTAAATGTATTTAAGAAGTAGTCATCGTGCAATCAATAAATATCCATCATGCATTAAAAATATGATCAACATGTAATTCGAAAATGTTCATCAATTATCTAAATAAGATTTTTTGTGTATTATAACTTTTCTAGTGTAATTATAATTTTCATGGTATAATTAATATATCATGTATTCAGATTTCTTTATTGTGTATTAAAATAAGATCATCACATAATTCATATATATTCATCATGTATTACAAAATGTTGAACTTTTATTTTAAAATTTCATCGCCAGGTTGAAAAGATTCACCATTTATTTAAAAAGTAATTCGTCCATGAAAAAATATTCATGATGTATTTAATTTTTTCATCATTTACTTTGCAACATATTGTACAAAAATTGTCTATGAAATTTAAAAAATAATTATATTTTTAAAATAAAATCAAGATTTTTTAGAAAATAAAAAAACCCAAAACGTATAGTTTGAATAAAATGTTCACTGTATTCAAAAATATGTTTTCGCATTTTAAAGAAAAAATGTTTACGCTATTCAACTTTTTCAGTATCCACGATGTTTAAGAAAATTTACCCATTTCCCAAGTTCTACATTTTTAAGAGTGTGCGTATCAAGATTGTATGGTAGTACCTAGAGAGAGAGAGAGAGAGTACTGTTCCTCAATACCAGCTTGTAGTCACTCCTTAAGTATTAGACGTGTCAGCAATGAGAGTGCTGTTCCCCAATCAATTATTCACGGTTAAATAGGTCTGTTCTCCAGCTCTGACGGGTTGCACATCTGCTGATGGACATATGTATTCTTACTCTTGTATTCATTACATCCCATGATAACGGAGAGTTCTCCGGAGAATGTTTAAACTACATCCCATGATAACGCTAAATGGTAACACAATGCAAAAGTTTTTGTTATTGTACTTCTCAAAAAATGTAATAGCATTAAAAAATGTTAATTACAATTAAAAAATATTCAAGTATCTCAAAAATACTGATTTATTTATAAATGTTAAACATTGAAAAAATATGCATGTAATTCAAGAAACAATATTTTGTACAATTAAGAAAATTGTTCAGTATTTTCTGAAAATGTTCACGCATTTTGCAAATATGTTTTAAATGTATGTAAAATATAAAAATGTTTTGACGTGTATTTAGAAAACAAATTAACACTTACTCATTTTTTTAAGAAACATGTAAGTCATGGATTTGAACAATGCTAACCGTGCATAAAATGTTTTATATGAATAACAAGAATGCGCAATGTGTATGAAAATATAGAAATTAAAGCAGATATTTAAAATAAGGTTAATCATGAATTTAGAAAATGGTAAAATCAAATAAGAAAATTATCCTGATGTTTACGAACAGTGTATAATGTATATGTGGACATGTGATAAAAACGAGGAGAAAAAATGAAAATCAATAAAAACCGATGAACAACCCAAAGAAAACGGAAAGGAAAAATAAAACTAAAAAGCCCACGAAAACAATAGAAAACATATGCAAAACAGTGAAAAATGATTAAAAACAACTGAAAAAGTGGCAAAACAGTAGCTGTCACGCTTTGTGCGAGTCTATGGGCCAATTCTTTTGGGCGGCTTAAAAAATACGCCAGTCACTACATTTATCGAGGCATCAAAATTACTTTTTTTAGAAACGGCTTCTGAATTACTTATATTATAAGTAGTTACAAGCCGCAAAAATATACGTCTCGGTAGGAACGGCGCATAGCCCTGTTGGTGTATCCAGTTAGCAAATTAAATTACTATTACACAATGCACTCCCAAAAATTGTCACCTCTTTATATAGGGGAATCGCACCAGCAAGCATGTTGGATATCCCGTTTAACATGTTTGTTTTCTGAACCACTTTTTTCCTGCCTTTTCTGTTTCTTATTTTCATACGCAAACTATTTTTATATTACATTTTTCAAGTTTTTTCTTATCAGAAAATATTTTAGGAAATCCAAATATAGTTCAAAGTAAA
This sequence comes from Aegilops speltoides, assembly GCA_021437245.1. NCBI lineage: Eukaryota > Viridiplantae > Streptophyta > Magnoliopsida > Poales > Poaceae > Aegilops > Aegilops speltoides. The sequence goes on from CM038147.1 coordinate 588,814,839, forward strand.
AAGAATCAATTTCATATTTTTTCACAAATTTAAAAGGTTCTTTTTTCATGTTTTGTTCAAAAATTCATAAAATGTTCCAATTTTCAATATTGTATTCATGTTTTCGCAAATTTGTTTTGAGAATTTTTGACAAAAACTTCTTGTTTTCAAATTTTATTCACAAACTCAGAAAAATTTCAGAAAAATTTGGAATTTTCTCAAATACTTTGGGAATATAAAAACATGTTCGAATTTTCAATTCATCTTTAAATGTTTTTAAAAATGTCAAAAAATGTTTGCAATTTTAAAAATTTATTTTCGTTTTCCAAAATGTATTCAAAATTTAAATACCTTTTTAGAAAAAACAAAGTTTTTAAATTATGTTCGCCTGCCACCGCTCTTTGTTTCATAAAGTTTTCACGCTATGAATAGTCATGAAGGGTCGTCAGCTTGGCTGGGAAGGAAGTGGCAGCCTTCGACAACGGGTCGCGAGTTTGTGACTCCATACTGGCGCAATTGGCCGGCCCAATTAGGGTTCCTGTGTGTTGGACCGTTATTTGACGCATCGCACGTCACGGCCAATTCCTATAGGACAGCTGCAGGCTTCATTTTATTTAGTCCATACACAACCCCCTTTATTCATTGTAAGCAAAGTTTATCGGAATACAATTCAGGTGCAGCTTCATTGAAAGCGTCCGGCCCGATGCCCAAGTTTGGCCCGGCCCATGGCTGGCTTTGTTGTTTCTTTCCTTTTCCTTTTATTGTTTTTCCGTTACCGTTTCCTTTTCCATTTCTTATTTTCTTTTTTCTTTTCTATTTTTTTATCATACAAAAGTTCACTTTGCATTATAGGAATGTTCAAATCTATTAATAAAATGTTCACAGTATGTTACAAAAAAGTTGAACGTGCATTATAAAAATGTTCATCATATATCACAAAATTGTTCAATGTTTACTACAAAATATTCTTTTTGTATCTTAAAAGTATTCCATGAATTACAAATATGTGCAATATGTATTTGAAAATTGTTCAACGTATATTTACAAAATGCGGAAATTCACTTTGGCTCATAGGTGTATATGCACCCATTGTCTAAATACATATTTGAAAAAGTAAAAAAAAGAGAAACAATTCCGCATGTAAATCCGGACATTATATGTGCGTGCACCAAGTTTTGATGAAAAATGACATTTTTTGTGAGTTGTGTAAAAAAGACAAAATTTGATGCTTCATTACGGCTATTCGCGAGGATTTTCTTTAATATTTTTTATACATGCCAATAAAAATGTCCTTTTTCACCAAAATTTTATGTGCGAACATAGGATGTACGGATGTACACACGGGATTTTTTCTCAATTTTTTTTAACATTTTGAAATGTGTTTTTTCTACATATTTCATAATAGGTGTATCTACACCTAGGAGCCAAAACCACTCTACAAAATGTTCAGTGTGTATTCAAAAATTGATGAGCACATATAGTCACAAAACTCAGGACCAGGGAGTACGACGTATATGCTCCAAACCAGGCAGCCTACGCATATATGCTCCAAACCAGGCAACCTACTGGCAGGTAGGAACCGGTTACGCCTTTGAGTATAACCTGTTCACATAAAACTTACAATTCAAAGAAGAGTCCATTGTCAAGTTGTGGAGATGTAATATAAAGCTCCAGGTAGAAGTTCAACTTAACAATATTTGCTGAAACACTGGTATACTAAAAGAGTAGTGAGAAAAGACAAGTCTCTAAATGGTTATTTAAGATCTGGTGGGGGATTGTTAGAAATAATGGGCTGGGCCCATGTACAATATCTGACGTAGCGCACGTCATGGCCGATCCTATATGACAACTGTAAGCTTCATTTTGTTTAGTCTACCCACACTTCACTTTATTCATTATAAGCAAAGTTCATCGGAATACAATTCTGGTGCATCTTCGTTGAAAGCGTTCACAGCCGGCTTCGCTGTTTCTTCACTTTTCCTTTTTATTCCGTTTCTATTGCTTATTTTCTTTTTTCCTTTCTATTTTTTGTATCAAAAGTTCACTTTGTATTATAAAAATGTTCACAGTATGTTACAGAAAAAGTTCAATGTGCATTATAAAAATGTTCATCATATATTAGGAAATTTTTCAACGCTTACTACAAAATGTTCATTTTGTATCTGAAAATTGTTTACGTATATTACAAATATGTGCAATATGTATTCAAAAATTATTCAATGTATATTTACAAAATGTTCAATGTGTATTAAATATTTTTGAGCATATATATTCACAGAATTCAGGACCAGGGAGTACGACATACGCGCATACACTCACCCCTATGAATGCACACGCCTCGTCGTCGACGAAAACGTCTCCTCCGACTGAGAGCGCATCGCCGGAAATCCTGAAATAAATCCAAGAATAATGCGAGCACCAGGACTTGAATCCTGGTGGGCTGGGGATATCACTGTCTCTCTAATGATCAAACTATAGGTTGGTTCGCGGCAATAACTCTCCTTTTGTACGTGTTGAGCAGGGTGTCCTTTTTATACGTGTGGGTCTAATTATTTACGTACGTGATGTTTTTCTAAAGACAGGTCTTGTAATAGATCTTGACCCCTAAATTTTAAATCTAATGGCTGAATTAATCCTGATGACATGGATTAACACCTTTCGAGCCTTGAATTAGTAGATATAAGATTATTGCTGTCCGCAAATTTACTATTTACTGGTGTTATGTTGAATTTGATCCATTCAGTTTTGATGTGAAGGATCTCGTCAGCAGGACGGTTCTCATGCGCACCAATAGCCCTGGTCCACTCTACCCCTTCCTGGTGATTCGGTGCTTATCTCAGTGGCTCTTTCTATTGCGGTCGACGCGCCAAGAGGTCCAGAACAAGCTGCACCACGCCCCACCAGCGTCTAGATTTAGCCAAAAACCAGTGTTTTTTTTCTTAAATTCAGCTAAGTATCTTTGCCGAGTTGGGCTCGAAGACACTCGGCAAACATAACTACCATGTGACTAGCACCATATCCATTAGCTGACCGTTAGACACTTTTATTTTTCCAAGCAGCCCCATTTGACACTCGGCAAAACCTTTGCCGAGTATAAAGTGGCCTTCACAGAGTACTCCGGTCACTTTGGCAAATAAGCCGACTCCACTAGTGTTTTGGAATCCAAATATTGAATTCATGTGTCGGGCCCCTCGATGTCGTCTTTGCTCCTGAGCCCGTTTATGTGTGGCCGGCCAAGCACAAAGAGAACTGATATACTGTCTAGGTGGAGGGCGAGGCTTTTTGAGGTGCGGCGGGCCGACAACGACACTGCATCACAGCTTCTTCGTTGCATCGGTAGCAGGTACAAACATACGACAACGACATTGGCATGCACGCTTTGCTTCCAAATAGTGGTGATTAATCCTGCATGCTAAATCAATACGTCCTAATATAATATGCACATACGAATCAAGTCGAATGCTGCATCCATCACTGATGTTTGAGATATATGATGGGAACGAATGTGGAGGTCGCATATGGGACATCCATCTTCAGAAGAAACTTCAGACGTACCCAACATCAGTTCTGGACTTAGACCAGAATACCTGACATGTGACCCCTACGTCCTGCATCTTGCATCAACGCACCTGTTATCTGAGTCGTTTCCAAAGTTGAATGCTCTTGCAAAGCATTCGTTAATTTCTGCGCTTCGTTGCAAATTTGCATGGCAAGTTCGCAATTTCCAGTTCCAGCCCTCAAGTTTCAACCAGATGCAAACATCAAACCTGCAGGAGCATTGACACACAGCATTTACCAAAATAAAACAATAGTTTTGAGTGTGAAACTTCGACTCACGGAGCCACCACGAGAAACTTAACGAGAAACATCAATGGACATCAAAATGTCAACATCATATTTTGTAATGCTATTGCAATCATGGCAATGTTTTATCCATATTATAACTAATTGTTTGGCAGACTCCTTATTCTGTATCCATGGCTAACCCCTTAACTATTAGACCAATCACCACCGTCCATATTCAAGCTCGCAACGAGGAGCGCGGCGTGGTCTGGGCCTTCCTCTTGCCCTAATGTAGCGACTTCCACCATGTGCTTGCTCTGCAAGTATAGTTCAATGTCAGATGAGATGAAATACTCTAGGTTTCACAACACTTCACATCGAAAAGAAGTAAAGATGTTATCAATATGGATTTTTCTTAAAAGGAAAAACTTGACTAGTTTCCCCACCTGTATCCCCAGCCGCTACGAAGTGATACCTAGTCCTACTTCTAAGAAGAACACGTGGTAGCATATGAAAATAACCTCCCTAGACATATTAGATAATTTTAAGATGAAGATGTGGTAGCATGGCTCAAAAGTTGGAAATAACTTACACCCTTTGGTTTGCGGGAAACTATACCATAATTCTAAGATCAACATGGATACCGCTTGATGTGCATTTCACAGTCTCAGCTTCCGTAACTTCATTTTGGTAAGTACAGAGCTTACTAATTTGCATAGCATGGTAAGCACATCACTCTATGATTAAACTTAGCTAACGGAGTATACCTTAGATCTGAGATAAATGAATCCCAAAACAAACAGAAAATAAGGAAGAAACCAAATTTAGATGGACTACAAAGTGCAAGTGCAGAGTTAGAACAATATATGCAACTCCTTAAGAAAACATTACTTCATCTACGTGATCTCCAAAGTTAAAACATCTCAACTGGCAGCAACCAGCAAGGTCAATAATTCATGTCCCACGGTTTTCCAATTATGCCATGAATAAAATGACTAATAAGGCAATAATAAAAATCACCTAAGAAAAAGTAAAGGTAGTGCTTATCAGTAGCTGATTGCCAACAGTTCAAAAAATATACTTCAAACTGCTTATACACATAGCAAAGACAAACATTGCTTTTAAATAAAAAGACCACAGATTGTCAGATAATTTTCTCTGAAGAAATACTCTTTTGTCCTCGTAGGCAGGATAACCAATTTATTTAAGTATACTATATGTGGTAATATTCCTTGATTCTCAGGGCAACTAGTAGCTTTTGAGCCCTTATTTTCATTGGCGAAATATCTTTGACATACGAAACTGCTACTCAGTTATATATTTTCAGTAGAATTTAAGTACTTATTAAAAAGTTTGTTGGCGACCCAATGCGATACACCCCTAAAAGATGGACGTGATGTGACTCTTTAAATATACAGGTGACAATTGTTCACCGTCGTATTTTGTGCTAAACTTTGACCTTAGATTTGATTAGCAAAATATAAGTTATACGCCATGAAAATATATTTATAGATTTGTATCTGAAAGGAGTCTCCAATGATATTAATTTGGTTACACATAAATTATATTGCTAGTGATACTATGGTCAAACTTTATGCCAAAGTACAAATAAACCGGACAGAGGCATAGGCGCTTGGAAATTGATGGTATCAAAGAAAAGAGGACTCAACTTCAGGACCCAGCCATGAGGGGTGTGTCGAAATATATTGCACAAGCTTCTTCATCAGCTTAAGCTTTTGGGGAACTACTGGTTAACATCATGAATTCAAGAGAGGGTATACCCATTGAATGGTCCAACTCAACTGGTTGTACACGTGTCTCCTAGGACATGAGTTTTGGCTTATTTCAATGCACATAATTAGTTTTCCTAAACTCATAATATTGGCATAGTGTCTCAAAGAAGCGAATTCATGTTCGACTTGGCAAGATATACATGGACATAAATAACTGACACCTTTCTGTTTGTGGGAAACTATAACATAATTCTAAGATCAACATGGACAACGCTTGATGTGTGTTTCAGTCTCAGCTCCCATAACTTCATTTTGGTAAGTACAGAACTTACTAATTTGCATAACATGGTAAGCATCACTCTATGATTATACTTAGCTTATGGAGTATACCTTAGCTCTGAGATAAATGCATCAAAAAACAAACAGAAAATAAGGAAGAAACCAAATTTAGATGGACTACAAAGTGCAAGTGCAGAGCTGGAAGTACGTGATCTCCAAAGTGAAAACATCTCAACTGGCAGCAACTAGCAAGGTCAATAATTCCTGTCCCATGGTTTTCCAATTATGGCATGAATAAAATGATTAATAAGGCAATAATAAAAAACCCCTAAGGAAAAGTAAAGGTAGTGCTTATCAGTAGCTGATTGCCAACACTTCTTCAAAAAATATACTTCAAACTGCTTATACACATAGCAAAGACACAGATTGCCTTTACATAAAAACAAAACAGATTGTCAGATGATTTTCTCTGAAGAAATACTGTTTTGTCCTCGTAGGAACGATAACCAATTTATTAAAGTATACTATATGTGGTAATCTTGTCTGATACCACTCATTAAACCATATGCACATTAAAACTGGAACATCATAGGGGGTGGTGCTTTAGAGGATTCGGATCCCTCGCTCTACTAGGTGTGTGAAGATAACTTGTTGTCCTTGTAATTGCTTATATCGAACCGCAGAGGAACCAACATGGGAGGAAAAAGACAACTCGAGAGATTGGCTGCATGTGCTTTGGTTAAAGACGCCTACCAACCCCTTTTTTTGGGCCAACTAGTAGCATTTGAGCCCTTATTTCCATTGGCGAAATATCTTAACATACAAAACTGCTACTCAATTATATATTTTCATTAGAATTTAAGTACTTATTAAAAGTTTGTTGTCGACCCATTGCGATACGCCCCTAAAAGATGGACATGAGGTGACTCTTTAAATATACTGGCGACAATTGTTCATCCGCTTTAAGTTTACAAGGTACGTCCAGGTTAATTAGCCCCCTTCGTATTTTGTGCTAAATTTTTGACCTTAAATTTGATTAGCAAAATATAAGTTATATGTCATGAAAACTATACCGATAGATTTTTATTTGAAAGGAGTTTGCAATGATATTACTTTTGTTACATATAAATTATATGTTGCTAGTGATACCGTGGTCAAACTTTATCCAAAAGTACAAGGGGGACAAATAAACGGGACATGGGTAGTAGGTGCTTGGAAATCGATGGTATCAAGGAAAAGAGGACTCGACTTCAGGACCCAATCAATGAACTTTTAATAAATAGCCTACATCAATCCTACGACTAGGCTCACATAGGCTTCAGAAGAGCCTAGATATGAGGGGTGTGTCGAAATATATTACACAAGCTTCTTCATCAGCTTAAGCTTTTGGGGAACTACTAGTTAGCATCATGAATTCAAGAGAGGGTATACCCATTGAATGGTTCAACTCAACTGGACCATTTGACCAGGTAAACCCAAAAAATAATTCAAAATGGTTATGCTTCCCATATGGGTGGAGTGGTGTGCCATCTACAGTATCAACGATGGCGAGTCTTGGCGGCAAGGTCCTGCATGATCTCGGCACTGGATACCATTTGATGGGCGCACGCAGGAAGCTGGCGTTGTTTGGCGCCATGGTGGCGTCAACGCCAGAAGGGTATGGCAAGACCAGTGCATTGATTGCTCGTGAACGTGGGACTGCGGAAGAAGGTGGCGACAGATTCTATAGCGTGCGGATGCAGTGCACGCTGAAGGTCTGCTAGACGGGTGGGTGCTCCCGGCTAGCCGGCGAGCCGTTCGGTGAGTCCACCAGATTTCTTGATGTGTGTGAAGCGAGGTCAGGGCACATCATCAATCTTGTAGGTAGGACGACAATTTTTAGCAGGAATTGAAGCTATCTTTGGGCTGAACTATGTAATGTGTGTGTGCATCATGCAATACAAAGGCTAGGTGTAATTATCCTTTTCGAAAAAAGGAGGCTAATGTGTGAGACATTACTCTTTCAGTAATTTCTATACAAAAGCTTAGCGAAATACGTTCAATGTATCAAGTTACGACATGGGCGCACATTTGGTTATGAAACACAGGTGACTTGGAGTTATCCTAGTGGTGGAATTGAAGTGGCTCATCTATACAGACTTGTGTTCCACTTGATGGAGGCACTTAGTACTAATACAGTTATTTGGGCACATTGTCTATACTTGACACATAGTGCCACCTTGCTCCTCCCTATTAGTAAAAGTGATTATCAAAATCACCATATGGGGCACATTTTAGTACATAATATTAAGGACTTAGAGATATCATTGAGGTGGAATTATAATGCCACATCTTTCCATTTGGGTTCGACGCCATGGAGGCAATTAAGTTCGCAGTGTCTGACGATTTGGGGTTATCGTCTCTCCTTGAGATGAGATGGCAAATCCCTCCTCTTTTCCGTACATGTCATCATCAAATTTACAACACATGATACATTCAATTATGTAATACAGACGACTTGGAGTTGTAGAATTGCAATGTCGCATCTTCACCGACTTAGGTTAGACCTTTGGTAGAAGGTGGGTAATTTGATAATGTTGATTGTTAGGGCCTGGGGTCTCTCCTTTAGATAGCATGCCATACCATTCGACCCCATTGGCACATGTCATTATGCAATACTCATTTGATTCAGAGTAGGCAATACACCATATGTGACCGTAGATATGCACGGGGTGGATGCAACATGACCTTTGGTTCAAAAGTCATGGGTAATATTGTAGGTTAATGATCTCCTCAACTCCACTTATGTTCATCTAAATAGAGGAGGATCTTAGTTCCCTTTCCATTATCTTGTTTGAACAAATGTACACAACCGTATATGTTTAGAGAAGTAACAAACGTGTGGACACTAAAAGGTGGGCAGAAAGTGTGAAAACAAGATTACATAGTAGCATATATAATCAATGTCAACTACCACATAACCAATTAAGTGACCCATGTCAGGACATATGTTTTTTGACAATTGAATCTGATACAAAGCCACCGACAACTTTTCGCTCCATGTCCTCCGTCCTTTGCAACATAGACCACTTAGCTTGACTATGAAGTAGTCGCCGGAATGAAGCCCAATGCCCATGTAGTATGTGGGTTTGAATTATATGAAGAATAGTTGATGTATGTTAGAATCCTTCATTTGAAGCTCAAAAAACTATCCTTTTGATGCCTCCTATCTTTATTAGGTTTACTAGATAGGATACCTCAAGAATCACCATATGTGTTTCTCTGTCATGCATATTCTAAGCCTTAAATTAAAGGTGCGGAGAAATAATGATGACTGTTCACTCCATGTCCTCCAGCCTTTGCAACATAGACCGCTTAGCTTGACCATGAAGTAGTAGTTGCAATGAAGTGTAATGTCCATGTAGGATGTGGGTTTAAATTACATGAAACATCAAATTCTCATGACTAGATACATCATGTCATCTCCAATCTGGTACTTCCAGCCAAGTTTGCCACCCTACCGAGGGTACTGGCAGGTTTATATATAGTAAGTGCAAGCCGAGAACATCGTTCTAGAACGGTTGCTAGCTCAATCTGGTACAGTGGCGAGCTGCACCTGGTGCCCGACATAGCTGTAACAAACACCCAATGGAGTTGCGTCCGACATGGCGCCGAGCCGCAACCGGCGCTCGACGGAGCTGCATTCGTCATAGCCGCAAGCTACAACCGGAGCCCGAAAGAACTACATCTGGCAAGGCATTTTTTTCAAGGATACGTCAAGCAGACGTATTGAGATCATAGATAGAAGTGCCAAGATGGCAGGTTTTTACAACATTACCCACGGCTACACGAGCCAGAGACCGTATGTTGACTACTCACTACTACTCAACCGATCTATCCTAACTGGGAGCGATCCTGCCTCCCGCAACAGAGCCATGGCCCTCCAGTTTTGTCCCTCCGCTTCGATCTGCTGAAGTACCGTGTTCACGGATGGCGAATCTCCGTTGAACATGATGTCGTTCCTGTGTTTCCACAGTGTCCAAGCCACTAGAGTGATCACTGTCCATGTTTCCTTCCTTTTGTTTTTGTGTATGTTCAGGGAGGTCCACCAGCCCACAAGCTCTGGCTCCTGCTTCGGCGTCCCGTGAGGTTTGCCCCAGTTACCCATGATGGACCAGACTTGTCCAGCATCGATCGTTTCTTCGATGGCTCCTGCAGTCTCCATACGTCCAGAAAAATGAGCATGATAGGTTGATCGGGCGGAAAACAAGCCATCTCCTTCCCTTGTCCAGACATTTTTGTCTTCAATTCCGTCCACTAGCTCGACGCTCTGGAGTCAATCTACCAATCTAAGAAACTCTTGGATTGCCTGGGCGGCCATGTTGGGTGACACATCACGCCACCACTTCCTTGACATTGCTTCTCTCATCGTCTTGACCTTGGCTGCGCTCTTCTTGACGGCACCGAATAAGCTGGGCAAGATATCGAGCTGCAACCGGCGACATGTGGTGCTACGACCGCCCAACCGCGACGGTGGATCGTCCAGATTTTCCAGAGCCGACATCGACAAGCTGCTGCAAACATGGCATGCCGGTGCGACTTTCGGGTCATGTGGTACTGCTCATGTGAACCAACTCACGCCCAGGGGCCAGCCGTGCTACATGCTACCACACCGGTGATGCAAGCGTGGTCGGCGGTTGTTGCGACCGGCCAGGGCACCACCTCGGCTGCGACGAGCATTACCCTGTCGGAGCTCAACGACCATGGCCACGATGACGGCGGATGGCCCATTGTTGGGGCAGCGACGCGGGCAAGTGTGTAGCATGCGGCGCGAGCAATGCACTAGGTATTTCCCCCCTTGCCTTGCGAGCGCAGCGAAGGGAGGACGAGGCACATCAGACGGTTCACATCGTTCTAAGGTGGCTAATCTCTACCTAATAATAAAGCAGACATCGGGTCTGGTCGTCCCTCACGCCTTTTACAAAAAGGTCCCTGCACTTTGTTGAAATCAACCCGCAATTCATCTTTAAGTCATGACGTCCTTTTTTCAGTTTTACATAAAACCCCCTGACGTTTATACTAACCAACCCGCAGTCCAACATTAAGTCACGACAAACCGTTTTCTGAAGTTTTACATAAAATCCCATAATCTTTGCGTTAATCAACCCGCCGCAGTCCATCTACAATAAATATTTTTTAAAATAAATCATGTCTTTTAAGCCCTAACTCAAATTTTAACATCTTATATGTGAAATTTGATTAGAAAAATATGTAGAATCCGAATATGATGTTTTTTTATCTATTAACTATTAAAAAATGTTATTCAGGATGCGACCTAAATCAATGGCGCATGATCGTCATTCCTTCGTAGTGGCATCGATTCGTATTCCTTAGTTTCGAACGGCACCGACTGGTTGCTATCTGAGTCTGGCCATACCTGCATGCCATCAATATTGCGAGCCAGAACCAAAATTGAATCTAAGTGAAAGCAGTGGCTCGGATAAAAAATATTTACTCTCCAATTGTAAAGAACGGGCATGTTTGCTAGTACTCCCCCGAAGTACGTAATTCTACCTTTTTAATTCAGTGGCATCCTTGTAGTAAAAGTTAATTAATGGGGAAAAAACGTGCGCGTAGTTCTAGCTTCCAAACGAGACACCATGTTGAAGGGTGCTATCCATACCAAGGCCAAATAACACAGTCAACTATGGGGAATTTTATTGCCACGCTAAATTGCAGTCCCTCGGAACACATTCATCCGAAGGAGACAACTAACGAATGACAAAAACAGTTTGTTTGATTGTACCCAAGGGCGAGGGATGCATGCATAGAGCCATAGACACACACTAGGTTGTAAAGCAAACAATCTACAGTAAGTACAGTAGAATATATAGAATGAAGTAAGGCCAAGTAATGAAGTACGCACCTAAAGCGCATGCCTCGCACCCCGATGTATGTCTATACCCGGCGTGCCTCGACGGAATGTTGCCCGGCTGATTAGCATCAAGATCAAATTGCAAGCGATTAGACAAGCTAAGAATACATACACATCAGGCAATTCATTAAGGACAACTGTAGATTAACATAACCAGAAGCACCATTAGTGCTAAATCATTAGTGGATGGTTAATTACTTCCAAATAAGGGAGCCGGCTAGCTAGCGGATGGAGAGCTAGGTAGGAAGATCGACGCGCGATGCAGGATCTAGCAAGGGAGAGGAGGCGACTCACCAGGTGGTTCTCGGAGACAGGCGGGGTCACCGGCGTCGTCGGGAGCGCATGCACCGCGACGTGGACCTCTCGGGACTCCAACCGCACTCTGTTGGCGGCCGGTGCAGGGGCGGGGATGGCCTGGCGGCGTTTCTTCGGCTTGGGTTTCACTAGCGCCGGCGCCGTCGCCGCCTGGAGGGCAAGCACCACGCACGGGCGCCACTCCCTGGGCTGCACCTTGCCTTTTCCTTTGTGGTCGGCGGCGGCGGGTGCCTTCCCTTTCCCATCATCAGCAGCGGGGGCGGGGGCCGGCGCGGCGACGGGGTGCTCCTGGGCGTCGTCCGCAGAGGGCACGGCGTTGACAACGACGGCGTCGGCCATTAGGTCGATGGTTCTTCGGTGATGCGTGGGAGAAGAGAAGCGTGAGGAGGCAGCCGGAGGAGAAGCGAATGCCGGAGAATGGAAAGAAACGGGCAAAGGAAACGAGGCTCGCGCGGCATTTATTTCTCGGCATTAATACCGTATATTTTGCAGAAACGCGGCGAATAAATGCATTATCAAACATAGACCTGTATTTTAATTTGCTACATCTAATGTATATTTTGCAGATACCGTATATTTCTCGGCATCGCGCGCCAGAGTACGTATTAATTTGCTACATCTAATTACTAGCCTGGCCTATAAATGCAGTATCAAACATAGACCTGTATTTTAAATGCGCGCCAGGGAAAAAAATGGCAAAAAATATATAGTATCGTTCTATCGTAGCCCTGTATTAATAGCTACGAAAAAAGAAATTTATACTTGCTGAAATAATCATCTTTACTCCTACTTTAGACTAGATTTAACACTATACTTTCTACCTTGATATGTTCTTCTTAGTCAGCCCGCAACCGTCAGAGCAATTGGTTATACGTCAATGGAAAAAATAGCGTGATACAAGATTTAGCGCCACCCTTCTCGAAATGCTACATAACTTATAGCGTGCTATATTCAAAGATAGCGTTTTGCATAAAAATGTCAAATATATCACAAACTTCAAGGCTTCCATAATTTGTCAGGAAAGGGACACTTCAAATTAAACAAGAAAAGCATACAAGAGCTAGGCTCAGGGCATGTATACTCCTAATTTGTAAGGAAAGGGAACACTCCTAATTAAACTGAGAAGCATCCGCGGTTAACTTGCCAGCGTCGGCGGCGTGGTTCATATCAGCAATGTCTTGCAGCCACGAGCTGGTGGGAAATTGATGACGGGTTGCCATTGCTAGGCTATATTTGTTGCATTTGTGTCTTAGAGAGAGTGAAACTGAGTTGGAACGATGCGATGATGCGGTGATGCCTGATGGGCTGCTGTGTGGTACACACTAAAATGCTACAATGTTATTTCGTTTGGCGTCAAAATAGCATGCTATAACGTGAATAGCGCCGTTGTGAGCAAATCAACTAAAACGTAACGTGTTTCTTTCAGATATGCTATAGTGCTATAACGCCGCTATAACGTTGAAATAGCGTGCTATTTTTTCATTGTTATACGTGCCAAGTAAGTACATGAGTAATACTGTATAAAATATTGAAAGATGGCGAGGTTGGGACCGTTGCCCTACAGCTCGGATTAATTTCATGCATTTAATTGCTACCTTTATATACAAATGCACTATCAAAGATACACCTATATCCACTCCAGGGAACAAAAAGAATCACAAAAAATAACATTTTATTATAGCCCTGTATTAGTAACAAACAAATTACTTAAAATAATCTATGTACCAAAATAATCATCCTAGTACCACTTTAGACTAGATTAACACTACATTCTATCTTGATATGGTCTTCTTATTCAGTCGGCAGCCTACCTAGTATTTGTGTATACGTGTCGTTTGAGTACATGATCAGTAATGTACTGATATTAACCAGACAAGCCGTCACAAAAAGTGTAAAACGACATACACTATTCTGGATCTGGTTTGAGATAAAGGGTTTCCTAGGTGGTTCTCTAATAATAACATGGTATTCCTAGGATTTTTACACTACTGGAAAAGGAACTATAAGTATCGTCACATTATTGGCGGGCGTAGTCTATGACCCAGCACTGACATTTCTTCCTGTGAGCAGTGGCGAGTAGAAAAATGTACCTGCCACTAAAATTTATAAACCAGTGGTGAACGGGAGTTGCCGCCCACCGCTGGTTCATTGATCCCAGGTTAGCCGTTTGGCAACATTTCTAGTGTCGGGCAACAAAACATTGCCCACAACAAGTAGTAATCGTCAGTGCCGCGTACTTCTTTCCGTCCGCCTTTTAATTTCCTGCTTTGTTTTTAGATTTTAGCGTGGCCTTTTTATGACCCTTTTACCATATAAAAATTGTTTCGAGTACTAATTCTTTATTTGAAATATTTGAGACCTTTTATTTTCCTTTCTAATAGGTCCAGTTTTGTACGTATCCATGTTGGACTCAACATGCATGTGTTCATGAAGGGAGTTCTTGTACATGCTGTATATTTTACATAACCTTTTGATCTTTTAATCTAAGCCGTTAGAATTAGAATCTATGGGGTAATCATTTTAATAATAAAATAGATTAGTACATTGACTGAATATATATTAAGAAAATATTGTTAGTTAAAAAGAGAAAAATAAGGTACAACATATCCTGAAAGGCTTGTGCTTTTGCTTGGTGTACCATATATAAAAATTTGCAGTATGGTTTGATTATCGTATAAAAATCAAGCAAGAAAACGATTGCGCTAACACGCAATGGCTTTCGCGCTAGTGAAAATAGAGACATGCTAGAAAATATCACATAAAACCAAAACATGGGGAAATTCATTTTCTTGAAGTTTATTATAGCAGATCATAGTCATTAGATGTTCAGCATTCTATCAAAGACTATATATAACCATACATTCTTAATCAAATGGATTTTATAACACTCTTATTACTCAAGCGCCGCCCCATTATTTTATTCGCTGCTTTATTTATGTTTTTACCTTTGCTCAGTTGTTTAGATAAAATCGTCCTTATTATCATTCCCGCTATCAACCGAGGAATGGTCGATTTCCAGAAAACGCTCTAGGGATGAACGTAGTCGCGTGAGTGACGATGTTGCTGCGGGGCAATTGGTTCCTGTGGGTGCGACTCTACTTATCACGAATTGCAATAACCTTAACACTTGCAGGCCATCAACATCCCATCGATCAGAAAGGACGTAGGATTAGTTAGTTGGACATGTGCCCTTTCAAAGATTGTAAGAGGATGCGATGGCAAGGATAGACAATAGACTTCGTGTCGGGTTCCATTATGGTCTGTACCCGAGGATGTATTTACTCACGCACGAACATGGTGGCAGGAAGGTTGATGTAGATGGTCACCATGATGAATTCCACTATGGCAGAGTACTGCAAAATCTCTCTAAATTGGATCATGGCAAAACAAAGAGGTGCAGCAATGGAAATAATCATCAATAATTACTTGAGGAGTTTTCCAGAGGTTTTAAAGGTGACAACTGACAGATGTGGGTGAGGCGCCTCTGTGGGCCGACGCGCGGTCCCCTTATGCCCCAGCCCTAGTCTGCGTGGGTCCAAAGGAGGGCCCTCAGCTTGCTCCGGTTCATATGTTTGAAATCCTCTATTGTGTTTTAAATTATTCCACATGTGCATGTAGATGGTGCTAGTTTGATGCTAAAAAAAATGCAGGCTTGGGTTTTAAACCAACTATTGAGGCCACAAAAACTTAAAAGATATATATGACTGACAAAAACATAGTCAAGTGAGCAATGCAAAAGATTGGGAGGAAAAACCCTTGTAGATACCTCATACAATATGGAACTCTACTCTGAATTACATACACTTAAAATAAACACTAATACCGCTTGACACCTTTATGAAGATATCTCTGAAACGGCACACACCTTAGGACTCTAGGCAAGAAATTTGAAGATACTAAAATAAATGCAATTACTTCAATATACACTATCATTTAAATATGGTTGTTAAACTCCAGTTTCTTAAATATAGATAAATAATATATCATTTGTAGCATATTAGCTTAATTTTAGTTCGTATAATTGACAAGTAAATAATTATGTATCTTACTTAACAAAAATATTGTTTTTATTTTTTTTGTTGTATGGATAAAAAAGTATAGTATAAATTCATTAACGTTAAGTTGTGCCGACATTATCTATTTTTAACAAAACCTCAGAACATTATGCAAGACACCTGAAAATAGTAAAATAGATGTAAGTATTCACACCGTCCCAATTCTATTGATATGCTTTTAGTTACAGCCTCTTTCAATCTGTTGGCAAGGGAAAAGAGGCGAGTTGCTAAATGAAGCCGAGGCCACCACAGGCGGAGGAGCCGGTAGGGCGAGGTCAGGCGGCCGCCCTACCTTGATTTTGTGTGATACAATTAGTACAGGTATGCATCGCTGGATCCCTGGCTGGCTGCTTCCTAGTTGCCTCGCTGCGGAAAAGAAAAGGGATTGGCATGGCCACATGAACTCCATTCATCCATCGATCGATAAAGCACGACGGGTACGACTAGGCCAAGTCCAACAGCAGCGCCCCGATTCCCTCCCCTCCCCTCTCTATTGGGGAACTGCAGGCTCCCCGAACCCCGATTCATGGCCAGGCGAGGAGGCAGCCCCTGCTGAAACGAGTGGGGCCCGGAGGCCAGATCCCGGATGTGGGTTTTGGTGCAGCCGTCGGAGGCGGCCGGCTGCGTGCTGCTGCTATAGTGAGAGAGTGGGAGAATGACAGAGATATGGATAGAGAGGTCGTGGGATTGGGAGGCGGCTGGATGTATGGTTTCTAGTGATTAGCTATTTTCTTTTTATGCGAGAGACAATAGAAAGGTGCTGATTGCTGTAATTTTGTGCTGCTGTTGTTGATACTGCTGAATTGTAAAAGAAAATGTATTTTCCTAAATTTACGATTATTTTGTTAAAAAACAGCTTGATAATGTAGAACTAATTGATCTTAGTCGTATTTTCATTTTGTGAATACGGTTTTGTATCATAATTTATTTTACATTTCAGAGTTCGCCCCACCTTAAAAAAATTCCGTCCTCCGCCACTGGAGGCCACCAAGGATAAAGATTATCATTTGGAAGAAGCTCGGGTATTTATCAATCGTTCCGTACCACGATTCCTCGCTTATCGATCATGTTATCCTCGTTGACTGAAGAAATCATTATCTTGGAGGTGCAATCGCGATTTGGATTGGTTAACAATTATAAAGCTATATATGTTCCAGACTGTCTTGTGGCTTGTCTGTCGGACGCTAAGTAGTTTGATGTGGTCAGTTTAGCAAAGAAATAAGTAGGGTTTATTTCGAGCTGGCATAGCAATCAGTAGTTGCCAAGAACAAGGGTGTGCCGGGATCAGTAGAATTTATTGACGTCTCCTGTTCCTGTAGGTATAGAATATCAGGTTGCAGACATGAACGTTTTTTGTGCAGAACTATTAATCACACGGATAGAACAATTTATATCTACATACAGTTGCCTTGGACGGAAAAAGCCATTTTTACTCTTAGGTCACATACAGTTACATTTGTAATTCACAAGGAAGCATGAAGAGCTGCAACCTCCTGTGTACGTCACACTCCTGAAACTGTATTCAACTAACTTTTGCGCGTGCAACCACAATTCAGAGCCACGGCCATACGTACCAGCTGCAGCTTCACTGGAGAGTCTGTATAGTTCAGGAACAAAATGAAAACCAAAATGCAGAAACAACTATAAAAAGAACAAAAATGAAAAATCAAAATCAAAATGCAGAAAAAACTATTAAAGGAAAAACATCCAGTTCAGCAACTTTCTAGAAGGTTCGCAAAACCTGTAAAATATGACACGAACCTTCTAGAAGATTCCTGAACCGGAACGAGACAGTTTGCGTACATCTAAAAAAGGGTGTTTCACTAGCAATTTGACGCAGTTAGCATCATATAGGAAATTCAGCGTGCCATGTACACTAAAAATGGGTGTTTCACAATACAGCTAAAAATGGGTGTTTCACTACGAATGTACATCTTGGCATGTACGCTTTGCTTCCAAATAGTGATGAGCAATAATCCATGCTCGATCAATACATCGTAATAAGCACGTACGAATCGAGTAGAGTGCTGCATTCGTCCCGTCTTCTCGTCCAACCTTTCGCGTTCTCGGTTGTTTTCGTGTGCTAGGGTTTTAGTTGTATTAGTGATGTTATATGTATGACACTATTCGGGATATATTAGTGATAATATTGGACGATGTACGGACTCATGAGATGATTTACTTTTGCTTATTGAATGAATGCTAATTTGAGTCCTATAAGATATTTTGAAATGTATATCTTGTGTTGCTCAAATAGGATATGTGCTTGCCCAAGTGGTCGGTCATGTTTGCAGGTTACACCTCCGAGTGGCCTATGTTTTGCCGGAGTGTTGATTCATTTCCGTTCCGGCAAATTTCAGGCGCTCGATATCTCTTATTTTAGCAAAGGTCATGCCGGATTTTTTCGTGAATTTTGGCATGACTTGTGCCAGAATATGTAGGAAATATCGAGTACCCCGGATTTGTGTGTTGAGTACCCTGGTAGTTGTCTTTGATTGATTTTCAATTAATGTTTTAATTATGAACATAGGAAATGTCTAACAACGAAAAGGATTTCGGTATTTGCAAATACTGCGAAGACAAGCGCGACCTGTGCGACGGAATCTTCCTAGATGATGATAGGCGCTTCAGCATCAAGCTGGACGAGAACTTCGAAGTGGATACAGTAAGTCACAACGACAAATCTTTTTTCGTAATTAAGCATGACATTTGCTTCATTTGCTTCAACTTATAATTTAAGCATGACATTAAGCATGACAAGTCTTTTTTTTACTATTCTACTAGCGTATCCCCTGCCATGCAAGAGTTTTTGTACTGGATAAGATAGGTTTCAGTCGTACTATGGAGGAAAAGAAATTTTACTTGAAGACAGAGCATGGTTATATTTTCAACGTAAAATTATACAATTCAGACAACTACACCTATTTTGGATGCAAAACATGGCGAGCACTATGCAAGACTTATGCATTTGAGCCTGATATGGTTATTTTTTTTCAAAAAGGGGGGAAACCCCGGCCTCTGCATCAGTGCGATGCATACGGCCCTCTTATTAATAAAATAAAGTAGTGCCAACATGGTTCCAAAGGTCCTCATAAGTCATAAAAAAGCAGAAAAAGCTCACACAGAGCCAAAAGAGGCTAGAAACATCAACTAGCCACATCAAGATGCCACAACCGGCTGTGTAAACTAGATAGGAATAGTAAATGCCTATCCTATTACATGACCACCATCCAAACCGGTTGAAGATATCCCGAGCTACCATCTCCCAGCGGGCAGACCCAGTAACAAATGCTCCCTGGCCTCCGTCTGGGTGAGTAGCGACCACGAACGGATCGGTGCCGTAGTCCGGAATAAAACCTGCAAAAAATGTATACATGATATTCTGTTAAAGACCAAATCGTTTCTGCAATTCCAGATAGTCCACAGCAAAGCACAAACCCCAACCCGAATATGTCTCGCTAAGTTAGGCTGAATCCCATTAAGCCATGTCCCAAATAACGCATTAACAGAATTCGGGGGTTTAATATTGAAAGCAATGTGGACCGTCTGCCAAAGTACCTTGGCCAGTGGAAGATCATATTGAAGGTAATACCGACATCTGGGTCGATGTGCAGACGCCTCCAGTTATACCATTATGTAAGTTTCTCAACCATATTTATGTCTTTAATTTATTCAAAAATAGTTGAGAACTAATATGTATTGTCAGCTTATTTCGGTGCAACCAAACATGTCCAGCGCTTGGTAGACAGGACCGTATACTGTGCCGGGGCTGAACTCAACTGCGAGGAGCTTAGTCATTATGTTTCATGGCTTGCGGATCTTGATACTGTCAAGACAAATGCAGCTGAGTTCGCGAAAGGTTAGTGATATATTAGTGATGTTATATGTATGATACTATTCTTGATACATGTCTCACACACACACACACACACACACAGATATATATATATATATATATATATATAACATCACTAATATATATATATGAGACATGTGGGGTAACTACCCCCAGGTGGTATGATGGATTTTTCCTATATATGATAGAAATGAAAGTAGAGGATCAGAAAACCTACAGGAGCATTGACACACAGCATTTGCCCAAGCAAAATAACAGATTCAAGTACGGAACTATGTATCACAGAGCCACCACGAGAAACTTAACGGAAACAGCAATGAACATAAAAATATCAGCATCATATTTTGTACTGCTATTGCAATCATGGCAATGTTTCATCCATATTATTACTAATTGTTTTGTTTCGCAGACTCCCTCTTATTCTGTATCCATGGCTAACGCCATAACCACCACCGTCCAAATTGAAGCTCGCACTCGAGGAGCACGACGCGGTCTTGGCCGTCCTCTTGGCCTAATGTAGCTTGTTCCGAGCGCTTGCTCTGCATGTACAGTTCAGTGTCAGATGAAATAAAATACTTTAGGTTTCACAACAATTTCCACCGAAAATAAGTAAACATGCTATTGATATAAACAAACTTTTCGGAAAATAAAAACTTGACAAGATTCCCCACCTGTTATCGCAGCTGCTACAAAGTGACATCTACTCCTACTCCTAGTAGACACTCGAAGTTGCTTGATCCTCCCTAGAGATATAAGCTAATTCTATGATCGACACGCGTAGCCTAATTCTATGATCTGTAATTCAGTCTGGGCTTTTGTAACTTCAGTTCCAGCAAGGTCAAGAATTCTTGTCCCGTGATTTTCGAGTTATGACATGAATATAATGATCAATAAGGTAATATTAAAACTCCTCTAAGAATGAGAAAAGGTACTGCCTATCAGTAGCTCATTCCTAACACTTATTCGAAAAATATATTGCAAAAACGCGTATACGCATACCAAAGACAAAGATTGCTACTTCATAAAAGGAGAACGGCCTTCGCTCGTTTTAATGCAGTACCGCACTACGCCTATCTTAAACTTAAGATGCCCGGTCCACGTGGCGTCATCACAGTTAGCGGAAATATAGAGCGTTCCTTACGTGCGGAAGAATATGTGGCGGCTCTAGCAGCCGAACACTGAACGGCCCCTCCAACCAGAATAAACGGTCTGTCGTCAAGACCACGGACACGGTTAGATGAGTCTGGCACTCCACCAGATGTAACAGCCCAGATAAACCTGAGCTTGGGTTGATAGATATACCCCCATAGGTGGTGCTAGGGGCTGCTCACAAAAAAAAAAGAGAAGAAGCCCATAGTTCGGCTTGACCCTATTAATACAATAACAGATTGCATCTTCATGGTTCGTTCAGATTAACCAACTCTTAGCACGAAGTCTTTCACCAGGGTTTTTCCTTTCTTACAGATGATCATCGTGCTACACCCTTCCAGGATACGGCACAATGGAGATAAAGGCGCAGACGTGCGGCAGGGCCCCGCTCAAAGGTTTCTTTTTAGATTAAGACCCTGCATAAACCTTTTTTAATGTCTCTTGTTGCTTCATACCCTCCGGTCACTTAACACAACTGGGAGGGATACTGGCGTTCTTGACATTTTGTCACGCTAGACTAATCCATGTACCTGGAAACACAAGGCTCATTATCGAGGGCGTTACTCAGCCCAGTATATGTCGTAAAGTCCGAATACCTTAGGGAGTGTTCGGCGTCGCGAGTTTGACCTTATATGCATCAGCTCCGAATCATGTCTTTGGTCAAATGTTGGGTTTGCCCGGCTCCCGTGTTTTGCTACCTTACGTTCCGCTCTATCGGCTAAGGGGGCACCGGGAGAACTACTGCGATTGTGCCCTGGTTCATCTGGGTTAGCACCTCAGTAGAGAAAGCAGAAAACTGACTGTCATGATATAGCGCGAGACTGGTCAACCACTCGATGACTCAGCGGAATCTTCGTGATTCCTCCGCATTAACGAAGGACTGGTTTCCCGGTCATGTACGTATGCGCACCACATTCGACCGGATGAACGCGGAAGTACCAGGGGCTATACAGTAGCCCCACCATCAAACTCCTATGGCTAAGTGAAAGTGTTAAAGCTATATAGTCCGATTGCCTGGTTCGCCACGCTATCACCTCCTTAATGGACCAAGACATTGGATCAACCTAACACCCCCACATTATATGCGTGGGGGCTAAAGCCGACGACTGCAAACTTTCAGGTTATATATATACATACATAAACGGCCGCACATGAGGCACTATAATACTCAGGCAAAAGTATAAACACAGCCTTTATAATAAAAATAGCATTGTCCTTACAATTCAGATACATGTCACTCGAACATGGTACTCTTGGAGCACTGAGCCTCTATTAAATGGGCACCTTCTAGGACTTCTTCAAAATAGTGCTCGGCCGGGTCCTGGCCTCCCGCCGGACCCTGGGTTGCAATAGCGGTGTCTTCCATCCCTGCCCAGTATGTCTTAACACGGGCAAGGGCCATCCGCGCACCCTCCATGCACGCCGACCTCTTCACAGCGTAGATATGCGCCACAACACCAAGGAATTGTTGCACCAAACCAAAATAACTGTCCGGCATTGGTCCCCTCGGCCAAAGATGATCCACGACAGACCTCATAGAAAGCCCAGACAACCTATGGAGTTCAGCCCATGCGGCCATTCTCTCATTCAATGGCAGCGGACGCGTCGGGGCACTGAACTGCGACCAGAACAACTTTTCTACCTCATGGTCTTTCCAATCTTTGTAAAACTCAGTCGCATCGGCAGCACTCTTTGCCAAGTCCGCATACGTGTCTGCAACACTCCACAACTGATCCAGAGGGGCATACTTCGGATCTCCGAACTTCATCCGCAACAAATAGGGGCTCACAACCGTAATATCTCCGGCTTCACGAAGCTCCTCCCTTATCCCTCTCATTTCAGAGCGGGTTTCCTTGGCTGCCTCCAGGGCCTTCTTCAGGTCAGCCGCTTTCGCTTGGCTTTCCTTTTCAAGGAGCTCATAGCGGTCGGCGGCATCTTTCAGCTCAACAGCCATCTTGGCTATCCTTTCTTTGCTCCGGCGATGAGCAGCCTGTTCGGCTCTTAACTCTTCGATTGCCTTCAGGGCGGCCGAATCACTTATTCGGGCTTGTTCCTTGGCTCGGGCAAGCTCTGCCCGAAGGGTCTCTACGGCAGCAGCTCCATCTGCAGTCACAGCATATTATAGATACTAGCATCATGCTCCTCTTAACATTTGCTGACAAGCCGAACATACATACCCTGGGCCTCGTCAAGCCGCTTGTTAACAAGCGCGATGTCGGCATCCGCCACGTCAAGCTTCCGCTTCAGTTCAGCAAAATCAGCAGTCCGGTCAGCCGCCGGACCCTTAGTCGCCTGCACATAAAAGCAGCGCGATTGTTACCTGGGATTATGATCCTCTGTTTGCCACCTCTGGATGACAACCAGAGTCTCAGGGGCTACTATCTATACAAAGCACACCTAACATGTGCGGTACCATCAAAAATACATATATTATTTTTTTACGTACCTCAAATCCTCTCAGCAGACTCGTAAAAGCTTCATTCAAACTGCTGTTGGCGGATGAAATCCTCTCAACCACCATACCCATTAAGGCACGATGCATCTCTGAGATGGCCGCTCGCTCCAGAAGACCCATCAGTGTGTCCGGCTGTGTGCCGGACAATCCCGGACTCTTTCTGTCGCTCTCCTTGGGAACCGAATATTCCGGACTTCTGGCAGCCGAAGTGTCAACTTCTGGCCTCGGTGGATCAGGAGAAATCCTCCGTGACGACACCTCGGGATCCTTCGCCCCATGTGGTGGGGAGGCGGGAGGAGGTGTTTCGCTCTCCATCATCTCCGGAAGAAGATCCCCCAAAGACGAACTCTATGGAGAAGGGCTACGAGCCGGACTGCAACAAATATGTCTCGGTTATTATTCTCAGAGACAAAAGAGGATATGTTTACCAAAGTACTCTTTTTTACTTACGGCTCGGTTGAGGGCTGGCCCCCTCGCGGGCGCTGTGCGGTAAGTACGCCCTCTGGGGCAGGGCCCCCCTGGCGAGGGTTTCTTCCCTCGTTTGGAAGCCTCCACTTCCAAGTCTTCAGAGGTGGCCCTTTTCTTACCGTGAGGAGAGGGGATTTTAGATTCACCTCCCCGATTATCCTCCTTCATGGAGGAACTTACTCCCCCAATTTGGATGTGTGAAGTATGAGGCCCACCTGTGGCTTCTCTATTCCTCCCCTCATTTTCTCCTGATGGCACCTGATATGGTGCGCGCTCACGCATCCTGGTCAATAAAGGATCTGGCGAACCTTCGGGAAGGGGGGCAAACACCTAATCCTCTCCGCCTTCCTTATCCAGTCCTGACATAGAGCAAGTTTTTGGAATGATAAAACAAACATAAAGGACGGCGTGTTCGGTAGCGGAATTACTTACTTGGGTATCCGGACGGTTGCAGTTGAGACCCACATCCTCGGTGGTGTCCGGACACTTTATTCGTGATCCGAAGAACGATCCATACATCTCTTTGAGCGTCACGCCGAAGAATTGTTGAATGGTTCGCGGTCCTTCCGGGTTGAACTCCCACATACGGAGAGGTCGACGTTGGCATGGCAGCACCCGACGAACCAGCATTACTTGCATTACCTTGACAAGACTGATATCCCTCTTAAGGAGGTCTCGGATGCGGCTTTGCAGTGTCGGCACATTGTTAACTGGCCCCCATTCCAGCCCCTTGTTGACCAATGATGCCAGTTGAAGCGGAGGGCCCGAGCGGAACGCTGGAGCGGCCGCCTGCTTTGTACCTCGGGGAGCTGTGATGTAAAACCACTCCCGTTGCCATAAGTCAGAAGTTTCCGTGAAGGAACCCTTTGGCCATGGGGCGTCGGCACCTTTTCTTGTTATAGCGCCTCCGCACTCCGTGTGGCGCCCGTCAATCATCTTCGGCCTCACATTGAAGGTCTTGAGCCATAGGCCGAAGTGGGGGGTGATGCGGAGGAAGGCTTCACACACGACGATAAACGACGAGATGTGAAGGATGGAATCCGGAGCTAGATCATGGAAGTCTAGCCCGTAATAGAACACGATCCCTCTCACAAAGGGATCAAGACTAAAACCTAGCTCTCGGAGGAAGTGGGAAATAAATACGACACTCTTGTTGGGTTCGGAAGTGGGATGACCTGCCCTGGAGCAGGCAGCCTGTGTGGGATTTCAGCGGTGAGATACCTGGCCTCCCTAAGCTTCTTGATGTCCTCCTCTGTGACAGAGGAGGCCATCCACCGGCCTTGAAGGTTGGATCCGGACAGGGTTGAAGGTCCGAAGCACTTAGCTTGAGCCTTGGGTGTTGGAACTCGAGGTTCGGGAGGGGAAGGATCGAGCGTGAGAAGAAAAGGACAGGCTTTGGCCCCCTTATAAAGAGGACGAATATCAAGCGTCCCCCGCGTGACCGTTTGGGACTTGCCTAAAATTGAGGAGTCATATTAAAAAAGTGCGGTTGGGTTACCCACACTTGTATTGATGAGAATCCCGTGATAAGGGGAACGCGATTTCTGCTTTGACGAGACGTGCCAATAAAACTGCCTCGCAACACGTGTAGTGGCTAGTTGTGAAAAACGGTTCGAATAATGACCGGGCCGTGGCGTGATGTCACGCTATGAAAATTTGTCAGTAGATTACATTTGTGGAATATTGTGCTCTCTACGGTGGTACGTGGAATTTGTTTTACAGAGCCGGACACGATTCTTGTGTTCAAAATCTTCTATGGAGTATTCGAAGAAGGAACCCACCTTGCAATGCCGAAGACAATCTGCGTGCCGGACTGATCGTCATTGAAGCCTGGTTCAGGGACTACTGAGGGAGTCCAGGGTTAAGGGGTCCTCGGACAGCCGGACTATATACTTTAGCCGGACTGTTGGACTATGAAGATACAAGATTGAATACTTTGTCCCGTGTCCGGAGGGGACTCTCCTTTGCGTGGAAGCAAGCTTGGCAATTCGGATATGTAGATCTCCTTCTCTGTAACCGACTCTGTGTAACCCTAGCCCCCTCTAGTGTCTATTTAAACTGGAGGGCTTAGTCCGCAGGACAAGAACAATCATTATCATAGGCTAGCTTCTAGGGTTTAGCCTTTATGATCTCGTGGTAGATCAACTCTTGTAATACTCATATCATCAAGATCAATCAAGCAGGAAGTAGGGTATTACCTCCATCGAGAGGGCCCGAACCTGGGTAAAACATCGTGTCCCCCTCCTCCTGTTACCATTAGCCTTAGAGACACAGTTCGGGACCCCCTACCCGAGATCCGCCGGTTTTGACACCGACAGGGTGGGCCAGAAAACAAGTAACATTTTATGCAGAGCTAATTGATCTGCAAACTTATTCCAGAGTTGGTTATGTGCCATCAAAGATGGCTGCACAGGTGGAAGATGATGAGTGGGTTTCACAAAAGAAGATGTTGGCATTGTTGACTGAACCGATTGTAGTAGCTGAAGATCTGAGGATTGATGCAGATGGAGAGGAGGGAACCCATGGTGCTAGGAAGATTGTTGTTGACTGGAATGTAGTAGAGTTGAATGAAAAAACAGATTTGGTCATTACACCAATATTTGACATTGATATGGCCGAAATGTTTGGCATTGAAGTGGATGACAAAGAAGGAGAAGGATGACAGTTCTTTTCCTGCTGATGGTAACATAGGCCCTAGAAATGCAAACGAGGATGAAGAAGAGCTGATGAGAGAGGCTGCAGATGATGTGGATGATGCAGGTGATAATGAGCTGGTTTGTTTGTATGACAAAGAGAACCCAGTTATTGAGGTGGGAAAGTTGTGGCCAAGCATGGTTGAGTTTAAGATGTCTTTCAGGACCTATGCAGTGAAAACAGAATTTGATGCCAATACTATGTGGACTGATCGAAAGAAATTTTATGCTCGGTGCAAAGGTTATGATGGTGGTGGCAATGCTTGCAAATGGTACATATCTGCCAGACTACAACCAGATGGAAGTACAATAAGGGTAAATCAAATACCACACCAGCATACATTTATGACCACTTCACAGAGAGTTTCAAAGATGACATCACAGCTTTGGGTTACAGAGAAGATTACTCCTATTTTAGCCAAGACTCCAAACACTACTGCAAAGAGGCTTAAAGTTGACTTGGAGAAGCTGTACCCCATCCAACTGCAATATACCATAGTGTGGAAAGCAAAACAAAGGGCCATCAAATCATTGTATGGTGACTGGGAAAATACATTTAGGATGTTGTATAGTTATAAAGCAGAGGTGGAGAAGAGGTCACCTGGAAGTGTGGTGGAGATAGATACAGAGGTAACAGAGGATGACATGGGTTTTTTCAGCAAGTTTTTTATGTGTTTGAAGCCTTGCATAGATGGATTCAAAGCAGGTTGTCGTCCATATTTGAGCATAGACTCATCTTTTTTGACTGGAAAGTGGAATGGTCAGTTGGCTGCATGCAATGCTCTAGATGGACACAACTGGATGTTCCCAGTTGCATTAGGGATGTTTCAATCAGAGACAGAGGCATCATGGATATGGTTCATGATGGAACTGAAAAGATGCATAGGGCCAGTTTCTCCTTTGGCCATCCACACAGATGCATGTAAAGGGTTAGAAAATGCAGTAAAAAAGTTTTCCCCCATGCTGAGCAGAGGGAGTGCTTTGGACATATGTGGATGAATCTGATAAATTTTTTTAGAGGAGATGAATTTGGGCGCATGTGGCCAACAGCAAGATCCTACACCAGACTGACACATTCCTATCACCTTGGTAAGATATTGGCATCATGTAGTTATAATGAATTTGCTTCATGGTTGAACAACCACCATTCTCTGTTGTGGTACAGATCAGGTTTTAATACTGCCATAAAATGTGATCATATCAATAACAACTTGGCAGAAAGTTTAACAACAAAGTGAAGGATTTGAAAGACTTGCCTGTGCATGACATGGTGGACCAAATAAGGATCAAGATCATGCATTTGTGGGAGTTGAGAGGACAAATTGCTAATATTTTGGAAGGGGACAAGCTTCCAGCAGTGGTACAACAGGTGGTCAACAGGAGTAGAAATCTTTCACATCTATCTGTTGAGAAATCTTCCTTGTGGGGTGCTGAAGTTAGAGATACAAAGAGTGGCAAGAGGCATGTGGTAAATACTAAGTTGCATGATTGCACTTGCCAAGAGTGGCAACACACTGGAAAACCATGTGAGCGTGCAATACTTTGTTTGGCATCTAAACCCAGGTTAAATATGCACCCATATTTGCATGAGTATTATTCAGTACGAAAATTCAAAGCTGCATATGCAAGTCCAATTCCTGCACTGACTGACCAATCTCAGTGGCCTGAGGTGGAAATAGAATTTACCTTGTGTCCCCTTATCACTAGAAGAAAGGCTAGGAGGCCAAAACAGAGCAGATTCAAAGCTTGGTTTGAGAAAGGTGGTTGTAGTAAGAAGGGGAAAAATGATAAGGAAAAGAATGAAAAGCCCAAAAGGGCTCAAAAAGGTAACAAAAACAGGTGCAAGTTGTGTGAGGTTCTTGGGCATAGAGTTGGTTCATACAAATGCATCTACACTCCTCAGAGGCCAAAGTATGTTTATGTTACTGTTTTTGCAAGTTTTTGATTTTGCTACTTGTTCTAGTATCTAACCAAGTGAAATGCTTTATTTTTAGGAGGTAGCGTGCAGAAAAAGCCCCACCTCTTGTTGTTGAACAATGCTGGCCAGTGAAAAAAGCAAGACTCAATGGCTTTAGAAGGAAGAGAACTGAGCAGATAATGTTTGGTGACAAAGATATGGAGCAGATAATGTTTGGTGACAAAGATATGGAGCAAACTGAAACTGTTACTGCTGAACATGAGCTAACTGTTTCTGTTTTGGACGATGTGATGCATACTGAATCTGTTTGCAGGTGCTAGGACAATCTGAAACTGTTGCAGATGATGCAACTGTTGTGCTGCCATGCTAATCTGCTTTGACAGTTGTGTTCCCATGTTTGGAGGTTGTGTTGCCAAGTATTGAATTGCAAACTGAAGAAGTTGAACAATGTGTGCCATCTACTGAATCTGCAGAAGTGCAAACTGAAGAAGTGGGACATGGTCAGGTGCAAAAGTTGAGGCGGCCTAGTGGAGTTGGCAAGAAAACCAAGAGCATCAGCATCAACAAACTGTGCGCCGTGGAACCAAACAGTGGAAAAAAGGAGAAGAAATCGAGTGGTAGAAAGAAGCAAAAGAAATAGAGTCGAAATCATTCAAATGTGATGTGATTTGATGTGAAAACTCAAGTTTGTTGTCATTTGATGTGAAAACTTATGTTCTTTGATGTAAAGCTTATGTGCTATGATGTTGATTTGACTTGAAATTCAAATTCAAATTTGAACCAACATTCAAATTTGAACCTATCTCCAATATTTTTGGAGTTCATTTGTTTGTTCTGTGATGTTGCACTGTTTTATATACTACTATGCACTTTAGTTCATAAATCCAACCCTTTTTGCGAAGTCCAACTCATAGTCACTCAAAATGTTGTCCAAACAGGCTCCCAAGTAAGGAAAACGACCCCTTTTCTAAGCAATTTTTTCTTTTGACCTTCTCAAAATCACCCAAAAAGATTTTCTTAGCTTATATTATACTCCCTCCGTTCCTAAATATTTGTCTTTCTAGACATTTCAAATGGTTCAACATATGGATGTATGTAGACATATTTTAGAGTGTAGATTCAATCATTTTACTTCGTATGTAGTCACTTGTTGAAATCTCTAGAAAGACAAATATTTGGGAACGGAGGGAGTACCTATATAGGATCAATACAAAGCCTCACCTTTTTTTCAATAAGTATTCGTATTATTAATTTATTTTTGAAAAAACACCCTTTAATACAAAGTCAGCAATAAAACAAGTTAAAAAAATTTAAAATGCAAAAATAACTTCAGATCCTACTTAGTCACTCCAAAATGAATATAACGTGAGGTTTTTGATTTTTTGCATTTTCAAAACCTCAAACCCTCTTCTCACTCCTTTGAATTCTATGCAACCTCAGTCGAGATAGTCCAATTTGTGAAGGTTTTTTCATGCCAAGATCATTAGATCAAGTTTACCATTTTATATCATAACTATGTAACATAACAAGACTATATACGCAGGTTTTTCATTTTTTAGATTTTTTTGAATTAGTTATACACATTTGAATGTTCGGTCAAACCTTTCAAAACCCCGTTGACTGCCTCCAAAACCCATCTAACCCTAACGCCAAATGTCCACCGTCGATCTAACCCTAGCGCCAAAATGCGACCGTCGGATAGGCCTTCTAGAAGGATTCCGCGGGTGCAGCTGGGGCGATCCGTGGGAGCCCTGATTCTCCAATCTGATTGGCCACCATTTTTTTCTCTGACGAATAGATAACATTGAGCGGGGGAGCATCTCAGTGATCGTTGGGCCAAGCGGATCGGGCCCGGCAGAGCCTGGCGTGCGTGCGCACGGCCACGTCGCATGCATGCGAGAGGAATGGGCCACCATGCATGCCATGCAACAGCGTCGCAGCCTAGCTATTCTGCTCGTGAAGCCATCGACACAGCCTAGCGATTTGCATGCACGCAGCGACACAGTAAATCAGCGGCAGGGGCGCAGCGTATAGGTACGTCACATCTAAGCTATTTTAACAATTGCATGCACGAATCTTACACACGGAACGGACGCGTCAGTGGTGCAGCTCCTTTTTCAGTGTCATGCGCGGATGAAGCCTTACCGTCACCGCCGATGCAAGTCCAAAACGAAGCATCTCGCCTGTTCCGCCCGTGCCTCTTTGGATGCTTTGCCGCAATTAATTTTGCCACCACTCACGGAGAAGAGAAAACGATCGAAGGCATCGTGTGCATTGACTACGGCTGCAATGCGGGCGGCTATAAAAGGGCACCATTTCCTCATCCCTCTCACACTCATCTCTCAAGCCTCCTCCGCTTCTTCTTTTCGAGCCAAATCCACCATTGGAGCCACCATGCAGTTCAACGGCCCTACCTACCGTCGCCCTCGCTCCGTGCCGGAGAGGGAGTACCTGGCCGAAGTCATCGTTGAGAATAGCCTGAGGGTGTGGGCCATCTCAAGGTGGAGGGGCCCTAGAGAGTTGACTCGCTTCTTCCTCTAAGACGGCTACCGCCACCTCCCTCCGGGCACTCCGCCCATGTTCCACCTCCACGAGGTGTAGCGATGGGGCCGCCGTCAATGGCATCGTCATCGGCCTCTACGTCACCTTTACCAACCCCTACGACGCTTACCACCTCCTCGGCCAGGTATTTTGGTGTGGATGTGAGTTCACCGCGTTCACCACCTACAACATCTTCACCGACTTCCACCACATCTTCCCCGCGGCCAACGGCATGCACACCCTCCCCTACCAGATGCCGGAGAACGATGAGTGAGGGGCGCCGGCTAAGGAGGGGCCAAGGAGTTGTTCGAGTGTTTTGCTGGCCGAGTCTTTCTATCTAGCTTGTGTTGTGTTGGTTCGGGCATGTGTGCCCGTGTCTTCTATCTAGTTTTAGTTATTTTTCTTTCATGTTTTATGCACTATATGTTGTAAGGGGATGCCCCTCTCTATGTTGTAAGGGGACGCTACTAGGGTACCCGATGCCCCTCTATCGTGCTATCTATTAATGTATTTTCGGGCCTAAAGTTTCTTCATTGCATTTTATTTATGTGGCCATGCGAACTTAAAAATGCACTAAAACATGATCCAATCATAAAATTGTTGTTAGCACGTGTCTAGTTAATTATTTTCCTTTTATGTTTTATGCACATGAGTAAAAACTTTGAAAACACCATAGCACAAACCAAAAAATAAATAAAAAATGGTGCTTGGTTCAAATACTCCCTCCGAGCAGGTGCATAGGGCACCTAAGAAAAAGCTCTGCAATTTAGGTTCCACCAGGCCCACCTCGTTGCAATCTCTTGCCTAATCACCGCTGGTTTCCTATGCATGCATTGGATATTTCCCTCTTTGCCAGCCATCCACAATTAACCACCAGAGGAAACAAGCGGCAGTTAATGCATATTATGACTTACACTTCCCAACACACCAGGACGGAGGAAGTAAACTAGAACCAAACAATTGCAATGTTTTTGGTTCACAAAGACTGCAAGTTAGACTGCTAACTAGAACCAACCTTTCGTTTTAGCCGAAACAACACGGGACCCTACCATCGGACACGATAGCTTGTGCATAACAATAGCTCAAATAATTATCAGATGAGTTATCTCAAAAAAGATGACTGCAGGAAGCTTAAAATTTGTGAAATAACCTAAGCCGAAAAGATATATCGATGTCAATGACCGTGTGCACTTTTTTTTGCACCAGCTACACATTTTTTTATCAATGGGCCTGGATATGTTCTATCCGGCCCTGCCTACCTTCTATATGGGCCTGGCCTTTTCAGGCAACTGTCGACAAACCTTTTTTTTTCCTTTTCTCCCTCTACCACTGAAACTGCCCCTGAAATCGAAACTGATGACGAACTGCAGAACTGAATAAACGGGGCCGAAACAGAGTGGAGAAGACATGCCGAATTCGTACAGCGCAGCACTTCTATTCAAACATCCATATCATTGCGAATACAAATGATGCCCAATCTATTCACTAACGACTAATTATCATCACATAAACAAATGCGAGAGCAATTACACAAACATAAAAAATTCTGGCCATCAAATAGCCCTGCTTCTTCAATTCGATGAGTTTCTTCATCTGCTTGTTCAGCATCTTCAGCTCTGCCGTCCCTCCTGCATCCCCCACAGTAGCACCAATGGAATTGCCAGATCCAGGGGCCCTAGATCTAGACTTGGCCCAATCCAAACTTCTCCGCCTCCAACGGTAAATCGAGCTCCCCTGATGCTCCCTCCAGTTGAATCCGCACTATGTACTCATCTAGCAACTCAAAATGGGCGCATTGCTTCGATTTCTGAAATCGAAAAGATGAACCCTAAATCACAAATCCGATGAAAAATATGAAATTGGGAGACAAAAACCAAAATTGGCATATTGAGAAGTAAAATCTCACATTTCCCTGCTCTGGTTTGCTCTCGCATTTCACGAATTCCCGCCCAAGGTTGCCATTCTTGCCGGACGTTGTGACTAGCCGCTTCAGGGGTGCGCTACGTGGGCATGCAGGGCACCTTGTCATGGGCATTGCGCCATAGCGCGGCCATGAGCGGCGGGAAGCTGAAGCAGAGCTCGACATTGCTAGGTCGCGGCCCGGAACGGCATTGCTGCGCATCGTTGCCGGAGAAGAAGAAGAACAACGGTCAGGGAGCGGGGCGAGGATGGGGGGCGGGCTCGGGTGCTGCACGGCTCGGTGTCCTCTTTTGTACCAATGCTGAGCTGGATAAGTTAGTGGGTCCCATGCTGTGGATCCCGTTTTGTTACGTACCAATGCTGAGCTGGATAAGTTAGTGGGTCCCATGCTGTGGGTCCCGCTTTGTTACGTAGGGGCTCACCTGATTCGAGTTTTAAACATGTGTCTTTGGATTAGGCAGCAGTGTCGCACGACAGCTATTTTTTGCAACGCAGGTGTCGCATGAGAGCCATTACAGCCAGCGACGTCGCATGAGAGACAATTGAACTCAACGACGTCGCATGGGAGCTATTCGCCCGTTCTCGGAGACAGGCGGGGGCACCCCGCCGGGGATGCAGCCGCTGTGAAGTGGCCCTCCAGGGACTCCGACGCCTCTCTCTCGGCCGCCGGGGTGGGGGCGGTGGTGGCCATGCGGCGTCCCTTGGGCCAGGGTGCCAGCACGCTGGGAGCAAGGGCGGGGGAGGGGGGAGGGGCAGCGAGGGGGTGTTCCTCTGAGTCGTTCGTTGCGAACATGGTGCTGGCCGTGCTAGGGCTGGCCATCATGGTCGATGGTTCTTCGGTGATGCGTGGAAAGAAGGATGAGGATTAGTTCATGCGGCCGGAGAAGAAGCAAAGAATGAGGGGCGAGAGGAGAAGAATGAGATAGCTAAAGCCTCCTGGCCGCCCTGCTTGCGCTGCCTGGGGATGGATGGAAAGAAACGCCAGCGGCATTTATCGCTTGGCATTAAATATGTTACAAAAAATCTAGAAATTTATTAACCAAATATTCTCCCATACTAGAGATTTTAGCATGCGGTTTAATAATAACTGCCTACTATTTGTGTTTGTACCTCAATCGGTTCTGGGGTTCGTCTCCTCTCCAATTAAGTGTTTACTGTACAAGTGCAGTAGCATGTACGATGGGCCGTCACCGTGGTTGGTAGAACGAACGAGGGGACAATCAGACATGTGCAAGAAAGCTAAAGTGCAAATAACACCAGGTGGAAAGATCAAGGTCTTTCTAAAGCTGCCAGGAAGGTGTTGGCTACAATTGTCGTGTGCGATGCACCGACCTACACAATGAGCTGCTTCCAGTAACCAAAGAATATGTTTCGGAACCCGACTTCTATTTCTTTGAAGTCGTGGTGGGGAGGTATAAATGGTGAATGGAAGGTGCATTGGGTGGCTTGGGACAAAATGTGCATGAGCAAGAGAGACGGAGGTATGAGATTCAGAGATTTTGGGGCATTCAATCAAGCCCTAGCAACTAGAAAAACAAGGATGGGGAATTCTTATGGTGCCTCAGCCGCTATGCGCTAGAGTGTTAAGGCCAGATATTTCCCTCAAGGAGATTTCTGGGTTTCAAGATGCTCGAACGGTTGTTCTTCCACTTGGATGAGCATCCTTTTCAGAAAATGATCTTCTACGTATGGGCTTAATCTGGAGAACTAGAAATGGTTCTAGTATTAATATTGCACACAATAATTGGATCACAACAGTTGGGTGCCTGAAAACACAAGTTGTTAGGCACACACAACAAATCAGCCATGTCAACGACTTACTAAATTCGCATGGGACCAGCTGGGGGGCGAGAGCAAATTGGTTGTTCTTTTTACTCCCGAAAATGTTCATGACATTAAGCAGATTGCCATTGGTGGACCAGACACTGAAGATTATATGTCGTCGAATTTTACTAGGAATAGACAGTTTACTGTTTGCTTTGTGTATCATCTTTGCATGGCACAAACTTGGTGGAAGGCATGTCGGGCGGGGCCCTCTTCAACGGTGCATAGCCACAGCGGATGGCTTGCTCTTTAGGGATGCCGAGGTGCCTAAAAAAGTGAAGGTTTATGTCTGGAGTATGCTTAAGAATGGATTGGCAGTGGGGGAACAGCTGCACCATTGGACTATATATCAAAGAAGGGGTGCCGTGTGTGGCTTGTGGATGAGGTGACTCTATATTATTGCTCCATTTCTGGTGGTGCCATTATTCCAATATATTATGGAGGTGCCTACAATCAGCTATGGGTGCTAATATTATGGCGCCACGGTCGAACGTCTACACCGACAGTGACTTGTGTGGATGGTTCAGGGATTTGTTGGGTCGGGCGTAGGAAAACGAAAAAAGGTTGGTCACTACAACATATCCAAATAGCACTAACAATCAAAATTTTATCATCACTAACCTGCTAGTGGCCTTTCAATGCCTCTGGGTAAGTTGTGACTTTGACACCACAGACGGGCATCCTGGCTTGTCAGTGATAACACTTCATCACAGACTGCTAGCCTGTCAGTGACAATAGTTCATCGCAGGTTGAATTTGCTCCTTTTATTGCTTGGCTATATTGATGTTGGTACAAGAAACGCACGCAAATGAAAATTTTGGAAACATATGAACAGAATATGCATGCATACATCATTCATTTGCGGAAGTTGCTTTCCATAGAAGAAAAAATGTACATTGACACACTTGACGACAAACATATATCTGGAACATAGATACTTCTACCACATTACAAACAGTAGTCTATCCGTCAAGCAACTTAACAAACTAGAAAAGGAACATTCATATTAACCTGATAAAGGATGTTGGAGTACCGCCTCCCTGGGGACTTCGCGAGCGAGAGAGCTCTCTGTGCCTTCCATTTCCGGGTGGGGTGCCGCAAGGGCCTCTCGGGGGTTCTACGCGCCATCCAATCTACCACATTACAAAGAGTAGTCTATCAATCGAGCCACTTAACAAACCAACATATATATGGAACATAGATACCTCCAGCACATTACAAATATTAGTCTATTCGTCGAACCACTTAACAAACTTGACAAAGGATATACATATAAATTTAAATATGCCTAAACTACTCATAATCTCGAGTAGTCTATCTATCGTGCCTCTTAGCAAACTAACGGGCTCTCCATAGGAAGGAGATGATGAGAATAATTATCTCACCAATCTATGTCAAATCCAATGGCCAGTGTAGCAAATACCGATGAAACCAGTCGGTGCTTGCACCAATAGGTAAATTTGTAGCACCACTCATCATCTTCATTTATGTAGTGCCACCAAAATAAAACTCTCCATAAAACAAAAACTGGCATGACATAAGATATTCATCGATCTATTATTTCAGATCAAATGCAAGCAAACTTTAATAAATAAGAAATTAGTTAACCCAGTACTTGACTTAAGCATTGGTGTGTTTACAACGGACAAAACACTCGAAGTTTATCCAGATGAGGTTCACCTTTTTATGGAGTATCGCCCTTCCAACTAATGGCAAAAATGGCATTTTTTGTGTACAGTGCAACTAAATGGATATCTGTTTCACCACAATAGTTGTTATGTAGTTTTCAACTTACATAGAGATCAATAAAAGGAATAATTGGTTTGTTCAAGAACATATAAACCACAGATAACATAAGTAATCTTATTATCCACATCAAAGATATTACTCCTTTCATTAGAATGAGTTAATGAACTTAAGTTATTCTTCAACGCATAGTAGTCAAAGCATGGCGTGCCTTAGTTTGTGTGTAAAGGTAACAAGTTTCATCATCTGTCTACTAAGAAGTGTGTAGTGCTACACCATCCGAATAGTTGCACTAAACTCTAAATTCTTAACAGATTTCTACAAAGATAGAGCTAATGCTACAGAAAAAATCTATAAGTTATAATACATCGAACCCTCAAAAAATTGGTTGAAATACATCAACCCCTATAGATTTCTATAAGCAAATACATGAACTAACCCTATAAAATTACATCCGCATGATGGTTAGTAACACAGAAAAGCCTAGAAGTACTATAATGTAAGACGAATCGAAGTTCACCACCAAAATAGCCATCACGACTAAAGAGCAAGGCAGGAGTATATCGGGTATACCACCTCGCATGATGGCGTGGGAGACCTGATGTCCAATGACAGGGTGGATTTGACGGAACCAGAGATGCCAGACGGAGGCTATGACGCCACGAAATTTGATCTGACGCCCGACAAGAGAGCGCAACTCAGGACGGCGTGGGAGTGGCCGCGGCCAGACTTGGTGGCTGCGGGGAGTTTAGATAGTGTGCCATTGGAAAGGATCCATGACGGTGAAGGAAATATGCCCTAGAGGCAATAATAAAGTTATTATTTATTTCCTTATATCATGATAAATGTTTATTATTCATGCTAGAATTGTATTAACCGGAAACATAATACATGTGTGAATATATAGACAAACAGAGTGTCACTAGTATGCCTCTATTTGACTAGCTTGTTAATCAAAGATGGTTATGTTTCCTAACCATGGACAAAGAGTTGTTATTTGATTAACGGGATCATATTATTAGTTGAATGATCTGATTGACATGACCCATTCCGTTAGCTTAGCACCCGATCGTTTAGTATGTTGCTATTGCTTTCTTCATGACTTATACACACTACTAGGGAAAACCCTAGCAGTAGCGCGTGTTTTGTGCCTACTAGTAGCGCGGGTAGCCGCGCTACTAATAAGGCGCTACAGCTAATGCTTAGCAGTAACGCGTGCCATCACGCACTACTGCTAGTACAAATAGCTGCAGCGCTTGTTTATTACAGCGCTACTGCTAAGTTATCTACTTGCAGCGTGTTTCCCACCCATCGCTACTAGTATTTTTTTATAAATTTTTTATTTTTAGTGTATTTATGCGCCATCATACAAATATTGGTACAATACCAGCTGTTATGAGGTTTACATCATTATGTCCATAACAGTGTATTAAATGAAGGTGGATTAGGTTCAAGTGGAGGCAATATGTGGTGCATGTCAAAAGTATACTACTAATCCAAACTTGATCTACTTTGGATTAGTAGTACTTTCAATGTGCACCACATGTTGCCTCCACTTGAATCTAATCCGCCAGCACAAGATATTTAATCATCATCATGGTCATTACCATCAACATTATTTATTTAATCACCACTAACACTAGCTAATAATAAACATCATAGTCATTACCATGAACACTAGCTATTTTATCATCATAGTAATAGTGTAGCACATCATCATCCTGAAACTCATTTCTAGCCAGCTACTCACTCCTGCTACTCACTCCTGCTGCTCTCTCTTAGGTAAAAGAACATAAAACATGTATAGCTCTCCTCCTTGATCAAGTTGAAGCATGCAGATGAACCTGTCTCCTAATCGTGGAAGGCGTCTCTGGTTGCTGCTCCCTAGTACTTCTCTGCGCTCCCCCAACACATATTTGGTCCAGTCTTGCACTATTAAGCATCCGTCGCTAATCTTGAATGCACTAAAGTAAGCTGTAGGATATCTTGGCCGTAAGTTGATAATACTCATGACACCTTTAGTCTCGATCCCATAAGGCACAACATTCATCGGAGTCCTGTTGAAGAACATCGTATGGTAACATACTTAGCAATGAAGTTTAGCTTCAAAAATAATGTATGGAAAAGATGCAATGAGGATAAAAAGTAAAAATCTTACCATCCTTCCTAAATGGATGTGACCGTAGTTCATTACGAACACTATGGGTCGCACATTTTCAGTACTAAGATTTCTAAATGCACGAAGAAAATTTGTCTTGACAGATCAAGATCCTCAAGCCATGAAACATAATGGTGAGCTCCTCGCAGTTGAGTTCAGCCCTAGGACAGATACGGTCCTGTCTACCAAGCGCTGGACATGTTTGCTTGCACGGAAATAAGCTGACAATACAAATTAGTTGTCAATTATTTTTGAATAAACAATATCAAAGACATAAATATGGTTGAGAAACTTACATAATGGTATAACTGGAGGCATTTGCACATTGACCCAGATGTCGGTATTACCTTCAATATCATCTTCCGGACGAATATCAAAGGTGATAACCATATCAGGCTCAAATGCATAAGTCTTGCATAGTGCTCGCCATGTTTTGCATCCAAAATAGGTGTAGTCGTCTGAATTGTATAACCGCATGGAAAATATAACCATGCTCGGTCTTCAAGTAAACTTTCTTTTCCTCC
The DNA here is from genome assembly GCA_021437245.1 of Aegilops speltoides. NCBI lineage: Eukaryota > Viridiplantae > Streptophyta > Magnoliopsida > Poales > Poaceae > Aegilops > Aegilops speltoides. Next base: position 588,854,149 of record CM038147.1, read on the forward strand.
ATACTATGACTGAAACCTATCTTATCCAATACAAAAACTCTTGCATGGCAGGGATACGCTAGTAGAATAGTAAAAAATATAAGTTGAAGCAAATGAAAGCAGATGTCATGCTTAATTACGAAAAAAGACTTGTCGTTGTGACTTCATCAGTATCCACTTCAAGTTCTCGCCCAGCTTGATGCTGAAGCGCCTATCATCATCTAGGAAGATTCCGTCCGACGCACAGCTTCGTCTTCGCAGTATTTGCAAATACCGAAATCCTTCTCGTCGCCGACATTTCCTATGTTCATAGTTAAAACATTAATTGAAAATCGATCAAGACAACTACCAAGATATGAACACACAAATCCGGGGCACTCGATATTTCCTACATATATATTCTAGCACAAGTCATGCCAAAATTCACGGAAAAATCCGCATGACCTTTGCTAAAATAGGACATATCGGCGCCTGAAATTTGCCAGAACGGAAATGAATCAACACTCCGGCAAAACATAGGCCACTCGGAGGTGTAACCTGCAAACATGACCGGCCACTTGGATATTGAGCAACACAAGATATACATTTCAAAATATCTTATAGGACTCAAATTAGCATGCATTCAATAAGCAAAAGTAGATCATCTCATGCATTTCAAAATATTGTCACTAATACATCACGAATAGTGTCATACATATAACATCACTAATACAACTAAAACTCTAGCACACGACGGGTATCGGCGCGGGCGGTGGACACCACAGAGAAGGCACCATCACGGGATCATAGCTCGGTGAGATCCCCGAGAACCTGCCGGTATTGGAGAACGGCTGTGCTCCAACGCAAACAAGTAGCGACGGACGTGCGCGTCCTCCTCATCGACACGGTGACGCACCACCTCCGCTGGAGTCCTCGAGCCTCTGGATCGCCATCGCCCACGCGACCGCCACCAAACAAGGTTCGGTCAACGACAGCTGGCTCCTCACCAACCTGCGCCCCCGGTAGGTAGCGCCCCAAGACCACCCGGCGGAGCCCAGTCCCAACATGGCCGATCTGGTCAAGCAGGTGTCGATCCTCCGCCGACTCGACACGAGGATGCGGGATAGGCATCGTCCACGTCGAGGCGGGAAAAATTGCTTTAACTAAAAAATAGAAACAAGTTCTTACTAACTAGTTCTATTAATTCAACTAGTTCTTACTAAAAATAATACTATAAATAAAAATATTCTAGTACCTAATTAGTACCTAATTCTTACTAACTAATTAGTACCTAGGAACTACTGCCCTAATTACCATCTAAGTAATTAACTAACTAGCACTAAAAATAGCCTAGGGTTCATACTAACTAGCACTAAATACCTAGGGTTCATACTAAGCAGAGAAGAGGGATCAGAAGGGGAGAGAGGGATCGGAAGGGGAGAGTGCTTACAGAGGGCGGGGAGAGAGATGGGGTCGGGGGAGACGGCGGCACCGAGGCGCGGCGAGGCGGCGGGTAGGGGAGACGACGGCGAGGCGGCCGGGTCGGGGAGACGGCGACGAGGCGGGTCGGGGAGACGGCGGCGAGGCGGGGTCGGGGGAGACGGCGGCACCGAGGCGCGGGCGAGGCGGGTCGGGGAAACGACGGCAGGCGGGTCGGGGAGACGGCGGTGGCGAGGCGGGGTCGGGAATTGGGGGAGGAAGCAGAGGAGAGGGAATCTCAGGCCGGGCGGGGGGTAAGGTGAAGTAGCTTTAACTGTAGCGTGGGAAGCAAAAACGCGCTGCTGCTAAATACCATAGTAGTAGCGCTGTCCGCGGAAGGGCGCTACTACTATACCTACCACGCGGGAACGGTGTGGCAATTGTAGTAGTAGCGCTTTCTGCGAGGACAGCGCCATCGCTAATCTGAATCAGAAGCGCGGTTCTCATTAACGCGCTATCTTGCAAAGTAGCAGTAGCGCCTCATTTTGACAAGCGCTACTGGTAATATTCTGTGTATAAGGTTTTCCCTAGTAGTGACATGTTCCTATGACTATGAGATTATGCAACTCCCGTTTACCGGAGGAACACTTTGTGTGCTACCAAACGCCACAACGTAACTGGGTGATTATAAAGGTGCTCTACAGGTGTCTCCGAAGGTACTTGTTGAGTTGGCGTATTTCGAGATTAGGATTTGTCACTCCGAATGTCGGAGAGGTATCTCTGGGCCCTCTCGGTAATGCACATCACTTAAGCCTTGCAAGCATTGCAACTAATGAGTTAGTTGCGAGATGATGTATTACGGAACGAGTAAAGAGACTTGCCGGTAACGAGATTGAACTAGGTATTGGATACCGACGATCGAATCTCGGGCAAGTAACATATCGATGACAAAGGAACAACGATGTTGTTGTGCGGTTTGACCGATAAAGATCTTCATAGAATATGTAGGAACCAATATGGGCATCCAGGTCCCGCTATTGGTTATTGACCAGAGACGTGTCTCGGTCATGTCTACATTGTTCTCGAACCGTAGGGTCCGCACGCTTAAGGTTTCGATGACAGTTATATTATGAGTTTATGTATTTTGATGTACCGAAGGTTGTTCGGAGTCCCGGATATGATCACGGACATGACGAGGAGTCTCGAAATGGTCGAGACATAAAGATTGATATATTGGACGGATATATTTGGACACCGGAAAGGTTCCGGAGAAGTTTGGAGCTCCGGGAGGTTACCGGAACCCCCCTGGAGGTATATGGGCCTTATTGGGCCCATGTAGGAAGAAGAGAGAAGGAGCAAGGGAGGGGGCGCGCCCCCCCAAGCCCAATCCGAATTGGGGAAGGGGGCCGGCCCCCCCTTTCCTTTCTCCTTCCCCCTCTTCCTATTACTACTACTAGTACTACTTCCTAATACTAGTACTCTTTCCTTCCCCCTCCAAATAAGATAAGGAAAAGAGAGGGAAACCTACTTGGAGTAGCTTTCCCCCTCCTCATGGCACGCCCCCCCTTAGAGCCGGCCACCTCCTCCCTCCCTCCTTTATATACGGGGGTAGGGGGCACCCTAGGACACACAAGTTGATCTTTGATCGTTCCTTAGCCGTGTGCGGTGCCCCCCTCCATGATATTACACCTCGATCATATTGTAGCAGTGCTTAGGCGAAGCCCTGCGATAGGAGAACATCAAGATCGTCACCACGCCGTCGTGCTGACGGAACTCCCCCTCGGAGCCTCTACTGGATTGGAGATCGAGGGTGCGTCATCGAGCTGTACGCGTGTCAAGAACTCGGAGGTGCCGGAGTAACGGTGCTTGGATCGGTTGGACCGGGAGGACGTACGACTACTTCCTCTATGTTGCGTCAACGCTTCCGCTTCGGTCTACGAGGGTACGTAGACAACACTCTCCCCTCTCGTTGCTATGCATCACCATGATCTTGCGTGTGCGAGGAAATTTTTGAAATTACTACGCACCCCAACGGTGGTATCGAGCCAGGTTTTATGGTTTGATGTAATATGCACGAGTAGAACACAAGTGAGTTGTGGGCGATATAAGTCATACCGCTTACCAAAGCATGTCATACTTTGGTTCGGGCGGTATTGTTGGATGAAGCGGCCGGACCGACATTACGCCAGACGCTTACGCGAGACTGGTTTACCGCCGTGCTTTGCACACGGTGACTAGCGGTGTCGGTTTCTCCCACTTTAGTTGAACCGAGTGTGGCTACGCCCGGTCCTTGCGAAGGTTAAAACAGCATCAACTTGACAAACTATCGCTGTGGTTTTGGTGCGAGGTGAGATTGGTTCTTGCTTAAGCCCGTAGCAGCCACGTAAAACTTGCAACAACAAAGTAGAGGACGTCTAACTTGTTTTTGCAGGGCATGTTGTGATATGATATGGTCAAGACGTGATAAGATATAAGTTGTTGTATGAGATGATCATGTTTTGTTGAAGTTATCGACAATGGCGAAGCCCTATGGATGTCTCTTTGTTGCATAAGATGCAAGTGCCAAATAATTGCTTTACTTTATCGCTATACGATAGCAATAGTTGCAAGAGCAATAGTTGGTGAGAGAACCATGTGATGACACATTGATATAGATCAAGATGATGAAGATCATGGTGTCGTGCCGGTGACGATAGAGATCATGACAGTAGTTTGGAGATGGAGATCAAAGGCGCAAGATGATCATGGCCATATCATGTCACATATTTTGATTGCATATGATGTTTATCTATTATACATCTTATTCTTGCTTTGATTGACGGTAGCATTTTAAGATGATCTCTCACTAATTATCAAGAAGTGTTCTCCCTGAGTATGCACCGTTGCCAAAGTTCGTCGTGCCCAGACACCACATGATGATCATGTGTGATAAGCTCTACGTCCATCTACAACGGGTGCAAGCCAGTTTTGCACACGCGGAATACTCAGGTTAAACTTGACGAGCCTAGCATATGCAGATATGGCCTCGAAACACAGAGACCGAAAGGTCGAGCGTGAATCATATAGTAGATATGATCAACATGAGATGTTCACCATTGAAAACTAATCCATTTCACGTGATGATCGGTTATGGTTTAGTTGAATTTGGATCACGTGATCACTTAGAGGATTAGAGGGATGTCTATCTAAGTGGGAGTTCTTAAGTAATATGATTAATTGCTTAAATTTATCATGAACTTAGTCCTGGTAGTATTTTGCAAATTATGTTGTAAGATCAATAGCTTGCGTTGTTGCTTTCATATGTTTATTTTGATATGTTCCTAGAGAAAATTGTGTTGAAAAAGTTAGTAGCAATGATGCGGATTGGATCCGTGATCTGAGGTTTATCCTCATTGCTGCACAGAAGAATTATGTCCTTAATGCACCGCTAGGTGACAAACCTATTGCAGGAGCAGATCTGAGGCGTTACGAACGTTTGGCTAGCTCAATATGATGACTACTTGATAGTTTTGTGCACCATGCTTTATGGCTTAGAATCGGGACTTCAAAGATGTTTTGAACATCATGGACCATATGAGATGTTCCAGGAAGTTGAAGTTAATATTTCAAGCAAATACCCGAGTTGAGAGATATGAAGTCTCCAACAAGTTCTATAGCTCAAAGATGGAGGAGAATCGCTCAACTAGTGAGCATGTACTCAGATTGTCTGGGTACTACAATCGCTTGAATCAAGTGGGAGTTAATCTTCTAGATAAGATAGTGATTGACAGAATTCTCTAACCACCATCACCAAGTTAGTAGAACTTCGTGATGAACTATAGTATGCAAGGGATGATGAAAATGATTCCCGAGTTTTTCATGATGATGAAATCGATGAAGGTAGAAATCAAGAAAGAACATCAAGTGTTGATGGTTAACAAGACCACTAGTTTCAAGAAAAGGGCAAAGGGATAGAAGGGAACTTCAAGAAGAACGGCAAGCAAGTTGCTGCTCAAGTGAAGAAGCCCAAGTCTGGACCTAAGCTTGAGACTAAGTGCTTCTACTGCAAAGGGACTGGTTACTAGAAGCAGAACTACCCCAAGTATTTGGCGGATAAGAAGGATGGCAAAGTAAACAAAGGTATATTTGATATACATGTTATTGATGTGTACTTTACTAGTGTTTATAGCAACCCCTCGGTAATTGGTACTGGTTCAGTTGCTAAGAGTAGTAACTCGAAACGGGAGTTGCAGAATAAACAAAAACTAGTTAAGGGTGAAGTGACGATGTGTGTTGAAAGTAGTTTCAAGATTGATATGATCATCATCGCACACTCCCTATACTTTCGGGATTAGTGTTAAACCTAAATAAATGTTATTTGGCGTTTGCGTTGAGCATGAATATGATTTGATCATGTTTATTGCAATACGGTTATTCATTTAAAATCAGAGAATAACTGTTGTTCTATTTAAATGAATAAAACCTTCAATGGTCATACACCCAACAAAAATAGTTTGTTGGCTCTCGATCGTAGTGATGCACATATTCATAACATTGATGCCAAAAGATGCAAAGTTAATAATGATAGTGCAACTTATTTGTGGCACTGCCGTTTAGGTCATATCGGTGTAAAGCGCATGAAGAAGCTCCATACTGATGGACTTTTGGAACCACTTGATTATGAATCACTTGGTACTTGTGAACCGTGCCTCATGGGCAAGATGACTAAAACGCCGTTCTCCGGTACTATGGAGAGAGCAACAGATTTGTTGGAAATCATACATACAGATGTATGTGGTCCGATGAATGTTAAGGCTCGCGGCGAGTATCGTTATTTTCTGACCTTCACAGATGATTTGAGCAGATATGGGTATATCTACTTGATGAAACATTAGTCTGAAATAGTTGAAAGGTTCAAAGAATTTCAGAGTGAAGTGGAAAAATCATCGTGACAAGAAAATAAGGTTTCTACGATCTGATCGCGGAGAGAAATATTTGAGTTACGAGTTTGGTCTTCAATTGAAACAATGTGGAATAGTTTCACAAATTCATGCCACCTGGAACACCACATCATAATGGTGTGTCCGAACGTCATAACCATACTTTATTGGATATAGTACAATCTATGATGTTTCTTACCGATTTACCAATATTGTTTTGGGATCAGGCATTAGAGACAGCTGCATTCACGTTAAATAGGGCACCATCTAAATCCGTTGAGATGACACTATATGAACTGTGGTTTAGCAAGAAACCAAAGTTGTCATTTCTTAAAGTTTGGGGCTGTGATGTTTATGTGAAAAAGTTTCATCCTGATAAGCTCAAACCCAAATCGGAGAAGTGTGTCTTCATAGAATACCAAAAGGAAATTGTTGGTACACCTTCTATCACAGATCCGAAGGCAAAACATTCGTTGCTAATAAATGGATCCTTTCTAGAGAAGGAGTTTCTCTCGAAAGAAGTGAGTGGGAGGAAAGTAGAACTTGATGAGGTAATTGTACCTTCTCCCTTATTGGAAAGTAGTTCATCACAGAAATCTGTTCCTGTGACTACTACACCAATTAGTGAGGAAGCTAATGATGATGATCATGTAACTTCAGATCAAGTTACTACCGAATGTCGTAGGTAAACCAGAGTGAGATCCGCACCAGAGTGGTACGGTAATCCTGTTCTGGAAGTCATGTAACTAGACCATGATGAACCTACGAACTATGAGGAAGCGATGATGAGCCCAAGATTCCGCGAAATGGCTTGAGGCATGAAATCTGAGATGAGATCCATGTATGAGAACAAAGTGTGGACTTTGGTGGAGTTGCCCGATGATCGGCAAGCCATAGAAAATAAATGGATCTTCAAGAGGAAGACGGACGCTGATAGTAGTGTTACTATCTACAAAGCTAGACTTGTCAAAAAAGGTTTTTGACAAAGTTCAAGATGTTGAATACAATGAGATTTTCTCACTCGTATCGATGCTTAAAAGTCTGTCCAAATCATGTTAGCAATTGCCGCATTTTATGAAATCGGCAAATGGATAAACAAAACTGCATTCCTTAATGGAGTTATTAAAGAAGAGTTGTATGTGATGCAACCAAGAGGTTTTGTCGATCCTAAAGGTGTTAACAAAATATGCATCTATGGACTGGTGCAAGCATCTTGAGTTGGAATATACGCTTTGATAAGTTGATCAAAGCATATAGTTTATACAGACTTGCAAAGGAAGCTGTATTTACTAGAAAGTGAGTGGGAGCACTACAGCATTTCGATAAGTATATGTGAATGACATATTGTAGATCGGAAATAATGTAGAATTATTCTGCTAAGCATAAAGAAGTGTTTGAAAGGAGTTTTTCAAAGAAAGACCTCGGTGAAGCTGCTTACATATTGAGCATCAAGATCTATAGAGATAGATCAAGACGCTTGATAAGTTTTTTCAATGAGTACATACCTTGACAAGATTTTGAAGTAGTTCAAAATGGAACAGTCAAAGAAAGAGTTCTTGCCTGTGTTACAAGGTGTGAAATTGAGTAAGACTCAAAACCCGACCACGGCAGAAGATAGAAAGAGAATGAAAGTCATTCTCTATGCCTTGTCCATAGGTTCTATAAAGTATGCCATGCTGTGTACCAGATCTATTGTATACCCTGCACTGAGTTTGGCAAGGGAGTACAATAGTGATCTAGGAGTAGATCACTGGACAACGGTCAAAATTATCCTTAGTGGAATCAGGATATGTTTCTCGATTATGGAAGTGACAAAAGGTTCGTCGTAAAGGGTTACGTCGATGCAAGTTTTGACACCGATCTGGATGACTCTAAGTCTCGATCTAGATACATATTGAAAGTGGGAGCAATTAGCTAGAGTAGCTCCGTGCAGAGCATTGTAGACATAGAAAATTGCAAAATACATAACGGATCTGAATGTGAAAGACCCGTTGACTAAGATTCTCTCACAAGCAAAACATGATCACACCTTAGTACTCTTTGGGTGTTAATCACATAGCGATGTGAATTAGATTACTGAATCTAGTAAACCCTTTGGGTGTTGGTCACATGGCGATGTGAACTATGGGTGTTAATCACATGATGATGTGAATTATCGATGTTAATCACATGGTGATGTGATCTAGATTATTGACTCTAGTGCAAGTGGGAGACTGAAGGAAATATGCCCTAGAGGCAATAATAAAGTTATTATTTATTTCCTTATATCATGATAAATGTTTATTATTCATGCTAGAATTGTATTAACCGGAAACATAATACACGTGTGAATATATAGACAAACAGAGAGTCACTAGTATGCCTCTATTTGACTAGCTTGTTAATCAAAGATGGTTATGTTTCCTAACCATGGACAAAGAGTTGTTATTTGATTAACGGGATCACATCATTAGTTGAATGATCTGATTGACATGACCCATTCCGTTAGCTTAGCACCCGATCGTTTAGTATGTTGCTATTGCTTTCTTCATGACTTATACATGTTCCTATGACTATGAGATTATGCAACTCCGTTTACGGAGGAACACTTTGTGTGCTACCAAACGTCACAACGAATCGGGTGATTATAAAGGTGCTCTACAGGTGTCTCCGAAGGTACTTGTTGAGTTGGCGTATTTCGAGATTAGGATTTGTCACTCCGAATGTCGGAGAGGTATCTCTGGGCCCTCTCGGTAATGCACATCACTTAAGCCTTGCAAGCATTGCAACTAATGAGTTAGTTGCGAGATGATGTATTACGGAACGAGTAAAGAGACTTGCCGGTAACGAGATTGAACTAGGTATTGGATACCGACGATCGAATCTCGGGCAAGTAACATACCGATGACAAAGGGAACAACGTATGTTGTTGTGCGGTTTGACCGATAAAGATCTTCGTAGAATATGTAGGAACCAATATGGGCATCCAGGTCCCGCTATTGGTTATTGACCGGAGACGTGTCTCGGTCATGTCTACATTGTTCTCGAACCGTAGGGTCCGCACGCTTAAGGTTTCGATGACAGTTATATTATGAGTTTATGTATTTTGATGTACCTAAGGTTGTTCGGAGTCCCGGATATGATCACGGACATGACGAGGATTCTCGAAATGATCGAGACATAAAGATTGATATATTGGACGGATATATTTGGACACCGGAAAGGTTCCGGAGAAGTTTGGAGCTCCGGGAGGTTACCGGAACCCCCCGGGAGGTATATGGGCCTTATTGGGCCCATGTAGGAAGAAGAGAGAAGGAGCAAGGGAGGGGGGCGCGCCCCCCCCCAATCCCAATCCGAATTGGGGAAGGGGGCCGGCCCCCCTTTCCTTTCTCCTTCCCCCTCTTCCTATTACTACTACTAGTACTACTTCCTAATACTAGTACTCTTTCCTTCCCCCTCCAAATAAGATAAGGAAAAGAGAGGGAAACCTACTTGGAGTAGGTTTCCCCCTCCTCATGGCGCGCCCCCCTTAGGGCCGGCCACCTCCTCCCTCCCTCCTTTATATACGGGGGTAGGGGGGCACCCTAGGACACACAAGTTGATCTTTGATCGTTCCTTAGCCGTGTGCGGTGCCCCCCTCCACGATATTACACCTCGATCATATTGTACCAGTGCTTAGGCGAAGCCCTGCGACAGGAGAACATCAAGATCGTCACCACGCCGTCGTGCTGACGGAACTCCCCCTCGGAGTCTCTACTGGATTGGAGATCGAGGGTGCGTCATCGAGCTGTACGCGTGTCAAGAACTCGGAGGTGCCGGAGTAACGGTGCTTGGATCGGTTGGACCGGGAGGACGAAGACTACTTCCTCTACGTTGCGTCAACGCTTCCGCTTCGGTCTACGAGGGTACGTAGACAACACTCTCCCCTCTCGTTGCTATGCATCACCATGATCTTGCGTGTGCGTAGGAAATTTTTTGAAATTAATACGTTCCCCAACAGACGGGGCATAGTGCAATCTCACAGGAGAGGGGCTCGCCAGCGGTGGTGGGAGTTAGGGAATTGGCATGGAGAAGATATAAACATGTACAACACAACTCTTACGGGTGAGAAAATGAAAGCGACTATTTTCATACAATAACTTCGGCAGGTCAAATGTGGCAGCCGTACGTGACAAATATCCGTTCACTTTGGACATCGGAACACATGGTCACTGACCGATCAATTTCAAACCCGTCTCTAATAAGCATGCAGTAGAGCTCAAAATACCTCATCACTGACGCACCATGGAAGACTCATCAGTGATGATGCTCATCACTGATGCGTGGGCAGTGGTCGGTCAGGTCAGTGATATTCTAATCTGTAGTAGTGGATTGTGCAAGGCTTCTATAAGATCTGACTTGTGAGGAACAATGTGAGTTAGACTAGTAAACATCTGGAGCAGTGGCACAAGCACACCAATAGGAGGACATACAAGTCGTAGCTCAGCGGCAGGAAGGATGGCACCTGCCAAGGCATGGGCGGATCTAAGGGAATGCTGACCGTGTATGGGCCAATAATCAAGACAGAGGAGGAGAGGCGGTCCTGAGAGGCCATCCGAGGGAGTTCATTGTAGGCTCATGCGCTTTTACCCTCTCTAGCTAAACCTAGAGTGTTGGAGTTACAAGCATGTTGGCGTGTCCTTGCACTAGACAAGGAAGTTGGAGTCTAGACGATCGTCTTGGAGACGGACTGCAAGATGGTGGTGAGCAAGCTCAACTCTGAAGGGAAGGACGGATCACCCCATTGTCCGGTGGTTGAAGATGTGAAGGGCATGCTCCAAACTTTTATTGAGTCCAAGATTACTTGGGTTCATAGAGTGATGAATTGTATTGCCTACATCTTAGCTAATGAAGGTTGTCGGCATGAGTTGTCAAAAACATGTACTATGACCGTTTTGAACTCTGGCACTGCCAAAAACTTTGAATACAATGGCAATCATTCTATCTAAAAAATGATTATTTACAGGTATCTTTTTCCTTACCAACAAATCGAGTTTAAAGAAATTCAGTTTAAAATAGGAGCAAGGTGACTACCAACGTAAATATTTTCTGAACACAGTACATACGCAAGCGGTCAGTCCCTCTAACCATCCAACCACAGGTTGGTTCGCGATTACCAACATACTTATTTTATTTTGTATCTATATCTTAATGCATGGCTATATAAGATGATATATTTTTCGTCAAAAAGTTCCACGTATTACATTAGTTGACTAGGGAACTAAATCATAACTAGTAATAGTACTTCTTCCAAAACAAATAAATGCACTACCAAATAGTAGGTATATCTTTGTTTCTAAATATAAGAATATTACTATTAAATACTAGTATACCAAAGATATATTTAACAATATACCAAATATATACCTAAAATATAAGAATATTTAATAGTAGTATACCAAAGATATTCTACAATTAAATACTATTACCCCGTCCCAAAATATAAGAATATTACTATAAAATAATATCACCTCTGTTCTAATATTTAGTAACAGAGATAATATTATTTAGTAGTGATATATCTTTATTCCTAATTAAATATAAGAATATGACTATTAATACTAGTATCCCAAAGATATATTTAATACTATACCAAAGATATACAATAATTATGTACTATTTCCTATGTTCCAAAATATAAGAATATTACTATCAAAAAGTAGTATATCTTTGTTCCAAATATAAGAATATTATTAGATACTAGTATACCAAATATATATTTAATACTATACCAAAGATATACAAAAAATATAATAATTTTTAATATAAATATACCAAAGATATGCTACTATTAAATACTAGTATTAAATAAATAAATTTGCAGTTCCCACACGGTCCCCACCTTGCCCCTTGCCTTCCATTTCAGTTCATAAAAGGCAACGCACGCTTCTGCTCCTCTACTGCTCGCTCACATTCTTCTCATCCTGCTTTCCTCGATCCACATTGCTCGTCTGCTCGACCGATCCATCGCGATGTCTAGCTCGGATGTCAACGCCATATCTGCCGCCAACCACGAGGAGCAGAGCCTCACTGCATCCGCCCTCACCCCTGCGGCCGCCGTCGCCCAGGGGAAAGGGAAGGTGCTTGCGCAACAGGCGCCTACGCTGGTGGTCCGCAAGTCCAAGTCAAGGAGTCGCCGGCAGAAGCAGAAAACTCCGCCCCCAGCGGCCACCAGAGAGGAGCTTGAATCCCGGGAATCCCGGGAAGGCCCCTTGAAGGTGCTTGCGCTCCCGGCGCTAGGGGCCCCACGTGCTCATGCTGTCTCCGACGACAAGATGGTGAGCCGTGCTCATGCCCCCACCCCGCGTGCAAAAGCTTTCTCCGACGACAAGATGGTGAGCCGCGCAAACTCGCCTCACTGCTACTAGTGATTTGAAAAATGATTTGAAGTTACTGACAATCTTTAATCAAGTCATGTGAATTAGTACTGGTGCTTAATTAATTACTTGATGTGTATGTGCAAGAATTACGTGATTGGTTTGTCCTTGGACATTTTAATCGTAGCGTTCTCATCTGCCAGATGGAGGGGAACGAGATAAAGCCGGTCGAGGGGGTGCCGCCGATGCGGGGGAGCATTGCGGCTTAAAGCTCGGTTGGTAAGTACTCCATACTGTTTTCTCTGTTAGTATCACGGCTGGCTTTTCGTCATCACTAGTATACTGGTATTGGACTGAAGCTGGTTAGCTCTGTCCATGATGGATTTTTGGTATCATTTGTATACTGATATATTGGACTGAAACTTGTTACCTCGATCCATGCTGTTTTTTTTTGTCATCATTAGTATAATGATATATTGGACTGAAGCTGCACATATTTTCTTTCCATTAACATGGTCGGGCGGTGGTACGCGTCAGCCGGGCCATCCTGGCCACCTTACCCACCTGATTTTAATCAAATTCCACCTAATTTGTTTTTTCACTAGCCGCGTATACAAACGCAAGCTCCGGCACTGTGTTGCAGCATGGGAGACATATGAACTGTAATAAGAAAGATGCAATCGCTAGAAACGTCTCCGTACATTTTTTGGCATGTTTTATGTGTCAACTGTTAGATGTGTATAGTCCTTTTCGGTTTATCCCCATTGTATAAGGGGTCTCTTGCACTTTACCACACACTTGTATATGTATTGGCCTTTGGCCCTCCTGAGAATACAGTTGCTCATTATCCAACATGGTATCAGATGTTAGGTTCCCCTCTCTCCCGCACGCTGCAACTCCGTGCTAGCTCCTCTTCCGGTCCGTCCACTGCCAGATTCGGCTCTCCTCGCCGTGGATCTGTTCGTCCCTGCTCTCCTCGCCGCGGATCCGCACGCCCCGGTCCTCCTCGCTGCAGCTCCGGCCAACCCGGCCTGCTCCGCTGAGCTGCCGCCGCCTCCTGCCGGCGGGTCGCCCTTCCCCCCCTTCTCTGCTCCGCTTGGCGGCCTAGCTCGGGGCCGGTCCTCTCTTGGCCGCCAGCTCCCTTCGCTGGGGCGCCTGCTCCGCTGCTCCTCTTTCTCACGCGCAGAGCTGCGCGCTCCTCCTCCTCTCGCGCTGAGCTGCGCTGCTCCCGGGCTTGTCCTCTGCTCGATCTAGCCCAGGGCCGTGCTCCGCTCCTCTCAGGTCGGGCCCCCGCCTGCGCTGCTCGAATCGCTGCATCGGGGAGACCCTGCCTCCCGCGCTCCCTGCCCGCGGTCGCTCATTGTGGACTCGCTGGTTCGAGATCCCCTCGTTCCAGATCGAGTTGAGGGTCCGTTGACCAAAAAAAAAAAAAAAAAGAGGGAAGAAGGAATTAGCAGAGAGGTTTTCTCATGTCTGCTTCGGGCTATGTCGCGGTCCCTCGGTGCTCGGTCATCTTCGACGGCACCAACTATGCTGAGTTTGTGGGCTTCATGCGTATCCATATGCGCGGTCTCCTTCTGTGGGGCGTTCTTTCTGGCGATGTCTCCTGTCCGCCATGCCCGGTTGCGCCAGTGGCCCCAATCCCACCAGTGCCGCCGGTCCTTGCTGCTGATGCTTCTCAGGCTGACCGGGCTGCTGCCAAGACTCTGGATGATGCTGCGGTTGAGGCTTATGATCAGCAGGTATCTGCTTATTCCGATGCTCTCTCTGTGTACCGGGATGATCTGTCTGCTTACACTCAGTGGTGCAATGATGATGCTCGCGCTGCTGCTGTTCTCACTGCGAGTGTCCTCCCTCAGTTTGCTTCGGAGTTCATGGGACTTGGCACAGTTGCAGCAATGTGGTCTTATCTCTGTCAGCGCTATCAGCCCTCTGGTGATGCTCTCTACCTCTCTGTGGTGCGCCAAGAGCATGCACTTCAGCAAGGTGATTCTTCTGTTGATGAGTTCTATTCACAGTGCTCTGCCATCTGGCGCCAGCTTGACTCTCTTCGGACAGTTGTTTGTGGAACCTGTCGTTGCTGTCAGACTGCTCGGTCTGATCTTGAGTTCCAGAGGGTCCATGAGTTCTTATCTCGTCTCCGATCCGAGTTTGAGCCTCGACGTGCTCACCTGCTTGCTCGTGGTCGTGTTCCTATCTCAGAGATACTTGCTGAGCTTCGTGCTGAGGAGACCCGCCTTCGCTCTGCTGGGTTGCTTCTGGTTCCGTCACAAGATACGCCTGGCCTCTGCGTCGTCTGCTCCGCCGCCTCCTGCCTCCTCCTCCGTGGGGTGAGCCGTCCTCCTTATCTTTGAGAAAGGCGCGTCGCCGTGACACCGTTTGTGGTTATTGCTCACGGTCAGGTCACCCAGAGTCTGATTGTCGCCAGAAGAAGCGAGAACAGAGACGCTCCTCCTCCAGTGGGACTCCTGTGTCTTCCTCGACTCCGTCACTCACTGACCAGGACATTGTTCGCCTCAAGCGCCTCCTTGCTTCCTCAGGCTCTACATCGACTGGTTCAGCTGCTGCTGTGACTGCAGCCCCTTCTCCACCACCGCAGGCATCTACACAGTCAGGTACATCTCCGTGGGTTTTGGATTCTGGAGCCTCCTTCCACATGTCTTCTGATTCCTCTGTGTTGTCTTCTCTCCGACCTCTTGATTTGCCTGTCAATGTTCTTACCGCCGATGGCACACCTCTTCCTGTTGCTAGTCGTGGTATTCTTTCCACTCCATCCTTTTCTGTTCCGAAGATTAGTCGGCTCACAGCCATCGGATCCGACACGTGGAGCATTGAATCACACTACACGGCAGCAGAGAGAGTGGAACCCGTCTTACTCCATAGACTCCACAAAACCTGTGTATCCTCCATCCCTCCCCCATCGTCGCAATAGACTATTACGTCAGCCCATCACAGCACCCGACATCCGTGTCCTGGAGCATCTCTGATGTTGCCTACGTATCCTGCAAGCATTATCACAGTGCGCTAGCGAGGCATCGTCCTTGCAACATTGTCTTACATCCAAAGTAGTTGATGCGACCACAACCATCACCCCTTTGTCGCATGGGTCCTGGCTTGTGGCACTGGCCGTCGGATAAAAAACACGCCGCAAGAACCTGTGGTTGTAGTACTGCGATCTATGCAACTTAGGAATTGCTGCGACAGCCCCTACGCCCAGCAACACCGGCCACATTCTAGCATAGATGAGAAGATGGTTATAGCACCCGACGAGGGTATGTGTTCGCAGCACCACGAGCGAGCACTACCTTAAAACATCGGCTATTGCGATGCAGCACTAACGAACACCCTCACAGCCATGAAACGCCGTGTGCCTTGTATCATGTAGCATAGTGCTCCTCTTTCAGCATATATGGTTGGCTTGTAGCAGTGATGGTTGGAGAGTCGCAGCATCCTTGGGGGCGGTGCTAGCCCAACACATTGTCATAGAGAAAGGGGAACAAAGGGTGGGTCCGCATGTGCTCGAAATAACGCGAATGGGTGATATTGTGAAGAGAGAAGAAGGCAAACGACGGGGATCTGGCGCTAGAGCGTGCTTACTCATTTCGTCCTAAAATCTATCCGTTGAATATAATTCCATTTTCTTTTGAGAAACCTCATACAAACGTCGCAACATGCGACCATGTCTATACAAAAAATTGTAGATATACAACAATTACTCGTTAACTGCAACAAATAGGTGAAAAACACAATGTATGTAGGCCTGAACCAATGGATCATAGTCATGCATCTGCTTGCTCTTACTAGGTTACGCCCACCCCAGAGCCCTCTTGATAGTGTAAGAATGACAGAGCACCCTACATTCAGTTTGATAATAACCTGGCCGGGGTACCACACATCATAATCGTCAAGATCAACCTATCTGAGAAACCAAGTGCCCTCATCATCAGATCGAGGAAAATCTAAACCATCCTCTTATGGGCCTTCGTCATGTATAGTTTAATTGTGAACATTGGATTTTGCTATTCCTTGAACAAACATACTTTGTTCCTCCATAATCATTTTGGATAGGACAACCTTCAATCTATTTGCTAGGCCTTTGAAGTAATCTGACTGAGTGTGTTCAATAAGCTTATTGATCCGATTTGAGGAAGTATCTCCAGCGATAAATTTTAGGGATCACGACTAGAACCGTATCATTGAATTTTTCTGGTGCAACAACTCCATTAAAAAATCCCCTATTACTATGTGTACATCATTTTTTAACAACGACTAGTGAAATTGGTAAACATAAGTCGAGAGGTTGTCTGGCCCTGCACTTTTGTCAGCCCAATTTAGAATAGTGCATTCTCAATTTCTTCATCCATCACGTCTGCGTTCACCCTCTCCTCCATATCACTAGTCACACAAGGTTGTATGTGAGCTAAGATGTGGTCAGCTTCAGCAGAGCTTTCTGAAGAAAACAACTAAGCATAGAAATCGGCCAACATCTTCCCCATCTCATTGTCAACCGTTCATCTTGTGCTATCCGCCCTCATGCCATCCGCCCTCATTCTCAATTCCAGTCGAGAACGTTGCTTATACATTATTTGTTCCCATGCATGAACCACATGAAGCTACACTTCAATCTCGCTGATCTCTAGTGAGGATCTGGAACCCAACGCTATGTCCTCTCTATCGAAGCTGGACCTTGTGTCTAGTAATCTCACAACATATGAAACAAAACACCGAGCCACTCCAATGTTGCATATCATTGGTTACATTGTTAATCATCCCATACAACGCACTCTGACCGGAATTATTATCACATGCACACTCCCACGCCTCAATGGGGCATCCACCTCTCTTACTTGTGTAATGCCCTCTTCTTACTTGTGTAATGTCCAGGTTGTCTAGCACTCTAATAATGAGTGAAGCATGGTCTGGTCCTTTATAAGAACATGTTCAATGGATGTATCATAGAATAAATGCATGAAAACATCATTGCTTGAACCCCTGTCCAAATATACCTAAATGATCTCATCTTCCTCCCTCTAATTGTCCCATGTGTACGGGTAGCTACTAAAACAAATGTTTGAAAAGCTATTATTGGCTACACTCTCCCTAATGCGCTCCATTTGTGTGAAACTCATCAGGTAATCTCCTAGTTGTTGTGATTCAAACAATACTTTGTTGAGGCATCATTGTCACACAAATATATATTAGCATCCAGTCTCTCGGAGCCTCCCTTAGCTACACCAATTTGCTCTAATCTGACTTCCTATCCAGTAGCTTTAGCTGATAAGCCTTGTGACGCTTTAGGTGATGAGCACCACTCTACCTTGTCTTATGAACACAAGTGCCTTGTCTGCATTGCCTCGAGGTAGATGGGTCATCCTTTCCCAAAACCTTGCACCCTTTCCCGTATAGAATTTTTTATGTCTTGCTTCCTTTTATATTCCGTCCTTAGCTCCCACTTCCTTTTCAGCTGAAAATCATCCCTTAGTTCAGAAGCATGTCACCAATCTTGACTGCACTACGTCGTTCTTAGACAATTACCATCTACACGATCATCTTGAGGTTCCTCGCTATTGTGAGAGTCCAAAGAGGGAGTATAATCATTGTATCACCAGCGCCTAAATGGGAGGTCATGCAACTTTGCATGCCCGCCCTTGCTTGACCTTGTGCTCCCAAAACTAAAGTGCTTTCTGTTGCCAGCTTCTACTCAGTTTCTGTCTGTGAGAAGCTATGTCCAAGTGATACCCTCAATCCTTCACCCAACTTGGGTGATGAATCAACATGTCGTTCAGATCGTCCATCAACATGTGCTAGTCTGCCGCAGTCAATCCAAAAGTGAGGTATCTTCTCAAATTGAAAATCAAACAAGGTCCCCTCGTCTTTAGCTTAAGAGTGGAGAAAGAAGCCTCGGACCAGTGAAGCAATTATGAAAATTGTAGCTCTAACTTTGACATGGTTCCCCCCATAAATCCGTCCTTCTGGACGCGAACCTTTAGCACGTCACCAAGCCAATTCCCGAGAGCGTTCCAAAAAGTATATGATCGTATATATAGGTGAAGATCCGTAATTCTCATACATGGCTCCATCATACAAAACATTATCTTCGACGGCCTAGTTTTACCATCATAATCCTTCAAAACTATCACACTAAAACCAAATTGCCACGGTCCATTATATAGGGTGTGCTTCTAGACTCCTTTGTTGGCGAATCTCAAGAAGAAGATATTATTGCCAATGTGACTTATTTGGGCTTACTAGTAGAGTCCTCATGCCTTTCGCATAGCCTTGTGAAACATGTTGATGTTGCTTTGCTGGAGTGAGCATGCCTTTCCAACTGCTGACCGCCTAGTGGGCCTCGATCTGTCCAGAATCCCGATCCCGAAACATAAGAACTATTAGTTCCTTTTTTGTCATGTTTAGGGCTCCTTGTTTGGTTGAGATATTAGCGGCCTCCCCAGAAGCAGTTCTGTTTGTCAGGGACTTTGAAGTTTCTCGGCTTATCCGTTTTTGGTCGCCCGCTTCATTTGAGTTGTAATCTATGCCACGTCTGCTCTCCCATCATAGCGCAAAGGAGAGGAAGCAGAAAGACTAATCAATGTAGGAGTTTACGACATCATCGCCCATAGATGAATAAAACCATAACCCTAGCACTACCTAACAGTCGCCTATAGTTGCCTTAGCATTTCCTTTCATGGTGGGCCAGCCACCAGCTATTTCTATCGGTCCTTCGATTGGTACTTTTTTCTACGGTGGAGCCTTTGTTCTTCATCTGCCTTTCTACAATGGCGGTTGTATCTAACTAATATAGTCTCCTCTATCTATTGGAAGCCAGGACATTAGCCCTTATTTTTACAAGGAAAATACACTTGCTAGTGTACAAGCGACATCGAAATTAGTCTTGTCACATGTGAAGATGATACTAAGAGTGTGATACATATAGGTGCACGTATGAACAGCTCGAGGGGAACTGAGCACACAAAGGAATCAGCCACCATAATCTAGTCATTTCCAAAGAAACAAAGTGACAAATAGTGATACAAGACATTATCTGCTTTATGGAAAACACATATATTTAAATGTTGCTTTGCTCTTAGATTATTAACAAGAAATACTTTTTACTAATATTTAACTGTTGCTTTGCTCTTTGATTATTAACAAGAGATACAAGACATTAGCTTCTTGACAGATATGGAATGTATTAAAGAATCGCATAAATTTTTTGGTATGTTGAAATTAGAAGAAGTTCATGTGCCTTCAAGGCATGTCACCATATGTTATTCCAGCTCAAATAAGTAAATACTACTTTTTCTCCCTGCATATAGCCCCTCTTATCATGCTCTCTCTCTCTCTCTCTCTCTCTCTCTCTCTCTCTCTCTCTCTCTCTCTCTCTCTCTCTCTCTCTCTCTCTCTCTCTCTCTCTCTCTCTCTCTCTCTCTCTCTCTCTCTCTCTCTCTCTCTCTCTCTCTCTCTCTCTCTCTCTCTCTCTCTCTCTCTCTCTCTCTCTCTCTCTCTCTCTCTCTCTCTCTCTCTCTCCTCCTCCCCCTCCTCCCTCCCTCCTCCCTCCCTCCCTCCCTCCCTCCTCTCTCTCTCTCTCTCTCTCTCTCTCTCTCTCTCTCTGACTCTCTGAGAAGTGCCGACACTACTCGATAATGCCCAACTAGTGAAGGTCCAGAAGCACCCAACATTGACGGGTTCAACACCCATCAGTCATTTATACTTAGTGGAGAAGTAAAAAACCACTTATAGGCACATGCCCGCCAATGGTGATCAAATCAGAAAAGAAAATCAGGCCATGGCTGGTCCAATTCCGACACCTACCAATAATGTGTATTCTCCACTACTCGAACCTACTTCTCCTCGATATGTTGCATCGTTTTATGTTTGGAGAAGCCATAGAGTTGGAAATGCAAATAGAGAAACAATGATGGTGAGTGGCTTGAAGAATAGGAGCCGAGAAGCCAGACAGAGAAGGCCTCCACCATGCTGCACCATCGCCCGATCAACAGTTACCCGTATGGGGCAAGGACCGAGGCATAATTGAACACCACCATCATCTGGGTGGCAAAGAGAGTTCTACCCGTGTGTTCCTACTCTCAGACAAACTCAATGAATTCTTGGAGGCGGCACCTGTGCCAGATTCCGTAGAGATGACAACGTTGAGGAGGTGGAGGGCAATGCAAGGTTTCTTTCGCAGAGGGATTATTTTCAGGGAAGAGCGGTAAGTGTATGACATTATGAGCTATTAAAAATGGAAGTTTGTGCGGCTGTGGATGAAAAATCATGAAGACAAGTGAGCTAGTAGCTAGAGAAGGGATGAATGATAGCAGGAAGGAATAATGAGCTTACTGGGTGGGGCTACTTTTTTTAACATGTGACATAAATGACAGGGTAATGATTTAGTCACAGTCGGGATGGGACTAGGGCTTCTAAGTTGTGGGTTGTATATGACTAACATGTAGCATGTATAGCCTCAAAATTATCCACTATCACTGGTAACATTGTATCATTTATTGACCACATATTGGGCCCGTCACTACTACCTGTTTTCAACAAAAATAGGTTTTTAGTTATAGTCAATTTTACGACAATCTCGCCAGCCATTATTGCTAACTAGCACTGCTAATGGTTTTTGTGACCCACCATTTTGGATCAATACCTAGACGAGAACTCTAGAGTAGTGCGCATTTGTTTCTTTGAGATTCTGTTAGTGTTTTTTTGTGCCCGAAGACGTATCTATTGACCCTAACAAGTGTTATCTTTAGGTGGGGTCAAGAGTGAAAGAGTGGGGAGCTTTGCAGGAGGGAAAATGGCACCTAGTGGCGTTCAGGTCTCCATGATGAACAACCACAACTTTGATCTAATTGAGCTATTACTGAGCATGAGAACCTTAAGCAGGAGTAGTCGACCATGGAGCAAGAGTAGCCGCCTATGGCGCAACATGATCTTTAATATTCATAATGGTTGGAGCCTCCTCAAATCCGCATCTATGAGCAAAAATAACTGTTGACCAAAAGCGTAGCCTTGTCAAAAATTATCAAAACAGTATCCCTATCCGAGGATGATGGGAAGGCTTTATGTGGAACTTTTGAATCTCTTGCTTCCTATTTTTTGGCAATTGACTGGCGCTATTGCTAAACTTGAGGGAGGGGGTTGGTATACTACCTCATTATCACCATGTCCACTCGAAATGGCTTTTATATTCATTTTCCATGATGGTTTCCGTGTGTAAATTTTTTGAACAAGAACTTATTTATTTTGTAATGCTTTGTGAAACATCAACGATCGAGCTAAGTCTTGGGTCATGTGGAAAGGTAGTAGGTTAAGAAGTGTGTTGGATCATGAGATAATATATTTTCTAAGTTGTTCAGCATGTGTGTTGACACCATGTGTAGTATGAGAGAAGGGTGTCTCATGAGCTAACACACTTTTTGAACTACTATCTTTTCACATGTCCCCAGACCTAGCTCCATCGTTGATGTTTCACAAACTTTACCAAATGAATATATTATTGTTTAAAAAATTCTCATATCAAAACAATCATGGGAAATGAATAGAAAAGGCATTCCAAGTGGATAGGGTGATCATGAGGCGGTATACCAACTCCTCCATCAAGTATAGCAATAGTGTCAGTTAGTGGTGAAAAGTAGGAAGTGAGAAATTCAAAACTTCAACACAAGACTTCCCATTATTCTTAGGATAGGGATATTTTTGATAATTTCTGACAGGGCTATGCTTTTGCCAAGAGTTATTTTTGCTCACACATGCGGATTTGAGCAGCCTCCAACCATTGTAAATATTAAAGCTCATGTTGTGCCACAGGTGGCTACTCCTGCTCCACGGGCTGTTGCTCCTTCTTGAGCTGCTCATGCTCAGTTGATAGCTCATTCAAATCAAAGTTGTGGTTGTTCATCATGGAGACCTGAACCCCTCCAGGTGCCATTTTTCCCTGCTGCCAAGCTCCCCACAATTTCACTCTTGACCCCACCTAAAGAGAACACCTATTAGGGTCCATTGATATGTTTTCGTGAACAGGAGAACACTAACATGATGTCAAAGAAACAAATGTGCAATAAGATAGAGTTATCGTCTAGTTATTGATCAAAAGTGCTGGGTCACACAACCCATCAGCTATGCTACTTAGCACTAGTGGACAGCGGGATTGTCATAATCTGATTATAACTAAAAATCTGTTTTTGTTGAAAAAATATAGTAGTGACGGGCCCAATATGTGGCCCATGAAGGATACACTGTTACCAGTGACAGAGGACTATATTGAGGCTAAACATGCTACTTGTTAGTCATATACAACTCACCACATACAAGCGCAAGTCACAACATGATATTGACTAAATCATTACCCATTCGTCCAGATCGCATCCTAAAAATAAGTAGCCCCACCAAGTAAGCTCATTATTCCTTCCTTCTATGATTTGTCCCTTCTCTAGCTACTAGCACACTTGTCTTCATGATTTGTCCTCTATAACAACACATACTTCGCTTGTTTCCCCCTCTTTGCTGAAAATAAACCCTCCGAGGAAGAAACCTTGTGCTGCCCCTCCACCTCCTTAAAATGTTGTCACCTCTGCTGAATCTGGCATGGGTGCCGCCTCCAAGAATTCATTGAGTTTGTCCGAGAGGAGGAACACCCCAGTCCAAATCCCTCTGCTACCCAGATTATGATGGTGTTCACTTTTGCCTCGGTCCTTGCACCATATGGATTAGTACTCATCGGCAGATGGTGCAGCATGGTGGAGGCCTTCTCCGTCCAGCTTCTCACATCCTATTCTTCAGGCCACAACTCGCCATTGTTTTCTCTATTCGGCTCCCCAACTAAATGGCTTCTCCAAACATCACACGGTGCAACATATTGAGGAGAAGAAGGTTCGAGTAGTGGAGACTACACATTATTGGCAGGTGTCCGGTTTGGACAGGCCATTGCCTGATTTTATTTTCCAATTTGACCACCATTGGTGCACACATGCCTGTAAGTGGTCTGTTACTTCTCCACTAAGGATGGACTACTGATGGGAGTTGAACCCGTCACTACTGGGTGTGTTTGGACCTTCACCGGTTAGGCATTATGGAGTAGTGTCGGCAGTTCTGGAATATACAATGGAGTGAGAGAGGAGAGAGAGAGTCCATGAGAAGAGGGGCTATATTCATGGAGAATAACCACTTAGTATGCCATATTTGAGGTGGAACAACACATCGTGACATGCCTTCGCATGAACTTCTTCTAATTTAAACATACCAAAAATTGATATGATTCTTTAAAACCTACTGACCAAAATGCATTCCATATCTATCGAGATTTACATTTATTATGTTAGTAAAAAGATTCTTGTTAATAATCAAATAGCAAAGCAACATTTAACTATAGAAGGGTTTTCCATAAAGAAGATAATGCCTTGTCTCTACTTTTGTGACTATGTTTCTTTGGAAATGATTTGTTTATGGTGGTTGATTCCTTTGTGTGCTCGGTCCCCAGGAGCTATTCATATCTTCTCAAAATTGCATCCTCACCAAAGTATGCACCTATATGTATCACACTCTTAGTTTCGTCTTCACATGCGACAAGAATTCTTTTGAAGTCGCTTGTACACTAGCTAGTGTATTTACCTTGAAAAAAAGAGCCAATGTCCTAGCTTCCAATAGATAGAGGAGACTATATGAGCTGGATACAGTCGCCATTTTAGAAAGCCAAATGAACAAAAAAGACTCCACTTCAGAAAAAGCAAGTGGCGGAGCCACCATGAAAGGAAATGGCAACTATAGGCGACCGACATGTAGTGTTAGGGTTAGGGTTTTATTCATCTATGGGCCGATGACGGCGTACACTCGTACATTGATTGGACTTTGTGCTTCGTCTACATTGTGCGCTGATGGGAGAGCAGGCGTGGCATGGATTGACAAATCCAATGAAGTGGGCGACCAACGATCGATACGCCAAGAACCTTCAAAGTCCCTGACAGACAAAAATGCTTTCGGGAGGCATGAATATCTCAAACAAACTAGGATCCCTGAAATTGAATGCAAAGGAACTAATAGGTCTCTTCTTTGAGGGTCAGGATTCTAGACTGACAAAGGCCTACTAAGTGGTTAGCGGTTGGAAAGGCGTGCTCACCGCAAATCAACATCAACGTATTTTCTAGGTCTATCGAATAGGCATGGGGACTCTACTAGGAATCCCAGATAAGTCACATTGTCAATAATATATTCGTCTTGAGATTCGATAACAAAGGAGTCTAGAAGCACGCTCTATATAGTGGACCGTGGATTATTTTTTAGTGTGATAGTTTTGAAGGATTGTGATGGTAAAACTAAGTTGTCAAAGATAATGTTTTGTATGACGGAGCCATGGGTGGGAATTAAGGATCCTCCCCTAGAAAAACAATCATATACTTTTGGGTACACTCTCGGGAATTGGCCACTCTACAGTGAAAGATGAGGGGACCTAGTTTGATTTTCAATTTGAGAAGAAACCTCAGTTTTTGATTGCAATAGACTAGCACATATTGATGGAAGATTTTAACCACATGTTGATTTCTCACCTGATAACCCACAAGTATAGGGGATCGTTTGTAGCCTTCTTCGATAAATAAGAGTGTCGAACCCAATAAGGAGCTAAAGGAAGAACAAATATTCCCTCAAGTTCTATCGACCACCGATACAACGCTACGCACACTTGACGTTTGCTTTACCTAAAACAAGTATGAAACTATTTTGCAAGAATAAAACTACAAGTACTTTGCGAGACTAAAACTACGAATAAATTGCAAGGTAATAAAATTGGATAGCTTTTGTTAACAAGAAAGTCATTTGTCCATAGGCAATCGATAACAAGTACCGGTAATCATTCTCGTAATTTTATTTGAGGGAGAGGCATGATCTAAGATACTTTCTCTTCTTGGATCATATGTACTTATGATTGGAACTCTAGCAATAATCCACAACTACTAAAGATCATTAAGGTCATGAAACCCAACCATAGCATTAAGTATCAAGTACTCTTTATCCCATACGCAACCACCCACCTACTCGGGTTTAACCTTCTGTCACTCTCGCAACCCACCATAAACGAATCATGAACGTATTGCAACACCGTACAACGGGGACCCCTCACGTTTGCGCGAGATGGAGGGCACCGTATGACAGCGCCATAAATAAAATATACAATCATACCAACCAAGATCACGATTAACCCATAGGACAAAACGGATCTACTCAAATATCATAGGATAGGCAAATATCACTGGGAAATAATATATGGAGTTGAACACCATGTTTAAGTAGAGGTTACAGTGGGGAGAAGGGGTGTTACACCGATGCATAGGGGGGGAGAATGTTGGTGTTGACGGTAGCAAGATTGTTGGTGTAGATCGCCGTCACGATCCTAGCCCCGACGGTGTTCCGGCATCACCGGGAGAGAGGGGGAAAGAGCCCCCCTCCTTCTTCTTCTTCCTTGGTCTCCCCCCTAGATGGGAGGAGGGTTCCCCCTCTGGTCCATGCCCCCCATGGCGGCGGGGGGGGGGGGGGAGCTCTCCGAGATTGGATCTCCCTCTCTGTTATGTTCTGTTTCGTGTTCCCCAGATCTGGCGGAAAACCGTTTCTTATATTTGGGGAGATCCACTACTCCGATTGCGATGAAATTTTAACATGATTTTTTTCGGGATATAAGCTTCCTTGCGCTCGAAGTAGAGCTCCAACCAACGTACGAGGTGGGGATAAGACACCTAGGTGCGCCTAGGTCCCCAGGCCCGCCCTGGTGAGTTATGGTCATTGTGAGCCCCCTCTTCTGATGATTCCAACTCCCAAAAATCACAAATATTCCAAAATAATTCTCGGTAAAATTTATTGCATTTGGACTTCGTTTGATATGGATTTTCTATGAAACAAAAACATGCAACAAACAGGAACTAGCACTGGGCACTGGATCAATATGTTAGTTCAAATAAATCATATAAAATGTTGCCAATAGTGTATAAAAGTTGTATAATATTGGGATGAAACAATCAAAATTTATAGATATGATGGAGACGTATCAGCATCCCCAAGCTTAATTCCTTCTCGTCCCCGAGCAAATAAATGATAAAAAAGATAATTTTTGATGTGGAATGCTACATAGCATAAACTTGATCATATATCTAATCATGGCACGAATATTAAGACATAAGTGATTCAAAGTAATAGTCTATAATTTGACATAAAGACATTAATACTCAGGCATCCCAACAAACAATCATGTCTTTCAAAATATCAACACTAAAGAAATCTATCCCTACAAAATCATATAATCCTATCATGCTCTGTCGTCTTAACACAAAGTATTTATCATGCACAACCCCGATGACAAGCCAAGCAATTGGTTCATACTTTTTAATGGGCTTCAACTTTTTCAACTCCCATGCAATACATGAGCACAAGCCATGGATATAGCACTATAGGTGGAATAGAGTATGATGATTAGGGCTAATATAGAGAAAACAAAAAAGTAAGAAAGTCTCACATCGACGCGACTAACCAACGGGCTATGGAGATGCCCATCAATTGATATAAACGTGAGGAGTAGGGATTGCCATGCAAAAAATGCACTAAGAGCTATAAGTGTATGAAAGCTCAATATGTAAACTAAGTGGGTGTGCATCCAACTTGCTTGCTCATGAAGACCTCGAGCATTTGAGGAAGCCCATCATCGGAATATACAAGCCAAGTTCTATAACAAAAATTCCCACTTGTATATGAAAATGACTAAATAGGAGACTCTCTATATGAAAAACATGGTGCTACTTTGAAGCACAAGTGTGGTAAAAGATAGTAACAATGCCCCTTCTCTTTTTTTTTTCTTTTTTTTTCTTTTATTTTTCTTTTATTTTTCTTTTTTGTCTCATTGTCCGGAGTCTCATCGCGACTTGTGGGGGAATCAAGTCTTCATCATCCTTTCCTCACTGGGACATGCTCTAATAATGAATAATGATGACCATCACACTTCTATTTACTTATAAATCAAAAGAAATAAAAATTACAACTCGATACCTAGAACAAAATATGACTCTATATGAATGCCTCTGGCAGTGTACCAGGATGTGCAATGATCTAGCATAACAATGATATAAAAGATGGACAAGCCATGTAAATATCATGTTAGCTATCTTACAATCATGCAAAACAATATGAAAATGAATACTCAAGTCATCAAAACGGAGGCGGTGGAAATTGCATGGCAATATATCTCAGAATGGCTATGGAAATTCCATAATAGGTAGGTATGGTGGCTGTTTTGAGGAAGATATAATAAGGCTTATGTGTGATAGAGCGTATCATATCATGGGGTCTAGATGCACCTGCGAAGTTAGCACCACATCTCGAAGTGAGAAAGGGCAATGCACGGTACCGTAGAGGCTAGCAAATTGCGGAAAGGTAAGAGTGCGTATAATCCATGGACTCACATTAGTCATAAAGAACTCATATACTTATTGCAAAAGTTTATTAGCCCTCGAAGCAAAGTACTACTACGCATTCCCCTAGGGGGATAGATTGATAGGAAAAGACCATCGCTCATCCCCGACCGCCACTCATAAGGAAGACAATCAATAATAAATTATGCTCCAACTTCATAGCATAATGAGAGACTATACGTGCATGCTTCGGGAATCACAAACCTTAGCACCAATATTCTTACTAGCCACAATCGTTCACTAGTACCCCCCACATATTCCATCTCTATATCGCAAAACTATTGCAAGGAATCAAACATATCATATTCAGTGTTCCATAAGTTCTATGTAGGATTTTATGACTAACCATGCAATTGACCAATTCCTATTGACTCTCTAAACAGATATAAATGAAGCATGAGAGTTTAATTCTTTCTACAAAACATCATGCTCTAACAAATATAAGTAAAGCAAAAAAGCATTTTACAAACAACGGTTTTCTACGTGAAGAGAAATAGGCAATCGAAACTTCAGACGATATAAGTGAAGCACATGAAGAATTTTATAAAGCCATACTCAAATGATATAAGTGTAGTGCAATGAGCATTATATAAAAAAACATGGACTATCTCATACCAGCATGGTGCATGAAAGAAAAGTGAAAACTAAATGCAAAAGACGCTCCAAGATTTACACATATCACGTGAACGAAACAAAGACGAAAACATACCGGTACTTGTTGGAGAGAGATGGGATGCCTTTCGGGGCATCCCCAAGCTTAGACGCTTGCGTCTCCTTGAATATTTACTTGGGGTTCCTTGGTCATCCCCAAGCTTGAGCTCTTGCCTCTGCACCTTCCCCTCATATCGAGACCTCCTCGATCTTTGATCACTTCATCCACACAAAACTCAACAGAAAGCTCAGTAAGATCCGTTAGTATAATAAAGCAAATCACTACTCTAAGTACTGTTTCAAACAAATTCATATATTTTTTTTTGCATTTTAGCTACTGTAACATAAATTTTCCGTGGCTTATACCACCGATAGAATCGATAGTTTCATCAAAACAAGCAAAACAATGCATCAAAAACAGAATCTGTATTAAACAGGACAGTCTGTACCAATCTGAACATCTACCATACTTCAGGTACTCCAAAAAATTTCTGAAAAATTTGGACGAAATAAACAATTTGTATAGAAATAATGTGCAAGAAAGTTTCAGAACCTTTTGACGTTCCAGTAAAAAAATGAAAATTCATGCGCTACAGCCAAAGTTTCTATTTCTGCACCGCACATACCAACAAGCAATCGAATCATCCTAAAGGCAAACCTTGGCACAATAATTTTACAATACAAAGGATTTGTATAAGGGGATAATTATTTTTTGTTGAAAATTTTCTGTAATGAGATTCACAAAGTTTCCATGGGCATGAAAAACTTCAATGAGCTCCCCCACTTCAACAATGCTTGTCTCTCTCACTTTCCTTTTTGTGAAGTTTTAAGTTCCCCTCTAAATTTTTTGTTTTTAAGCTTTATAAAAGCACTCAATAGAAATAAAATGACTCTCTAAAACTTCTGGGTTGTCTCCCCGGCATAAAGTGCTCTAGTAATGAATCCACCCGGATCCCAAGGTATATCAAAGGCAATTTTAATTAGCAATGATTTCGCATTTAGTAGTGAGCACAAAGAAACATATATCATGCAATGACGAAGTCTAACCCTCTTCATATGCATCTGCATGCCATATAAGAACAATTCGTGCACATCAAGTAAAGGCCAATACATAGCATAAGTAGTTTCTTGCAATTTTATCCTGTTGGAAACATAGAGAGGTGGAGATGTAGTTCCTCTATCATAATAATTGCATGTAGGAGCAGAAAGCACATGCATATTATATTCATCAAAATCATCATGTGCAGCGGTAAAAGGCAACCCATCGATATAATCCTTAATAAGAACAAACTTCTCCGATATAGTGTAGTTTGGACAATTCAAAAAGATAATAGGACTATCATGTGTGGGTGCAATAGCAACAATTTCATGTTTAACATAAGGAACAATAGCAAGTTCATCTCCAATAGCATAATTCATATTGGCATCATGGCCACAAACATAGCAAGCATCAAGTTCATCAAAGAGGGATATTCAAATGAATCAATGGGATCATAGAAATTATCATAGCATTCATCCTTTGGTAAGAACAAAGGGAAAGTAAACAATGTATGAGTGGAAGAGTTACTCTCATTAGAAGGTGGGCATGGGTAGCCAATCCGCTCTTCCTCCTATTGTTTTTCGCTCTCCTCATCATCTTTTTCACCCAATGAGTTCACTGTTTCATCAATTTCTTCTTCCATAGACTCCTGCAAAATATTAGTCCCTTCTTGGATAGCGGAGACTTTCTCAATAAATTCATCGATATCGCAATTCTATTTATAATTATCATAGCAAGATTTACGGAAGGAAAAAATTTCAGGCCTATAAACATCATCATAAAAAGCTTCATACTTCTCAAACAAAAATTCAATTTCTTAAGGACCCTTAAAAGCATCAAATTCTTCTATTTGTTCCACATCATAATAATCATATATACTATTGGCATAAGAAGCAAAGGTTTCATTATCATTAAATTTGCATGAAAAGGGAAGGTGTGGAGCATTCATCCTAGAGCAACAAGTAAAATTATATCTCTGGCATAAATTCCAAGCATACCAATGCAACATATCAATTTGATCCCATAACAATTTCCCTTTTTGTGTCAAGCGATAATCCAACATTACTCCCATTATCAAGTTGAAAGGGGTTTTCTTAGGATTATCAAAGTAGTGCATAACATTTTTCACATAACGAGCATCGAGGGTTTTAGGAGGTTCCCCATATCCATGAGTAGCAAGTACCACTAAATTTTTTGGTGTTTCGTGTTCCATATCCATAACTAAAGGTAGAGAACAACTTAGAACAGGAAATAAAAACTACATAGTGATAAAGCAAACAAGCACACACGAGAATGTTCACCCCATGCTATTGCTACCCGGCAACAGCGCTAGAAAAAGTTCTTGATAACCCACAAGTATAGGGGATCTCATCCCAGACTTCGAACAACAATCGGTCACCAAATCACATACCTCATATAATACAATATCGTCATCGAACATTAAGCATGCGGACCCTATGGGTTCGAGAACTATGTAGACATGACCGAGACACCTCTCTGGTCAATAACCAATAGCGGAACCTGGATGCTCATATTGGCTCCCACATATTCTACAAAGATCTTTATCGGTCGAACAATTATGACAACATACATTATTCCCTTTGTCATAGGTATGTTACTTGCCCGAGATTTGATTGTCCGTATCTTCATACCTAGTTCAATATCGTTAACGGCATTTCTCTTTACTCATTCCGTAATACTTCATCCTGCAACTAACTCATTAGTCACTTTGCTTGCAAGGCTTCTTATGATGTGTATTACCATGAGGGCCCAGAGATACCTCTCCGATATTCGGAGTGACAAATCCTAATCTCGATCTATGCCAAGTCAACAAACACCTTTGGAGATACCTGTAGAGCATCTTTATAATCACCCAGTTACGTTGTGACCTTTGATAGAACACAAGGCATTCCTCCGGTATCCGGGAGTTGCATAATCTCATAGTCAAAGAAATATGTATTTGACATGAAGAAAGCAATAGCAATAAAACTGAACGATCATAATGCTAAGCTAACGAATGGGTCTTGTTCATCACATCACTCTCCTAATGATGTGATCCCGTTTATCAAATGACAACACATGTCTATGGTTAGGAAATTTAACCATCTTTGCTCAACGAGCTAGTCTAGTAGAGGCTTACTAGGGACATGGTACTTTGTCTACGGATCCACACATGTATCAAGTTTCCGGTTAATACAATTCTATCATGAATAATTAACATTTATCATGAAATAATGAAATATAAAATAACAACTTTATTATTGCCTCTAGGGCATATTTCCTTTAGGTGATTCAGTGTATATGTCAGTGGCTCTTTCTATTGTGGTCGACGCACCAAGAGGTCCAAGACAAGTTGCACCACGCCCCACCAGCGTATAGATTTAGGCAAAAACGTATAGATTTAGGCAAAAACCAACGTTTTTCTAATTCAGCTAAGTATCGTTGTTGAGTTGGGCTCGAATACACTCGGCAAACATAACTACCGCGTTACTAGCACCATATACGTTAGCTGACCGTTAGACATTTTATTTTTCCAAGCAGCCCCATTTGACACTCGAGTGCCCGAGAGAAGGAACTCGTCAAACCCCGCTTTGCCTGAAGGGTGTATGCCGAGCACCCTTTGCCGAGTGTAATGTGGCCTTCACAGGGTACTCTGGTCACTTTGGCAAATAAGCCGACTCCACTAGTGTTTTGGAATCCAAATATTTAATTATTTGATGTGTCGGGCCCCTCGATGTCGTCTTTGCTCCCGAGCAAGGTTTTTGTTAACGAATTAGGAAATTTTACCGAGGGGGACTGGTAAACATGGTTACCATGGTTATCGAGAAATACCGAGAATATTTCAAACGAATTTTATAGTTAAATTTTGAATTCAAATAAGTGAATGAACGAAAATTCGAACCAGAGGCCTCTCAAAATAGGAACTAGGTTGCTACCAACACGCCAAAACCAACTCTCATGGCATTAATTAGATCCTACGTACTTTACTATAAATCAAGCATTTTAAATTCAAAAAGTTTTAAAAAATGGTATTTTTTGCTCGGTATGGAAATTTACCCAGGGGCTCAGAAATATGTGGTAACCATGGAAAATCTCGAAATTTCAACCGATAACCAAAACCTTGCTCCTAAGAATGTTTATGTGTGGCCGTACAAGCAGAATGAGAATTGATATACTCCCTAGGTGGATGGCGAGGCTTTTTGAGGTGCGGTGGGAGACGGTCGATGCCGACAACCATAGTGCATCACAGCTTCTTCGTTTCTGTGAAGAAACTATGTGAATGAACAGTAACGATCACTGTCGATTGATTGCGATCATGTACATATTTTTATGTCTGGAAGGGACATGTCGCACAGTCGCGACTCTTACAAGAGATGAGACTAGAATACGCATCCGTTACATGAGGACATGAGCTATCGGGAGAGAAAAACCACATGCCAGTTAAGTAGGGATTTCCTTCAATTAAACTAATTAATTAATCCTAACACTGACCCTAATTTCTGTTTCATTTATTCTTGTAAACATCATCATCAACATCTTGATCATCATCATCATGATTAGTCCCCTCCAAAAACCCTGTATGAAAAATATGAGGAGACATATACAATATGCCATCAAAAACTCCTTCCAAAAACCCAGTGGGAAAATAAGGAGAAACTGACATATCACAATGCCTGCATTACTATTGCCTCATTAAAAACCTTCTATAAGAAACCATTTAGGAAAACTTACAAAGGAAAAGAGTGCAATATCAAAGATCCGAGGATCACAAACAGATTATCATTCAGGAGGACACTCCCCCTAAACTTTGCAAGTCCTGAAGTCGTTTCATACCAATTCCATTGATGTAAATATGGCCCGACCCGAAAGCAATGAAGTAATTCGGAAATAATCTTGATCGACCAATCCCGCATAATGCCTGTCACGAGCCGTGCATTGGATCATTAAGAGATTTGTGCCCCTTTTACTGTCACTCTGCCTGCATGATGTTCTTCACGTTGCTCTTATCCATTCATCTGCCTTGTAAACCACACGTCATTTCCTCATGTCTAGTCTCTCCCATTGCTTGTTCACCTCCTCCCCTCGAAGCACCATGGATGGCGCGACACCGAGCTCTCTCTCTCTCTCTCTCTCTCTCTCTCTCTCTCTCTCTCTCTCTCTCTCTCTCTCTCTCTCTCTCTCTCTCTCTCTCTCTCTCTCCCTCAACCCCATATCGCCGCCGCTGAGTTCCTCCCCTGCAGAAAAACATGGCGAGGATTGCCCAACAAGCTGGCCACACGATGCCCCTCGCTCCTGCGGGCAGAGGCCATGGCCGAATTCCATCTTCCCATAGACGCGCCCCACACGTGGCAAGCTAGTGATCGGGGGCCCTTGGAAAACAGGTCTAGGTCTGTCTTGTTTTAGCACAACCGGTCTACCATAGATGCCCTTCTCTCTCTCTCTCTCTACCGCTCTCTGTCTTAGCACAACAGGTCTAGATCTGGCCCCTCCCGAGACGGCAGTAGTACAACGGTCCCCGCGGTAGTACCGCAGGCCCGTGAGGTAGTACCGCTTGTATGTTGTGGTAGTACCGCGCGTCGCAGGCTGAGTTGGTGGATAACGTTTGGATTTGTTCTTCCACTATAAAAGGGGTGTCTTCTTCTCCAAGTTAACAACCTCTTCCATCCCTAGGCTTCATTGAAGCTCTAAGCTCCATTTTCGCCTAATCTCTCTCCCTAGCCAATCAAACTTGTTGATTCTTTAGGGATTGCATGAGAAGGCCTCGATCTATACTTCCACCAAGAGAAATTTGATTCACCCCACTAATCCCTTGCGGATCTTGTTACTCTTGGGTGTTTGAGCACCCTAGACGGTTGAGGTCACTGCGGAGACATAGTCCATTGTGGTGAAGCTTGGTGGAGTCGTTGGGAGCCGCCAATTAAGTTGTGGAGATTGCCCCAACCTTGTTTGTAAAGGTTCGGTCGCTGCCTCCAAGGACACCAATAGTGGAATCACGGCATCTCGCATTGTGTGAGGGCGTGAGGAGAATACGGTGGCCCTAGTGGCTTCTTTGGGAGCATTGTGCCTCCACACCGCTCCAACCGAGACGCACTTCCCTTCAAAGGGAAGGAACTTCAGTAACACATCCTTGTCTCCATCGGTTCCACTCTTGGTTATCTCTTACCTTTACTTGTGCAAGATATATTGTGTTCTATCCTTTGCTTGCTTGTGTGTTTATTGTTGTTGCGTCATATAGCTTGCTCACCTAGTTGCATATCTAGACAACCTACTTTCATGCAAAGTTTAATTTGACAAAGAAAAGCTAAAAATTGTTAGTTGCCTATTCATCCCCCGCTCTAGTCAACTAGATCGATCCTCTCAATTGGTATCAGAGCCTTGTCTCTTTATTAAGGACTTTGTCGTCCAAAGTGTATGGTTGACACCGTAGACGGTGAGGAGGAGCACCCCGGTGTGATTCCATCCTTGTCTATGGCCGATGGAGGAACCTCGGTCTCATGTGAGGAATTCAATGTGGCTTTGGACACATTGAAAACTTCCATGACGGCCGAGGACAAAGGCATGCTTAAGAACTTTCTTGATGGTCTCAAATTATCCACCGCACCGTTGGAAGTGGTCGATCCCACTAACAAGGTGACGGATGCTAACTCTGACAAGGGGGAAGCTACTAGTGAGAAAGTTCCTTTTTCTAGTGGTAGAAATGGTAGTGGCACATTTGCCCATGTGGAACCTCCACTTACTTATGGAGGACCGATTCCCTCTACCCATTTAAATCATGCCGGTTCTCCCCCTAAGATTGTGAAAAATGAGGATTTTGATGCTTGGGTCTATCGCTTTAAGCGTCATTTAAATCATGTTAACACTAATCTTTGGAGAATCATTGAAGAAGGTTTTTATCCGCCGGCCGAAGCAACTTCACCCCAAGAGAAGCCGCGGATAATCAATTCAATGAGAATGCTCTCTTCATCCTCCAAGATGCTATTCCACCTGAAGATATTGCTCATCTCCGACCCTTCACCGTGGCCAAGGAAGCATGGCACCATGTTATTTCCCTCTACAAGGTAAGCGCAGGCATTCAACGTTCCAACTATGAAGTGGTGCAGGATGAAGCCGATGAGTTTTCAATGAATGAAGATGAAGAACCTCGCGAGCTTTACCGGAGATTAACCACTCTTGCGGTCTCACTCCGAGATCATGGGAGCAATGATACAGATGACAATTGGATCAAGCACAAGTTCCTCAAGGCCATGATGCCCTACCACAAGGCCATGTCCTCCGTCATCCGTCAAAGGCCAGACTTCCACACGTTGTCCTCAAGTGAAGTATTGGATGAGTTTGTGGCAATGAGGATCTTGGACAAGACCGCCGACAATGCGGTGTTGCGTTCTAAAAGAGCAAAGACACTACTACAAAAAGGGCTATAGATGGAATGGCCACCAATGGCGCACCTGTGACGTGGTGTGCCATTAGTATATTCTAATGGCGCACCATGTCTTGGTGCGCCATTAGTAATATATTACTAATGGCGCACCTGGTGTGTGGTGCGCCATTAGTAGTTTTGAAAAAAAACATAAAAAAAAATTTTGTTACTAATGGCGCACCGTTGCATAGTGCGCCATTACTAATTGACATAGTAATGGCGCACCACATCCGTCGTGCGCCATTAGTAGTTTTGAAAAAAAGTTGAAAAATATAAAACAATTTGATACTAATGGCGCACCATGTCTCGGTGCGCCATTACTAGTTTTAACTAGTAATGGCGCACTTTCCACTGGTGCGCCATTACTAAGTTTTTTTCAAAAAAAAATCAAATCAATTTTTTTTTCAAAAGTAGTAATGGCGCACCGTGGGTGTGGTGCGCCATTACTAGTTAAACTAGTAATGGCGCACCACACCACGGGGCGCCATTACTAACTTGCCCCAACATCGAATGCACCCCCCTGTGGATCGCCTTTTCAGTTTGAAAAAAATTAAAAGAAAATGATGAAAATGTCAAAAAAATAAAAGAAAATAAGTTTCCCATGTGATATGTGGTCTAGTTGTTGGGAAAATTTGCAAATATGAATTTCGACTTCATTTGCAAAATCTCGCGAGAATTTGTAAAAATGGGCATAACTTTTGCATACTAACTCGGAACCCCGTTAAACATTTTTAAAATCCTCAAAAACCTAACAGAAAAAAAGGTACGGGGCTTTTAAGATCTAGAGTGGAAAAAAATTTCAAAAAAATTAAAAAAAATTACTAATGGCGCACCTGCCCATGGTGCGCCATTAGTATCTTCCCTCCTTCAAAATTCAAAATAAGTGAAAAAAATAAAAAAAATTACTAATGGCGCACCTGCCCATGGTGCGCCATTAGTATCTTCCCGCCTTCAAAATTCAAAACAAATCAAAAAAATAAAAGAAAATTACTAATGGCGCACCTGCCCATGGTGCGCCATTAGTATCTTCCCACCTTCAAAATTCAAAATAAATCAAAAAAATAAAAAAAAATTACTAATGGCGCACCTGCCCGCGGTGCGCCATTAGTATGTCGTATATATGGCTGGGTGCACCTCCTCTACTCCACCTCTCCTCCACTCCATCTCCTACTCTCCCCTCCTCCACTCCACCTCTCCTACACTCCATCTCCTCCTCTCCTCTCCTCCACTACTTCTCCTCCTCTCCGGCGACCTCCTTCTCCTCTCCGGCGACCTCCTCCTCCTCTCCGGCGACCTCCTCCTCCTCTCCTCCCCTCACGGTTTCTCCCCCTCCTCTCCGGCGACCTCCTCCTCCTCTCCGGCGACCTCCTCCTCCTCTCCTCCCCTCACGGTTTCTCCCCCTCCTCTCCGGTGAGCTCCTCCTCCCTCCTCTACTCCCATTCCCTCATGGTTTCTCCTTCCTCCTCTCCGATGCTTCGGTGAACTCCTCTCCGACGACCTCCTCCTCCTCTCCGGCGATGTAGGCGAGCGCCTCTCCGGTAACCTCCTCCTCCTCCTCTCCGGCGAACTCCTCACCGGCAAAAGAACACGGCAAAAGAACGTACAAGATCCAAAAACAGGAACAAAATTTGAAATAATATCGTGCCAAAAAACGAGCATATTGACTCGAGATTAAGCCATAAAAAATTTGAAGAAAATTTTAAAAAAAATTCTGAATTTTTTTTGAAAAAAAATGTTACTAATGGCGCACTTCTATGTGGTGCGCCATTAGTATACTAGATACTAATGGCGCACTTCTATGTGGTGCGCCATTAGTATACCAGATACTAATGGCGCACCGTGGGCTATACTAATGGCGCACTGCATGGTGCGCCATTAGTATACCAGATACTAATGGCGCACCTTAGGTGTGCCATTAGTAATAAATACTAATGGCGTGCTACTAATGGCGCACCGGTGGTGCGCCATTAGTATGCAAAACTGGTGCGCCATTAGTAGGCCTTTTTCTAGTAGTGAGAAGCCCAACATTGCCTTGAAGGCCAAGGTTTGTGTGGAAGAAGAGGATGGTGAGGAAGAAGAGGATAGCAACCCCGAAGATACTAAGTATGATTACCATGAGCACATGGCTCTTGCTTCAAGGGAATTTTGGAGCAAGAAGAACAGAAGGCCCAGCTTCAACAAGAACAACTCAAGTGGCTTCAAGGGCAAGCAACATGTGAGAACATGCTACAATTGTGGAAATGTGAGCCATTTTGTTGCGAAGTGCTCTTACGAGAAGAGGGAAGACAATGGTGGCAAGCTCATCCGAAAAGACAAAGCCATGTCCTTCCCCAACAAGAACAACTTCACCAAGAAGACTTCAACTAAAGGGTTCATGGCTCAAGAAGAATACCATGAGGATGATGATGATGATGAAGATAGTGAAGCCATGGCCATGGACTTTGTTTCCATTGCCAGAACTCCACGGGTGTCCCTCTTCGACTCACCCAACAAGAACATCACCGCCAAGTGCCTCATGGCTAAAGCCACCGACAAGGTAACCCCCAACATCAAAACCACCGTCATTACTAATCCGTCCTTGACGGATTGCATTGATGAAAGTGAGGGGTCTAATGAGAAGGTAAATGAATTTGAGTCTTTTATGAGTAAGCTCAATGGAAAATCCAAGAAGCACTTTGTTGCTCTCTTGTAACAACTTGGTGAAGCCAATGACATGATCGAGGCTCATGAAGAAACCATCTCTGAGTTGGAAGGTCATAGTTGTGACTATGCCGAGGAGATATCGGATCTCTCTAATGATCTTGAGGAAGAGCGTGTGCATCGTTTGGCTCTTCAGGAGTCACACAACAATGACCATGCTAAATTAAAGAAAGATCTTGATCATTCTCTTGTTGTATCTCGTGTGCTAAATTCAAGAAGGCTAAAATTCGGGTTGGCCATGCTAGACTCAAGGAGGAGTTTGATATACTCGACAAGGCTCACAAGGTCTTGAAGGGTGCTCATGCTAGCCTCAAGGAGTCTCATGATCAACTCCAAGTGAAGCTAACCAAGAAGAAATCCACATTTCCTCATAAGGTATTAATTGATAATGTAAATGCTACTAACCCGTGTTGTGAGCATGTGCATCTTGTGGAGGAGAATGCCAAGTTGAAGGAGCAACTTAAGAAAGGCCTTGTGTCGTGCATACAAGGTGAGAAAAATCTCAAGGATCTTTTGTGCAATCGAAAGGAAGGTGTGGCCAAGGAGGGAGTTGGGTTCGCACCCAAGTTCAAGAACAAGAAGAAGAATGACAAGATCAAACGACCCCCTGCTCTCAAGCAAACTTTTGTGAAGGAGGGAGAGGGTGCTCCAAAGGAGAAGAAGAACAATGTCAAGGGTGGTGATGTCAAAATGGGCAATGCCACCCCTTCCAACAAAGCTTGCGACTTTAACCCTTCTTATGTGTTGTGCCATGCTAGTGATGGGTATGTTTATCCTAAATTTGTTGGTTCTCCTTATGAGTACATTGAATGGTCTATTTGGGTTCCTAATACCCTTGTTACTAACATCAAAGGACCCATCACAAAATGGGTACCTAAAACCAAGCATTGATCTCTTGTAGGTGTTTGCTTCCGGTGGGGGATCATGGTTGCTCGATAGTGGAGCCACAAATCATATGACCGGAAGCAAGGACTTGGTGGTGGACGTGCACAAGATCCCATCTATGCCCACAAACATCAAGTGGGGTGCCGCCTCGTCCTCTAAGGTATTGGGTCTTGGAAAGGTTGTCATTTCTCATGATCTCACGATCGAGAAAGTCATGCTTGTTGAGTCCCTTGCATACAATATACTTTCTATTCATCAACTTGCACTTATGGGCTTTGCCGCATTCTTTGGTATTGATATCGTGGCCCTCTGTTGGAGCAAGACTCTTAAAGTAGCCTTTGTTGGGCATGTCGAGGACGGTCTTTATGTGATTAACTTTTCGGAGGGACCCACTAAGACCGCGACATGCCTAATGGCTAAAGTTGATGTGGGGTGGCTTTGGCATCGCCGTTTAGCCCACGTCAATATGAGATCTTCGCAAAGTCTCCTCAAGGGGGACCATGTCCGTGGACTAACAAATGTTAGTTTTGCCAAAGATCGTGCTTGTATCGAAGGAAAGTTACATGAAAAGTCTCACCCTCCCACGATTATCATCTACTCCAAGAGACCCTTGGAGCTCCTTCACATGGATCTCTTTGGGCCTCCATCCTTTGATAGTCATGGGGGTAGAAAGTATTGCTTGGTGATTGTCGATGACTACTCAAGGTACACTTGGGTGTATTTCCTCAAGAGGAAGAGTGAAATCCAACAAACTGTTATCGACTTTGCAAATGAAGCTCAACATCAACACGATGCAAAGATCTTGACAATAAGAAGTGACAATGGCACCGTGTTCAAGAACTACACCTTCGATGAGTTTCTTAGTGATGAGGGGATCACGCATCAATATTCTGCACCATACACCCCTCAACAAAATGGTGTCGCGGAGAGGAAGAATCGGACGTTGATGGATGCGGCAAGGACCATGATGGCGGAGTTCAAGTCTCCTTACAAATTTTGGGCCGAGGCCATCAACACCGCATGGCATGCATCCAATTGGCTTCATCTCCGCAAAGGCTTGAACAAGACTCCTTATGAAATACTCACCGGTAACAAGCCCAACCTCAAGTATTTCCAGGTGTTCGGGTTTAAGTGTTTCATTCTCAAGAAAGGTGTTCATTTGTCTAAACTTGAGGCTAGAGCTCATGAGGGCATATTTGTTGGTTATGCTAACAACTCTCATGCTTACCGTGTCCTCAACAAGTCCACGTGACTCATTGAGGAGATGTGTAACGTGTTGTTTGACGAGAATAACAGCTCCCAAGTGTAGTAAAGTGGTACATGTGATGTAGGTGATGAAATTCCTCCCCAAGCCATAAGAAGAATGGGTGTTGGTCATGTCCTACCCATTGAGGAACCCCTTGTGGCCGAAGGAGAAGGACAATGCTCCACTCAATTGGAGCCATCACCGACCCAAGATCCACATGCTTCCGAAGAACAAAGTGAAGGCCCTCAACCTCGTGAACAAGATCAAGGTCAAGATCAACCTCAAGATGGTGGTGAGCCACCAAGTGATGCCCAAGGTCAAGTTCTCCCTCCCGAGAAAGATCTAGATCAAGAGCAAGCTCAAGACGGCGCTCAAGATGATCAAGTTTCCCCTCCTCTTTTCACACCTGAGGATGAATTAGAGCGTCGTGCTGCAAAGTTCTCTTCCAAGCTCGCAACCAAAGGTCATCTCATGGAGAATGTGGTTGGAAGCCGAATAAAGGGGGTAAGCACTCATAGACAATTAGAAAACTATTGTGAACACCATGCATTTGTTTCTTGTGTCGAACCCCAAAAGGTCTATGAGGCGCTCGAGGATCCGGATTGCTCAATGCCATGCATGAAGAACTCAACAACTTCAAGGACAACCAAGTGTGGAAATTAGTGCCAAGGCCAACCGGGAATCATAATGTCATTGGAACCAAGTGGATATTCAAGAACAAGCAAGATGCTCATGGAATCATCATTCGCAATAATGCTCGTTTGGTGGCACAAGGCTACTCCCAAGTTGAGGGTATCGACTACGGTGAAAACCTTGCTCCCATTGCTCGCCTTGAATCTATTTGTTTGTTGATTGCTTATGCTTCTCATCATAATTTCAAGTTGCAACAAATGGATGTGAAATGTGCTTTTCTTAATGGTCCCATTAATGAGTTGGTGTATGTTAAACAACCCCCGTGGTTCGAGGATCCCTATTTCCCCGATCATGTGTACCAACTCAACAAGGCACTATATGCCCTTAAACAAGCCCCACATGCGTGGTATGAGCATCTTACTGAGTTGTTGCAAGATCGTGGGTTCAAATTTGGGAAAATCAACCCCACACTCACTACTAGGGAAAAGGCTAGCAGCAGCGCGGGTTTTAGATGTATCAGTAGCGCGGGGACATGCGCTACTAATAAGGCGCTACAGCTAACACATAGCAGTAGCGCGTGCCCACCGGCGCTACTGCTACACAAGTGTAGCAGCAGCGTGGTTAGTGGAAGCTCGCTACTGCTAGTAGCTCTAGCGCTTTGCCTGGACGCGCTACTGCTATCGCGGCGCTGCTGCTAACTTTTATACACTCGCTACTGCTAATTTAAGTAGTTTTTTTGGCATATTTGTTTTGTATTTGAACAGGCTTTGTAGAAGAATCTTTAGCACATAGATATGTCATCATGATACACATACAAATGCCTGCGAGACCACAAATGTAATCATAGCGTGTACATACAAATAGTCTCATCATAATCATCATCCGAGACAAAGTGATATATTGTCATCATCTCGAAAATAGCGATACATGCAAGTCTCGAATACTTGCAACTACAACAAAGTCATCCATCTAAACAAAGGTATACGCAAGAAGTGCTATCGCTATGAGTGAGAGCGAAACTATGCAGTACATGAGGTGTCGGTTACGAGTCCTCTCTCGCGCTAGCGTGAACCTCAAGTAACTAGCTTCTCCTTCTTGTCTGCTTTTGAAGCCTTTATGGCTGGCGCCCGTGAACCCATTCACATGCCCCTGACACTCATGCCACTCGTTGCACACCCCCGGAACCTTCCCTTTGTACACGACATAGCAATTCCATCTCGCCATCAAGAAACTAGGTACCTGTTAGAGATGCATGTTCATGAAGAGGATGTACAATCATATATATGCAACAAAATATACTAGAGCAACACCGAAAAAGAAAGGGTTAGCAACTAGATGCAACATACAGTACGCAAATTAATTAATTAGAGGTACGCAGGTCATCGTACGCAAACTAACAAAGTAGAGTTACACAAGTTCGGCAGGGACCATGGACATCACAAAGTTTCATCACTACAAAAAGTATACAAGTTCAACAGACACATATCATCATCACCGGCATCATAAATCACTAGAAGTTCCATCCTTCCATATCATCGAGGATGAACCCTAGCTTCTTGAACGGCGT
The DNA here is from genome assembly GCA_021437245.1 of Aegilops speltoides. Lineage (NCBI taxonomy): Eukaryota > Viridiplantae > Streptophyta > Magnoliopsida > Poales > Poaceae > Aegilops > Aegilops speltoides. Next base: position 588,897,368 of record CM038147.1, read on the forward strand.
GAGGTCTAGACGTTGCATGCCTATGCGAGTTCGGACATCAGCTCGCGATATAGGGCCGTGTTGGAACATCCCCTTCTCATCGACGACTTCTCTCATGATGATCGTCGCAATGTCGCTTTGGATGCGAAAGAAGTCATTTCTAAGTTTATAATCCGCTTCTCCATGAGATTCTAGCCACTTGTGGATATGATCATCATTTCTGCTGTTAATGCGAAGCTTTTGGTGATCCGTGTTGAACTGAATCATGAGATGGACGATGTAGAATCCATCCTTCTTGCTTGGTTTTGGGACATGGATGCAGGAGAAGTTAGTTTTATCGTGAAACCCATCTTCTTGTTCCTTTGTTTCTGATCCGCGTGGCCACCTCTAAAGCTGAAGCCTTGGAGAGCATCATCTAGAATATTCATTATGTGGGTGTAGTCTTTTTTCTCGTAGTCTCTGGAAGGGTCAAAATACACGGTGTGGGAGACATGCTGATAAAGAACGATAAGGATGGTGCGCCCGTTGCTGCGGGGAAAAGACACCTCAAATTATTCCCCATATGAGAGAGAAGGAATGATTGAAATGTACGAAAGGGTTGTCCGGAACTGACTTACTTTGGATGATAAGGCACGAGGACAATTTCCCGGTCCTTATTCTGTACCATGAAGTTTTGGAGGTACTCCCTAGCAGTTTCACGCTCAAAGTCGCCGAGACTCAAGAAAGACTCGTGCATGTAGTACGGATCCGCCACACAGATTTGCGAGACTTCTTCACTCTTCATGACGGAGCTCATATGTAGCGCAAAAAGGCGGACGATAGTAAAATCAAGCCGTCTTGTTAGAAACATCCCAAGATATGGTCAAACCGCAGGAAGAACACCTCCGCGGGCCGTGTGTCGACGTAGCACTTCCCCTCAGGCACACGAGCCGCGTATGTCGGATATCCTGGATCCTTTGAGGCTAGTAGGCTTTTCTCAGTCGACAGCACATGGTCGTGCAGTCTCCTGAGATCGCCTGATAGTGCCTCCAATGGTTTTGGTGGTAGCATCGGCTCGCCCATGAGATGGAACATGACCGCACCTTTCACGGGTACATGCTCTTCAGAATGCATCGTCTGGCTGCTATGTGCTCTGGCTTGTTTGGAGGTAGTTACTGTCGGTGTCAAAACCGGCGGATCTCAGGTAGGGGGTCCCGAACTGTGCGTCTAGGCGGATGGTAACAGGAGACAAGGGACACGATGTTTTTACACAGGTTCGGGCCCTCTCGATGGAGTTAAAACCCTACTCCTGCTTGATTGATATTGATGATATGGGTAGTACAAGAGTGGATCTACCACGAGATCAAGGAGGCTAAACCCTAGAAGCTAGCCTATGGTATGATTGTTGTAATGGTTGTGTTGTCCTACGGACTAAAACCCTTCGGTTTATATAGACACCGGAGAGGGCTAGGGCTACACAGAGTCGGTTACAATGGTAGGAGATCTACATATCCGTATCGCCAAGCTTGCCTTCCACGCAAGGAAAGTCCCATCCGGACACGGGACGAAGTCTTCAATCTTGTATCTTCATAGTCTTCGAGTCCGGCTGACGATGATAGTCCGGCTGTCCGGACACCCCCTAGTCCAGGAATCCCTCAGTAGCCCCTGAACCAGGCTTCAATGACGATGAGTCCGGCACGCATATTGTTCGGCATTGCAAGGCGGGTTCCTCCTCCGAATAATTCATAGAAGATTGTGAACACCAGGATAGTGTCCGGCTCTGCAAAATAAATTCCACATTCTACCGTAGAGAGAAATATATGTACACAGGTTCAATCTACTGACGTGCTTTGTGGCATGATGTCATGCCACTACCAAGCCTTTACTTGAATCGTTTTTTATTATACCACCTCAGCGCATTTAGCGAAGCGGTTTCCTTGGCACGTCTTGTCGAAGCAGAGATCGTGTTCCCCTTATTTTGGTGCTCCGATAAATACGGGCGTGGGTAACCCAATCGTGCCCGTCGCCATGCCCCGTCTATCGGAGGCGAGTCCCAAACGGTCACGGGGACGGCTCTTGATATTCTCCCCCTTTATAAAGGGACCAAGGCTCGTTTCTTTTCTTCAACCCGCAATCGAATCTTCTCCCTGCCCCGAGTTCCAACACCCAGAGCCCCAGATTCGAGAACTTCGGACCTTCAACAATGTCCGGCTCCGACCTACAGGGCCGGTGGATGCCTTCCTCCGTCACGGAAGAAGACGTGCTAAAGCTGCGAGAGGCTAAGTACCTGTCTTACGAGATTTCACATAGGTTGCCCGCCAAAGGGCAAGTTATTCCTACCCCCGAGCCCGGCGAGCATGTCGTGTTTGTATCCCACCTCCGTCGGGGTTCTTCCCGGTGGATCCTTTTGTGAGGGGGTTAATGTTCTTCTATGGGTTAGAATTCCACGACTTGGCTCCCGAGTCCATCCTCCATATTTCCGCATTCATTGTCGTCTGCGAAGCCTTCCTCCGCGTCACCCCTCACTTCGGCTTGTGGCTTAAGACCTTCGACGTGAAGCCGAAGATGGTAGAGGGGCGTCAAGCAGAGTGCGGCGGGGTGGTTGTGAGCAGAAGGGCCGACGCTCCATGGCCCGAGGGCTCTTTCCAGGAGGAGCTCGGCTTGTGGCAGCAGGAGTGGTTCTACATAACCGCTCCCAAGGGCAGCAGGAAGAAGCCGCCGCCCATCTTCCGCTCGGGCCCCCCACAATGGCTGATGTCATGGGTCAGCCAAGGGCTAAACTGGGGGGCGCCAAAGGACGTGCCCCTATTGCAGGGCCGGATTCGAGATCTCCAAGCGAGGGAGATCGATCTGGTCGTGGTGATGCAGGTCATGCTGATTAGGCATCTCCTGCCCTGCAAACGCCGCCCTCTCCGGCTGTGGGAGTTTAATCCAGAGGGACCATAGATTCTCCAACACTTCATGGGTATTACACCCGTGGATATGTACAAACTGTTCTTCGGATCACGAGAGGCGTGTCCGGAATTGACCGAGGACGCCGGCCTAAGCTGCAATCGCCCGGATACACAAGTAAGTAGCTCCATGTCCGGACATACCATTTGCTTGCCTTTCTATGATTTGCTTTTTGACCAACTGCCCTCTAAACAGGAGTGGATAGCACAAGCAAAACTGATACGGTGTCCGGCCCCCCTCCCAGAGACCTCGCCGGATCCCGTGCTGGTCAGAATGCTGGAGGTTGCGCCTTCACAGGAAGGCGAAGGGGAGAACAGAGGAGCTACCGCCTCAACCAAGGAGGCTTTTGAGGAAGAGGGGATCGAAAATCCCTCCTTCCAGAGGGAGAAGAGGACCGCCTCCGAAAACCCGGAGGCCAAAGCCCCGAAGCGGGGGAAGAAATCTTTACCAGAGGGTCCTGCTCCGGAGTGGCTCCGGCCGCACAGTCTCCCCTAAAGGATCAGCCCTCCAGCGAGCCGTGAGTAGAAAAAAGGGAGTTTTGTAATAAGGGACATCCCTATTTGTGCTTCTGAGGATAATTTAAGTTTTTACCTTGTAGTTCGGATCTCCGCCCTTCTCAGATGAGCCCGTCTTCGGGGGAACTCCGTCCGGATATGATGGAGAGCGAGACGCCCCCATCTGCCGCCCCATCGGATGGGGCGGACGAGCCTGAAGTGTCGTCACGGAGGGTATCCCCGAGTCCAGCAGGGCCGAATAGTTCGGCACCAACTGGTGTGCAGCCGGGGGAGCTGAAGGATCTGCTTGAGAGGGCGTCCCTCTTAGAAGGTCACCATTCACTGATGAGTACGGTGATTGAAAGAATTGCATCCGCCGAAGGCGGATTGCGTGATGCCGTCAGGAGTTTGCTGGCGGGGTTTGAGGTACGTAAAAATGAGATACCCGTTGACAGTTTTACACATAAAGTGCGCCCTGTAGAGATAGTAGCCCCTGAGACTCGGTAGGGTGTCGAGAACGACAGCGTGCCGAGAATCAAAATCCCAGGTATTAATTTACGCCTTTCCTAAGCAGGTGGCGGATAGTTCGGCGGCTAGCCGGATAGATGGAGTTGCCGAACTAAAGCGGTAGCTCGATGTTGTGGATGCGGACATCGCGCTGGTCAATAAATGACTTGACGAGTCACAAGGTAGGTTTTTTCTCCGTGGTCACCTGGTAAGGGAGCCGAAGCCCACTTCTTACAACATGTGTGTTCTTTGCAGATGGTGCCGCTGCTGTGGAGAGCCTTCAGGCAGAACTTGCTCAAGCCAACGAGCAAGCTAGAAGGAGTGATGCGGCTGCCTCGAGGGCGGCCGAAGAGTTAGAAGCCGAAAGGGCTGCACACTGCCGAAGCAGGGAGGAGATGGCCGAAATGGCCTTGAAGTTAAAAGATGCTGCCGACCGCAATGGGGTTCTTGAAAAGGAGCACCTAGCGGAGCGAGAAGACTTGGGGAAGGCCACCGCCGAAGCCAAGGATGCCCGTTCTGCAATGCGGGCTATAAAGGAGGAGTTGCGCCAGGCCGGAGACATTGTGGCTGGCAAGCCCTTTTTGCTGCGCCGAAGGTTTACAGATCCGAAGTATGCTCAGCTTGGCCAGCTGTGGGGTCTGGAGGATCCTTATATGGACTTAGCGGCGAGTGCGTCAGACGCTGTTGTGCACTTCCGAAGTCAGGAGGATCACAAGACGGAAGAGCTGTTTTGGTCTCAATTCCATAGTCCGGAGCGTTCACTTCCGTTGACCGATCGGCTGGCCGAGTGGGCTGAACTGAATAGATTGTCCGGACTTGCCATGACGGATATCGTGGCTCATGTCTGGCCGGATAGGCCCAAGCCGAAGAGTTAGTTTGGCTTACTGCAGCAATTCCTTGGGGCGGTGCCGCATATCAAGGCGATGAAGCGGTCGGCTTGCATAGAAGGTGCACGGATGGCCCTCACCCGTGTGAAGACACATTGGACAGAGATGGATGCCACCGCTGTTGCGACCCAGGGTTCGGACGAGAGCCGGTTACTCGCCGAGCACTATTTCAGGGAAGTTCTGCGTGGTGCTCGTGTAACTGAGTCGCAGTGCTCAAAGAATGTCATGTTCAAGTGAGCATTTTGGTATGTAAAACGATGTTTATGATGTCAGCGCTTTTTGTACTTGTGCGTTCAAGTATTGAAATATCTCCTGTGCGGCCGTTTATGTATACGAGTATATAAACTGAAAGATGGCAGTCGTCGGCTTCAGCCCCCACGCACAAGGTGCGGGGGTGTTCGCAAAAATAGCGCATTTTCACACTTAATCCGACGTCTCGGTCCTGTGAAGGAGGTGGTAGTGTAGCAAAGAGGCAACCAGACTATAATGCTTTATCACTTTCACTTAGCCATAGGAGTTCGAGGGTGGGGCTACGATATAGCCCCTAGGGGCACCGCGCTCTCCGAATTTGGGGCGCGTATGTGCCTGACCGGGAAACGGTCCTTCGTCGAAGCGGAGGAATTCTAAACATTCCGGTAGTCGATCAAGTGGTTGACCTGTCTCTCGCTGTATCATGACGATCGGTTTCGGCTTTCTCTCTTGAGGTGCTCGCCCGCCGAACCAGGGCACAATCGCAGAGTTCTCCAGTGCCGCGTTAGCCGATGATCTGAGCGTAAGGCAGCAAAACACAGAGCCGGTCAAACCCAACATTTGACCAAAGACATGATTCGGAGTTGATGCATATAAGGCCTAACTCGAGACGCCGAACACTCCCTAAGGTATTTGGTCTTTATAATAACGGGCAGAACAATGCCCTAAGCCCCTAGTGTCCAGGTACAGGCAAGAATTTCTGGCGTGGCCGATGCCAAAATGCCAGCCTCCTCGTTGGTTATGGTGAAAAACCGTGGGATGTGATCAACAAAAGACAGTGAGAAAGATTTATGCAGGGACTTAATCTGAAAAGAATCCTTGCGATGGGTCCCTGCTGCATGTCTGCGCCTGTGTCTCCGTTGTGCCGTATCCTGGACGGGTGTACGCGTTGTTCATCTGTAAAAAGAGAGGAACTTAGCTTGAAAGGAAATCGTGCAACAAATGTGTTAAAAATCGAAATATGAATGAATGAATAAAGCTGAGCCTATATTAGCTCATTCGCACAGCCCCTTGTAAAGGGGTGTGCGGCTAGGGAGCCCCTAGCTTATTTTATGCCGGACTCGTCTAGCCGTGTCCGGGGTCTTGCACGACCTTTTAGTGAGATGATGCCGTGTGGACCGGGCATTTTAAGTGTAAGAAACGCGTAGTGTGGTATTGCATTAAAGCGGACAAAAGCTTCACATCCCAACAGTGCTTGATGGCTACTTTTGAATGGGGCGACATGAAAGAGTAGCTTTTTGCGTCGGAAGTTGTTGGGTGACCCAAATACAACTTCTAGTAGTAAGGAGCCCGTGCGCTTGGCGTAAGGGCCTGGCGTCACTCCTTTGAAGGAATTGCGGCTATATCGAATTTTAGTAAGGTCCATCCCCAATTTGCGGATTGTGTCCGGATATAGCAGGTTTAAATTGCTGCCGCCATCCATCAGGACTTGTGTAAATTGTAGTCCGTCGATTATAGGATCCAATATCAGAGCAGTCCATCCTACGTTTCGAATACTTCTGGAATAGTCCATGTGGTCGAAAGTAATTGGTTGTAACATCCAACCTCGAGGTTCCGCTGGGGTGGACCGTGCGATACCTACTTTGGTGGGTGTCGCAATGTTGCTCCGTATTGTCACATGAAGTGAATTTACTGTTTTGACTTCTTGTGGGAAAGTCTTTTGTTTTCCGGCGCTCTGCTGGTGGGTTTCGTCATCATCCTCGCCTGGAGCGTCGAGCCCCTTGTGTTCGGCGTTGAGTCTGCCGGACGGTTTGAAGACCCAACAATCTCGGTGGGTGTGGTTTGCAGGCCTTCCGGAGGTGCTGTGGATTTGACATATCCGATCCTTAATTTTGTTTAAGTTGGATAGCTCTCCACTGTTGTCCTTAAGAGGCAGTGCTTTGTTGTTCGGCCGCGAGGTTTTGAATCCGGCATTGACCACCGTGTTCTTTGGGCTTTTTTCTTTATTTCGGCGTTGGTCCCTTCTGCGCCGTGATTTTCCGTTTCCATCTCTGATCTCGGATGTACTCGGGTCGCTGGTGCTGCATCTTGCTAGCCAGCTATCTTCCCCCGCGCAATAGCGGGTCATGAGGCTTGTTAGCGCTGCCATTGTTCTCGGCTTCTCTTGGCCGAGGTGTCTGGCGAGCCATTCGTCTCAGACATTATGTTTAAAAGCTGCTAAGGCTTCGGCGTCCGGACAGTCGACTATTTGTTCTTTTTGGTAAGGAACCTGTTCCAGAATTTGCACGCCGACTCTCCCGGCTGTTGAGTTATGTGACTTAAATCTTCTGCATCCGGAGGGCGGACATAAGTCCCTTGAAAATTTGCTCTAAACGCGTCCTCAAGCTCTTCCCAACTTCCAACAGTATTTTCTGGGAGGCTTTTGAGCCAATGCCGAGCTGGCCCTTTGAGCTTGAGGGGTAGATATTTTATGGCGTGGAGATCATCTCCTCTGGCCATGTGTATGTGGAGGATGTAATCCTCAATCCAGACTCCAGGGTCTGTTGTTCCGTCGTATGCCTCTATGTTTACGGGTTTGAATCCCGCTGGAAATTGATGATCCAGCACCTCATCGGTGAAACATAGTGGGTGTGCGGCGCCCCTGTATTTAGGCGTGCCATTATCTTCAAGCATGCGGCGTGTTGTGTTGCTTCCTGGGGCCCTCTTTTTTGGCCCGTAAATGGACCTGACTGGGCCACCTGTTTTGTGAGGATCGCGTGTCGGCTTGTGTGCGGCGCCACTTGTCGCTTTTGGCCTGTCATCTGGTCGTCTATCCGGCCAGGCGACCTCATTGCTTTTTGACTGTGGGGGCTCTATGGCCTCCTCGTCAAATTCTGGCAGCAGCTTGCGCTTTGGATAGCTCTTTGTTTGGTGGCTATTGCCATATTTGTCCGCGGTCTTGAGTACTTTGCTCCACCTCATTTTGAGTATGTCTTCTGCTGTTTTGAGCTTCCGTTTTTCCTTTTTCAGACTTCTTGCAGTAGCGATCAGTCTTTTGTGCAGGTTCTTATGCTCCGGTGGTGTGTCCGGTGTGAGTTCGTCTGGACTATTGTTTTCGCCGGGCATGGATTGATTGTCCGGTTCGTCCTGCTCGGATGGTTGCTTGGTTGCATGTTTGTCGTCCACTGGTTTGCACTGCTCTATCGCTGGGTCATTAGGAGTGCTATTTTTGTCGAGGCGGGACTTAGGGCGGCATCTGCGTCGCTGTTTTGGTTGTTTATCGGCAGAATTATCCGTTGCCGCGTTGTTCCTCGTCATCGCTTTCTTTTGGGGTGTCCACCATATATACATGGTTTGGGGTGGCCTTCCAGTGCTCGGTAGGCGCTGCTTCTTGGTAGTGTCCGGCATCATCATCCATACCGTTGATGTCTTCGGAGTCATAGTGTAGCATGTCGGTTAGATCGTCGACAGTGGCTACGAAGTGGGTGGTGGGTGGGCTTTGAATTTCTTCATCGTCCGCATCCCAACCGTCCTGACCGCAGTCCGGCCAGGGTTCTCCTGATAACAAGAGATGCTTTAGCGAATGTAGGATGTCGCCAAAGGGTGAGTACTAAAAGATGTCCGCGGCGGTGAACTCCATGATTGGCGCCCAATCGGATTCGATTGGCACGGGAGCAGGAGGTTCGGAGTCCGGCAAGGAGTCCGGCGCCTCGCAGTCACGAGCTTTACAATGGACAAGATCAGTGTTCGGCTCTATCGCCGTCGAAGTTGCATCCCCCGAGGCAGTGTCCAGCCACCCGTCCTCGATCTGCGCGATCGGCTCCGAACTATGGGTCTGAGCGGATCCGTGTGCGGCCTCCAGGGTACTGTCCGGTGGTAGAGCTAGATCATGCCCATCGTGACAGTGCGGCATGCTCGGCTGTGGCTCGACTCCATCGAAGATCAAGTCCCCGCGGATGTCAGCCGTGAAGTTTAGGCTTCAACCCGACACGATGGCGGGCGTAGCTTCGATCTGCTCGGATGGCCACGTGAATTGGCCCGCGATCGCGGCTTCGCTGAACACGAAGATCTGTCCGGGAGAAAAGTCTCACCACAGGCGGCGTTGTTGATTGAAGAAGCCATCAAGCCTATCGGTGACGACACAGAGGAACTCTCAGTGAAAGCACCAATGTCGGTGTCAAAACCGGCGGATCTCGGGTTGGGGGTCCTGAACTGTGCGTCTAGGCGGATGGTAATAGGAGACAAGGGACACGATGTTTTTACCCAGGTTCGGGCCCTCTCGATGGAGGTAAAACCCTACTCCTGCTTGATTGATATTGATGATATGGGTAGTACAAGAGTAGATCTACCACGAGATCAAGGAGGCTAAACCCTAGAAGCTACCCTATGGTATGATTGTTGTAATGCTTGTGTTGTCCTACGGACTAAAACCCTCCGGTTTATATAGACACCGAAGAGGGCTAGGGTTACACAGAGTCGGTTACAATGGTAGGAGATGTACATATCCGTATCGCCAAGCTTGCCTTCCACGCAAAGGAAAGTCCCATCCGGACACGGCACAAAGTGTTCAATCTTGTATCTTCATAGTCTTGAAGTCCAGCTGACGATGATTGTCCGGCTGTCCGGACACCCCCTAGTCCAGGACTCCCTCAGTTACCTTCCCCGATCTCTTCCTCTCCTTTTTCTTGGGCACAACTTCCAGACACTTCCTTAACCCTGCCCCAGTGTTCTTGGGCTAAGTACTGTACGATCCTCGCGCCCGGCTAGTGGAACCTGTGTTGAGGCGACATCTTCAGGCGTGTCCTGTGAGGATTTCATGAAGAGAGACTTTTTGCAATCCATGGTACGACCCTGCCCGGGCATATCATCCATATCCTCATTAGCATGCTGATAGCCCGATTCGTCATATGGTTGACTCATCAAATCTATGTCATAGTTATACGCGTTTGTATTGAGGTAATCCATAGGGTCGACCTTCGTCTCATCATCCATTCTTTGTTCTACAGGAGAAATTACATCAGCCAGTACTATTGCACCCCCTTCATCATGTCGTCCGCCTCTCTCACCCGGCACTACAAGAGCTGGTAATTGCGTAGGCGGGGTGGTGATCTCCGCATGTGCTTGTTGATGTGTGGTAGTTATTGGTGTGCTCTCGGCCGACTCCAGACGAATAAGATTCTTTGGCCATAGCAGCACCCAATTCTTGCAGCTTCCAATCCGCGGCGGGGTCTCGTCGTCCGCTCCCACATGCTGTACTGGAGGAGGCAAATCCTCGTGCCCCGATTTCACACTGGTCAAGCTAACCCTGAAGTGCCCAGCGGGGATCGGCTGGTTGTGGAACGTGCGTTGAGAGGGGTCCATTATCATCCCCTTTCCCACGTCCACCTTCTAGCCTTTGATCAAGTAGAGTATGGTGCACGGGGTTTCTTTCGCCTGCAAACACATATGTATGTGGCGTAAAACAACCGAAAGGCAACAAAAATGGAATATTATCTATATATATATATGTTGGTGCGACATGTAATTACCGTGACGGCATCGAGCTCAGCCAAAGACGAAAGCCCACCTAGCGCGCCTGAGACTGAGGATGGGCTGCTGTGAGCGGGAGCGGCTGTAGCAACTCATATTTGTCCTCGTTTGATTTTCCGCGTCCTCAGCTCGTTTTTTCTCGACCGCAAGCTTCACCTTCGCGTCGATGTCCGCCTGACTAAACTTCTTTTTCTGGTTCTTGGCCTCCGGGCCATCATTGTAAAACACCTTCCACTTGGCGCCGTCTCCAGCGCCGTGCACACGACCATATTGCGGCCGCTGGTCCAAAGGGAGTCCCTTAAGTTCATTCAAGGACCGGTTGAGAGGGGTGTCCCACTTGGGCCTCATCGGAGAAGTAGGGCTTTCGGCTGCAAGCCGGTGTTGCTTCTCAAGTAGTCTAATCAATTTCCTCGTGATCTTGTCTGTGTAAAAAACCTTTTTCTACTTGTCCCACTTGTAGCGGGCCCTGATGAAGTCATGCTCCAAGGGGTTGGTGAACTTCGCGAAGGGGTCTGGGAGACCCGCAGCTTCACGTTCCGCGTCCTCCTTATCACATATGGGCCTTGTACCGAGGTAGCCACGGCTTCCGAGGCGATGCTTCCCGTGTTCCTTTGCTAAAGGCTTTTGAATTTCGCAGCCTTAGCCTTGGCTGCCACGGTAGCACAAGTGTCCTTGAACTTTTCAAACTCCTCTTCCGTAAGTGTCGGATTTTCCTCCAGAATCTTGGACAGGGGTTCATCAGCCTCAATAGCTCGTTTCACCCTCCCTTTCCAGGAGGCCAAATCATTGCTGAACATGCCCATGGCGTGATTGTTAATCTTTTTCATCTTCGGATCATCCACGGTTGTTCTATGTTATCATCCCGATCGGGAACTTGAATCTCTTGTGCAACCGTTAGGAGCAACTGCGTCAAATGTTCTTTACTCCTTAAGTCATAAATCGTTGATTCTCGCGCATTCCGTAGGATGCATCCTACTTGGTTCCCATAGCACTTGCGAGGTTCTTCTGGCTCTAACGTCTCAAACTTGCCAGGTGCCATCTCTGTGATCACAAGTCGTCCAATCTCTAGTTTGTTAGGTTTTCGTATCCTCTGCTTCTTATGCTTCCTCTTTTCGGTAGCGGCATCGGGGCCGGTACCTTCCCGATACCTTCCCCACGGTCTCGGTGCACGCCATCGGTGCCGGCACCGTCGGTGTCGATGTCGGCGTCAGTACCATCATCGAGGCCGACCTGCAAACCTTGCTTAGCAATCAAATAGTCGAGGTACTCTTGTTCACCCACTACAAGAAACCTGTTAATCCATGACGGATTTCTGATGACATTTTTGAAATCTGTCATGGACGGCCTGGCACAGCCCCGCAAGCCTGCTCAAAGCCCGCTCAAGCCGCCTAACTATTCCCATATAAAATGCTAACTGAGGGAGTCCTGGACTAGGGGGTGTCCGGACAGCCGGACTATCATCGTCAGCCGGACTTCAAGACTATGAAGATACAAGATTGAAGACTTTGTCCCGTGTCCGGATGGGACTTTCCTTGGCGTGGAAGGCAAGCTTGGCGATACGGATATGTAGATCTCCTACCATTGTAACCAACTCTGTGTAACCCTAGCCCTCTCCTGTGTCTATATAAACCGGAGGATTTTAGTCCGTAGGACAACACAACCATTACAACAATCATACCATAGGCTAGCTTCTAGGGTTTAGCCTCCTTGATCTTGTGGTAGATCCACTCTTGTACTACCCTTATCATCAATATCAATCAAGCAGGAGTAGGGTTTTACCTCCATCGAGAGGGCCCGAACCTGGGTAAAAACATCGTGTCCCTTGTCTCCTGTTACCATCCGCCTAGACGCACAGTTCGGGACCCCCTACCCGAGATCCGCCGGTTTTCACACCAACATCGGTGCTTTCATTGAGAGTTCCTCTGTGTCGTCACCAATAGGCTTGATGGCTTCTTCAATCAACAACGCCGTCCAGGGTGAGACTTTTCTCCCCGGACAGATCTTCGTGTTCGGCGGCTTCGCACTGCGGGCCAATTCCCGTGGCCATCTGGAGCAGATCGAAAGCTACGCCCCTGGCCATCAGGTCAGGTTTGGAAGCCTAAACTTCACGGCTCACATCCGCGGGGACTTGATCTTCGATGGAGTCGAGCCACAGCCGAGCGTGCCGCACTGTCACGATGGGCATGATGTAGCTCTGCCGCCGGACAGTACCCTGGAGGCCGCACACGAATCCGCTCCAACCCATAGTTCGGAGACGATCGCGCAGATCGAGGACGGGTGGCTGGACACCGCCTCGGGGGCTGCAACTTCTACGGCGATAGAGCCGAACATTGATCTTGTCCCGTGTAAAGCATGTGACTCCGAGGCGCCGGACTCCTTGCCGGACTCCGAACCTCCTGCGCCCCTGCCAATCGAATCCGATTGGGCGCCAATCATGGAGTTCACCGCCGCGGACATCTTTCAGCACTCACCCTTTGGCGACATCCTACATTCGCTAAAGCATCTCTCGTTATCAGGAGAACCCTGGCCGGACTGCGGTCAGGACGGTTGGGATGCGGACGATGAAGAAATTCAAAGCCCACCCACCACCCACTTCATAGCCACTGTCGACGATCTAACCGACATGCTAGACTATGACTCCGAAGACATCGACGGTGTGGACGAAGATGCCGGAGACTACCAAGAACCAGCGCCTACCGAGCAACCTGGAAGGCCACCCCAAACCATGTATATATGGTGGACACCCCGAAAGAAAGCGATGACGAGGAACAACGGGAGGCGGCAAAGGATAATTCCGCCGATAAACAACCAAAACGGCGACGCAGACGCCACCATATGTCCCGCCTCGGCAAAAACAGCACTCCTAATGACCCAGCGATAGAGCAGGGCAAACCAGTGGATGACAAACATGCAACCAAGCAACCATCCGAGCAGGACGAATCGGACAATCAATCCATGCCCGGCGAAAACAACAGTCCAGACGAACTCACGCCGACACCACCGGAGCATAAGAACCTGCACAAAAGACTGATCGCCACTGCAAGAAGTCTGAAAAAGGAAGAACGGAAGCTTAAAACAGCGGAAGACATACTCAGAATGAGGTGGAGCAAAGTACTCAAGACCGCGGACAAATATGGCAATAGCCACCAAACAAAGAGCTATCCAAAGCGCAAGCTGCTGCGAGAATTTGGCGAGGAGGCCATAGAGCCCCACGGTCAAAAAGCAAAAGGCGCTGGCGGATAGGCGACAGATGATGAGGCCAGCGACAAGCGGCGCCGCACACAAGATGACACACGATCCTCACAAAATAGATGGCCCAGTCAGGTCCATTTACGGGCCAAAAAAGAGGGCCCCAGGAAGCAACACAACACGCCGCATGCTTGAAGATAAAGGCACGCCTAAATCCAGAGGCGCCGCACACCCACTATGTTTCACCGATGAGGTGCTGGATCATGAATTTCCAGCGGGATTCAAACCTGTAAACATAGAGGCATACGACGGAACAACAGACCCTGGAGTCTGGATTGAGGATTACATCCTCCACATACACATGGCCAGAGGAGATGATCTCCACACCATAAAATATCTACCTCTCAAGCTCAAAGGGCCAGCTCGGCATTGGCTAAAAAGCCTCCCAGAAAATACTGTTGGAAGTTGGGAAGAGCTGGAGGACGCATTTAGAGCAAATTTTCAAGGGACTTATGTCCGCCCTCCGGATGCAGATGATTTATGTCACATAACTCAACAGCCCAGAGAGTCAGCGCGCAAATTCTGGAACAGGTTCCTTACCAAAAAGAACTAAATAGTCGACTGTCCGGACGCCGAAGCCTTAGCAGCTTTTAAACATAATGTCCGAGACGAATAGCTCGCCAGACACCTCAGCCAAGAGAAGCCGAGAACAATGGCCGCGCTGACAAGCCTCATGACTCGCTTTTGCGCGGGGGAAGATAGCTGGCTAGCAAGATGCAGCACCAGCGACCCGAGTACATCCGAGATCAGAGATGGAAACGAAAATCACGGTAGCGAAAGGACCAGCGCGAAATAAAAAAATGCCCAAAGAAGGCGGCGGTCGGCGCGGATTCAAAATCTCATGACGAACAACAAAGTACTGCCTCTTAAGGACAACAGTGAAGAGCTATCCAACTTAAACAAAATTTTGGATCGGATATATCAAATCCACAGCACCTCTGGAAGGCCTGCAAACCACACCCACCGAGATTGTTGGGTCTTCAAACAGTCCAATAGACTCAACGCCGAACACAAGGGGCTCGATGCGCCAAGCGAGGATGATGACGAACCCCACCAGCAGATCGCCGGAAAACAAAAGACTTTCCCACAAGAAGTCAAAACAGTAAATTCACTTGATGTGATAATACGGAGCAACAGTGCGACACCCGCTAAAGTAGGTATCGCACGGTCCACCCCAGCGGAACCTCCAGGTTGGATGTTACAACCAATTACTTTCGACCACATGAACTATTCCAGAAGTATTCGAAACGCAGGATGGACCGCTCTGATATTGGATCCTATAATCGACGGACTACAATTTACACAAGGCCTGATGGATGGCGGCAGCGATTTAAACCTGCTATATCCGGACACAATCCGCAAATTGGGGATGGACCTTACTAAAATTCGATATAGCCGCACTTCCTTCAAAAGAGTGATGCCAGGTCCTTACGCCAAATGCACGGGCTCCTTACTACTAGAAGTTGTATTTGGGTCACCCAACAACTTCCGACGCGAAAAGCTAATCTTTCATGTCGCCCCATTCAAAAGTAGCCCTCAAGAACTATTGTGACGTGAAGCTTTTGTCCGCTTTAATGCAATACCACACTACGCGTCTCTTACACTTAAAATGCCCGGTCCACGCGGCATCATCTCACTAAAATGTTGTGCAAGACCCCGGACACGGCTAGACGAGTCCGGCATAAAATAAGCTAGGGGCTCCCTAGCCGCACACCCCTTTACAAGGATTTGTGCGAATGAGCTAATATAGGCTTAGCTTTATTCGTTCATTCATATTTCGATTTTTAACACATTTGTTGCACGATTTCCTTTCAAGCTAAGTTCCTCTCTTTTTACAGATGAACAACGCGTACACCCATCCAGGATACGGCACAACAGAGACACAGGCGCAGACGTGCAGTAGGGACCCGTCACAAGGATTCTTTTCAGATTAAGTCCCTACGTAAACCTTTCTCACTGTCTTTTGTTGATCACATCCCATGGTTTTTCACCATAACCAACGAGGAGGCTGGCGTTTTGGCATCGGCCGCGCCAGAAATTCTTGCTTGTACCTGGACACTAGGGGCTTAGGGCATTGTTCTGCCCGTTATTATAAAAACCGAATACCTTAGGGAGTGTTCGGCGTCTCGAGTTAGGCCTTATATGCATCAGCTCCGAATCATGTCTTTGGTCAAAGTTGGGTTTGCCCGGCTCCTATGTTTTGCTGCCTTACGTTCCGTATCATCGGCTAACGCGGCACCAGGAGAACTCTGCGATTGTGCCCGGTTCGCCGGGCGAGCACCTCGAGAGAAAGCCAAAAACTGACTGTCATGATACAGCGAGAGACTGGTCAACAACTCGATCGACTACCGGAATGTTTAGAATTCCTCCGCTTCGACGAAGGACCGTTTCCCGGTCAGGCACATACGCGCCCCGAATTCGGAGAGCACGGTGCCCCCAGGAGCTATATCGTAGCCCCACCCTCGAACTCCTATGGCTAAGTGAAAGTTATAAAGCATTATAGTCTGGTTGCCTCGTTTGCTACGCTTCCACCTCATTCACAGGACCGAGACGTCGGATTAAGTGTGAAAATGCGCTATTTTTGCGAACACCCCCGCACCTTGTGCGTGGGGGCTGAAGCCGACGACTGCCATCTTTCAGGTTATACACTCGTATACATAAACGGCCCCACAGGAGATATTTCAATACTTGAATGCACAAGTACAAAAAGCGCTGACATCATAAACATCGTTTTACATACCAAAATGCTCACTTGAACATGACATTCTTTGAGCACTGCGACTCAATTACACGAGCACCACGCAGAACTTCCTCGAAATAGTGCTCGGCGGGTAACCAGCTCTCGTCCGAACCCTGGGTCGCAACAGCGGTGGCATCCATCTCTGTCCAATGTGTCTTCACACGGGCGAGCGCCATCCGTGCACCTTCTATGCAAGCCGACCGCTTCATCGCCTTGATATGCGGCACCGCCCCAAGGAATTGTTGCAATAAGCCAAAATAACTCTTCGGCTTGGGCCTATCCGGCCAGAGATGAGCCACGATATCCTTCATGGCAAGTCCGGACAATCTATTCAGTTCAGCCCACTCGGCCAGCCGATCGGTCAGCGGAAGTGAATGCTCCGAACTATGGAATTGATACCAAAACAGCTCTTCCGTCTTGTGATCCTCCTGACTTCGGAAGTGCACAACGGCGTCTGCCGCACTCACCGCTAAGTCCATATAAAGATCCTCCGGACCCCACAGCTGGCCAAGCTGAGCATACTTCGGATCCGTAAACCTTCGGTGCAGCAAAAAGGGGTTGCCAGCCACAATGTCTCTGGCCTGGCGCAGCTCCTCCTTTATAGCCCGCATTGCAGAACGGGCATCCTTGGCTTCGGCGGTGGCCTTCCCAAGGTCTTCTCGCTCCGCTAGGCACTCCTTTTCAAGAACCCCATTGCGGTCGGCAGCATCTTTTAACTTCACGGCCATTTCGGCCATCTCCTCCTCGCTGCGATGTGCAGCCCTTCGCTTCTAACTCTTCGGCCGCCCTCGAGGCAGCTGCATCACTCCTTCTGGCTTGCTCCTTGGCTTGAGCAAGTTCTGCCCGAAGGCTCTCCACAGCAGTGGCACCATCTGCATTGAACACACATGTTGTAAGAAGTGGGCTTCGGCTCCCTTACCAGGTGACCACAGAGAAAAAACCTACCTTGTGACTCGTCAAGTCGTTTATTGACCAGCGCGATGTTCGCATCCGCAACATAGAGCTGCCGCTTTAGTTCGGTAACTCCATCTGTCCGGCTAGCCACTGAACTATCCGCCACCTGCTTAGGAAAGGCATAAATTAATACCTGGGATTTTGATCCTCGGCATGATGTCGTTCTCGACACCCTACCGAGTCTCAGTGGCTACTATCTATACAGGGCGCACTTTATGTGTAAAACTATCAACGGGTATGTCATTTTTACGTACCTCAAACCCCGCCAGCAAACTCCTGACGACATCATGCAATCCACCTTCGGTGGATGCAATTCTTTCAATCACCGTACTCATCAGTGTACGGTGACCATCTGAGAGGGACGCCCTCTCAAGCAGATCCTTCAGCTCCCCCAGCCGCACACCAGTTGGTGCCGAACTATTCGGCCCTGCTGGACTCGAGATACCCTCCGTGGCGACACTTGAGCTCGTCGCCCCATCGATAGGGCGGCAGATGGGGCGTCTCGCTCTCCATCGTGCCGGACGGAGTTCCCCGAAGACGAGCTCATCGAGAAGGCGGAGATCCGAACTACAAGGTAAAAACTTAAGTTATCCTCAGAAGCACAAATAGGGATGTCCCTTATTACAAAACTCCCTTTTTTCTACTCACGGCTCGCTGGAGGGATGATCCCTTAGGGGAGGCCGGAGCCTCTCCGGACGTAGGACCCTCTGGTAAAGATTTCTTCCCCCGCTTCGGGGCTTTGGACTCCGGGTTTTCGGAGGCGGTCCTCTTCTCCCCATGGAAGGAGGGATTTTCGATCCCCTCTTCCTCAAAAGCCTCCTTGGTTGAGGCGGTAGCTCCTCTGTTCTCCCCTTCGCCTTCCTCTGAAGGTGCAACCTCCAGCATCCTGACCAGCACGGGATCCGGCGCGGTCTCTGGGAGGGGGGCCGGACACCGTATCAGTTTTGCTTGCGCTATCCACTCCTGTTTAGAGGGCAGTTGGTCAAAAAGCGAATCATAGAAAGGCAAACAAATGGTATGTCCGGACATGGAGCTAGCTAGTTACTTGTGTATCCGGGCGATTGCAGCTTAGGCCGGCGTCCTCGGTCAATTCCGGACATGCCTCTCGTGATCCGAAGAACAGTTTGTACATCTCCACGGGTGTCATACCCATGAAGTGTTGGAGAATCCATGGTCCCTCTGGATTAAACTCCCACAGCCGGAGAGGGCGGCGTTTGCAGGGCAGGAGACGGCTAATCAGCATGACCTGCATCACCACGAGCAGATCGATCTCCCTCACTTGGAGGTCTCGAATCCGGCCCTACAATAGGGGCACGTCCTTTGGCGGCCCCCAGTTGAGCCCTTGGCTGACCCATGACATCAGCCGCTGTGGGGGGCCCGAGCGGAAGATGGGCGGCGGCTTCTGCCTGCTGCCCCTGGGAGCGGTTATGTAGAACCACTCCTGCTGCCACAAGCCGAGATCCTCCTGGAAAGAGCCCTCGGGCCATGGAGCATCGGCCCTTCTGCTCACAACCGCCCCGCCGCACTCTGCTTGACGCCCCACTACCATCTTCGGCTTCACGTCGAAGGTCTTAAGCCACAAGCCGAAGTGAGGGGTGACGCGGAGGAAGGCTTCGCAGACGACAATGAATGCGGAAATATGGAGGATGGACTCCGGAGCCAAGTCGTGGAATTCTAACCCATAGTAGAACATTAGCCCCCTCACAAAAGGATCCATCGAGAATCCTAAACCCCGATGGAGGTGGGATACAAACACGACATGCTCGTCGGGCTCGGGGGTAAGAATAACTTGCCCTTTGGCGGGCAACCTATGCAAAATCTCGTAAGACAGGTACTTAGCCTCTCGCACCTTTAGCACGTCTTCTTCCGTGATGGAAGAAGGCATCCACCGGCCCTGTAGGTCGGAGCCGGACATTGTTGAAGGACCGAAGCGCTCGAATCTGGGGCTTTGGGTGTTGGAACTCGGGGCAGGGAGAAGATTTGATTGCGGGTTGAAGAAAAGAAACGAGCCTTGGTCCCTTTATAAAGGGGAAGAATATCAAGAGCTGTCCCCGTGACCGTTTGGGACTCGCCTCTGATAGAGGGGGCGTGGCGATGGGCACGATTGGGTTACCCACGCCTGTATTGATGGGAGCACCAGAATAAGGGGAGCACGATCTCTGCTTCGACAAGACGTGCCAAGGAAACCGCTTCGATAAATGCGCTGAGGTGGTATAATAAAAAACGATTCAAGTAAAGGCTTGGTAGTGGCATGACGTCACGCCACAAAG
The DNA here is from genome assembly GCA_021437245.1 of Aegilops speltoides. Lineage (NCBI taxonomy): Eukaryota > Viridiplantae > Streptophyta > Magnoliopsida > Poales > Poaceae > Aegilops > Aegilops speltoides. The sequence continues at coordinate 588,917,076 of CM038147.1, forward strand.
CACGTCAGCAGATTGAACCTGTGTACATATATTTCTCTCTACGGTGGAATGTGGAATTTATTTTGCAGAGCCGGACACTATCCTGGTGTTCACAATCTTCTATGAATTATTCGGAGGAGGAACCCACCTTGCAATGCCGAACAATATGCGCGCCGGACTCATCGTCATTGAAGCCTGGTTCAGGGGCTACTGAGGGAGTCCTGGACTAGGGGGTGTCCGGACAGCCGGACTATCATCATCAGCCGGACTCCAAGACTATGAAGATACAAGATTGAAGACTTCGTCCCGTGTCCGGATGGGACTTTCCTTGGCATGGAAGGCAAGCTTGGAGATACGGATATGTAGATTTCCTACCATTGTAACTGACTCTGTGTAACCCTAGCCCTCTCCGGTGTCTATATAAACCGGAGGGTTTTAGTCCGTAGGACAACACAACCATTACAACAATCATACCATAGGCTAGCTTCTAGGGTTTAGCCTCCTTGATCTCGTGGTAGATCCACTCTTGTACTACCCATATCATCAATATCAATCAAGAAGGAGTAGGGTTTTACCTCCATTGAGAGGGCCCGAACCTGGGTAAAACATCGTGTCCCTTGTCTCCTATTACCATCCGCCTAGACGCACAGTTCGGGACCCCCTACCCGAGATCCGCCGGTTTTTACACCGACACTAACCCTAAATACTCCTCCCCGTCCCCTCTCTCTCTCTCCATCCGCATCCCCCTCCCTCATCTCCCGCACGCCGCCACCCACCACCTCTTCGTGTTCTTCCTCCCACAGCTCGCCGTCGGCCCTCCCCTCCCTTCCCCTTACCTCGCAGCTCTGGCAACTACTAGATCCGCCGCATCCCCCACCCATCCATCCCTCTCGCAATACATCAACTAGTAGAAAACCACCCATTAGACCCGGTTCGTAAGGGCCTTTAGTCCCGGTTCATGAACCGGGACTAATGGGTCGTTACTAATGCCTCCACCCATTAGTCTCGGTTCAAACACGAACCGGGACCAATGTGCCTCCAGGTGGCCCTGTGCGCCGAGCCCAGTCAGGGTGCCTTTGGTCCCGGTTGGTGTCTCCAACCGGGACCAAAAGGCATCCACGTGTCTGCATTCCAGTGGCTGGGGTATTTGTTATTTTTTGAAAGGAGGGGTTGGTTGTTTTGGGGGTTAATTTAGGTGTTTCAGTATATTGTGTTAGCTAGCTAATTAATAGAGAAGTGTCCTCTCTTATGTCCGTGCTTGGTCGATGCTCGTAGTATATATACATAAGTGATCGAGAGAACCATTGAGTCTGAAGTTAGTCATGCATCTTGAGAGAAGTGATCGATCGACCTCTCCTTCTCCGAGAGATTGGTCGAACAACAAGTTTTCTTGTCTACATACATGTACAATCTATATAAGATCTCTTAATTACAAACCACTAGCATTTGAAATGAAGTTCCACATGGTATTCTCGGCTTTCTTGATGGCGTGTTCAAGAAAGAATCCGCCAACTCCTCTTGAATTGCTTTCATGCGATCTGGTGGTAGGAGTTCATCCGCATCTGCCACGTCTAATTAATTTGAAGAAGGGGGTTAATTAATACATATATATGAATGAAACTCAACAGAAATGATGGTGTAATAAAATGAAATTGTGAATATTATTGCTTACGCACTTCATATTGTCTTCAAGAGTAGCGCCGCTTGTTTTTCAAAGTCGCGTTGTGGATGAACTCGCACACGTAGTATCCACAGAAATCATTCCCTTCCTCCTGCCACAAGCACTTTACGAGAAATAGAGGTCAATCAAACTGATAATGAAGCATTATATAAATGACATTGATGAAAGTATAGCTATAGAATCAACGGGAGATGCGCGCCAGTAGTACTTACTTTCGGGTATACATATTGCAGCTCCTTCGGCAGTCCCAGAGCTTGTGCGGTGAACTACTTCCAAAACCCTGCAAGACAAAGAAAATAATTATTACTACTTGAGATAGCAGGAAATGAACAAAAAGTTGCCTATATCGTGCGATAATGATCGATTGAACTTACTTGCTGAGCATTTCAGTCATGTCCGCATAGGTGCTGGGATCTTTCCGTCTGGAGTCTAAGACGGTTACTAGTCCACGCTCAAGCTTAATCTCCAGAAGAATATAGTGGTACCTGCACACGCATGCATAACACATCAGTTACATTAACCTCGCTCGAGTAATAAGGGAAACCGAATATGCACACGACAGTAACACTCACGGGCCGTTGTAAGGAAAGAGTATGGTATCTTTGTTTTGATTTTTGATTAATGATTGTAGCAAGTTGTCCTCGGCCTCTTCGACGTTCTTTTCAACCAGAAATACATATATGATATTTGTGTTAATGAACCCAATATCATAGATTTCATTTTTTTTGCACTCGACGATCTTCAATCTGCATAATATATTGAGGATAATTAATTATAAATACATGCAATGAAAGAGCCGAGCTATATATACAGACTAATGACAGAAATAGTACTTACAGGGAGTAGCAAAAGACCATTAATTTATCGAGGGCCTTTTGATTGAAGAACTCGAAGAACTTCTCAAATGGAATAGCCAACACATCATTTGAAACGAGGTCGTGCTCCTCTTGAATTTTCAGATACAAAGTGTTTGTCCCCTCAGACTCTCTGCAGGTTTTCATGTACCAACTATGGAATCTTCGCATCATTGTTGTCAGAGACTTTTCATCTTTGACGAGAGGCTTCCCGTACTCGTATCTGAATAAGTCCACCTCCATGAAATCAGGAAGTACATCGTCAGGCAGGTAATCTTCAAGATTGCCATATCCGGCCATCGTCCCCGGAGGATTAGACACATTGAGCGGGGGGCACGATTGCTGTGCTTGTTCGCCGAGCTGGGAATTTTTTTTCCCCTTTGCTCGTTGTTCTTTTGACCTCTTATCACTGACAGTAGTTCCCGACCGCTTGGCTTGGAGATATGTCTGTTCAGTAATGCGCTCATAGTTGGTTCTCGGCGGAGACTTTGGTGGTTTCCTCAGGGCATCGAGAGTGCGCTTTGCTTTCACCGGATCTACATTGTCCTTCGGAGGTGGATGTATCTTTGCTTTCACCCCTTCAAAGAACTCCTTCACTTGGGCCTGCACGATCGTATTGTTTTCCTCCTTGGTCCTCTCGTACGGTAACTTCTCTACAGGCTTTAGAGGTGGACCGTATCTGTATTGCCTCTCTCTTCTTGTGCTGCTAGACGCCGGAGCAGACGGAGCGGCTGTGACATCTGTCTTCTTTCGTGCTTGCTTACGAGGCGGAGGAGAAGGACTACGACACGTCGGAGCAGCCGGGGCGGCGGCGGGTCTCTTCCGCCCTTGCTGGCGAGGCGGAGAAGGAGGAGGCGGAGTGCCGCCACACGCCGGAGAAATAGGCGGAGTGCCGCCACGCGTGCCCTGATCGTCACTCGCCGGAGGAGGCGGTGGAGGAGGCGGAGTGCCGCCACGCGTGCCCTGATCGTCACTCACGGGAGGAGGAGTCAGTGGAGGCGGAGTGCCTGACTCGCCGGAGGAGGAGGAGGAGGCGGAGGCGTCGATTCGGAAGGTCGATGAGCTCCTTCCGCCATAGGCATGGAGTCTTGAGCGAGAACCCAGCCTAGTCTCCCCTTCACCGGTAGGGTGCTCAAGCCGAGGTCCTCAAATCCCTCCGTTATTTCATCCACCATCACCTTAGCAAATCATACGGAATCGGTGGCGGTGATAAGTTGTGCCGGGTCCACTATGGTAAACTTGGCCAACAGCCGCCTTGACCTTCAAATTCATGCATCGCGCCATAATGTGGCAATTTTGAGACTCCGTGATACCATCCACGGGATAGCTGGAAGGAGCCGTCAAGACATGCTCCGGCTGAAGCAGCTCGGTGGAAGCGATGCTGCTTCTCCGTTGAGATGGCGGGGTAGCTTCGGGGGAAGCTTCGGCATGTCGTTTGTTGCGATCTGCTGCTTCTCGTTCCTCTTCTCGATCCTCTAGCCCCATTACCCTTCCAAGCAGCGCCTGCATTTGGTCCTACTCCAGTTTCTTCCTCCTCTCGTGGGTTTTGTAACCCCCTGCATCCGGAAAACCAACCTTCCACGGAAGGGAGCCTGGCGTGCCTCGCGTCCGTCCAGGGTGCTCGGGAATCCCAAGGGCCATTGTGAGCTCGTCCTTCTCCCTGTTTGGAAGGAACGTCCCTCGCTGCGCTGCATCGATATAGTGTCGAAGGTTTTTGGTGGTGTTTGCAGTTGCTCGTCCGTCCCTTGACCGCCTATTCATTAGGTCCAAGGTTCCGCCAGCCCGAAGAACCAAGTCCGCAGCGGTCCGCGGCGCATTGTCTCTGGTTTGATCCCTTTTCAAGCGAGATCATGCTCAGCCTTGGACCACTTAGGCGGGCTTTGAGGTAGCCACGACCCCGTGCGATGGTGAAGCTTCTTCTTCGCAGCATTTTTCTTGTTTGTCTCCGACATCTTCTTACTCTTTTCCGATGTCTTGTGGGCCACAAATGCGGTCCAGTGATCTTTGATCTTCTCATATTTGCCGATGAATTCTGGTGTCTCTTTTTTCTTGACAAACTGGTTCAGCTCTTTCCTCCACCTCCTCATTAGGCCTGCCATCATTTTAAGAGCATAAGACTTGATTAATTGCTCTTTAACTGGCTTCTCCGGATCCTCCTCTGGCGGTAGGGTGAAATTTGCCTTCAGCTCATTCAAAAGATCTTCTTTCTGCATATCATTGACATAAGACACCTCAGCGTCTTCATCCTTAGCAGGCTTATACCATTCTTTGGATCTTGATCGGGATCATGTCCCTAACAAGAACCCCTTGACCGCAGAAAATGCCTTCTTTGTCGGATGGGTTCAATCGGTTCACCGTCGGCGCGATTTCTATGATCTCAAACTTTTCATCCGAGCTCAACTTTTCTTGGGCCTTGTCTCCTTACGAAGTTGTGCTTGATCCGGAGGGCTAGGAATTATAAGGAAGAAAGACGAGCGATAATTAATATGTGTACATATACCAAAACAATGGATGCATCAATTAACTTGTCAAGACGGGCTTAACTAATATATATATAACTGGCGGACTCGGTTCGGTGACCGAGCATTCAGCACGGTCTCCTTCGTCTTATACCTCCATTGTGTCACGGAGCCATCATGAACATAGTCCTCCTCTTGTACCGGCATTAATGGGTGAAGCCATCATAATCATAGCCCTCTTCTTCATCCGGTGACCAGCGGTGTCGATGAGAAATGGCCAACATTATCACTTCCATTTGCGATTATTTCCCCCAACATGCTTCGCTTTCTTCGTCTCGGGAGTGCTCCATAGTTTCCGCAAATATTGACAACATGTCAATTATTATTCAAACATGGTACATAGTGGCAAACGTAGAACTAGCTAGCTAATCACAATAAGGAATCATGTTAGTGGCCTCGACACTGCTTCTCTAGGGTTTGGGGTCGCCTCGACACAAAGCTTCAAGGGTTTGGGGTGGCCTCGACGATAACGCTCTTTTAACTTGATAAATTTGGGTGGCCTCGAGAGAGTATAATTTGTCGGGTAGGGGCACAGCGGGAGGGGGTACGTAGGAGACCTGCAACATCGTTTTCTCTCTAGGGTTTGGGTGGTCGAGCGAGAGGGCCGAGGGGGGTGCGGCAGTTGTATCTAGAGTGGGTTATATCGACAACGACGCGACATACATATACATGGGAAAATAATGTTATCGGGGAGGGGGTATCGGTACCACCCCCTCGTGTTGAAGTTTCTTCTTTCTCCTTTCCTTTCTTTCTTCTTCTTCTATTCTTTTTCTTCTTCTCCCTCGAGAAAGGAAAATAATTAAGGAAAAGGAAGAAAAGAGGAAGAAGGAAGAAGGAAGAAGAAGAAGAAGTAAAAGAAAAAAAAAAGAGGAGAAGAAGAAAGGATTAGAGGAGAAGAAGAAAAAACAGAATTTCTTCTTTCTCCTCTATTCCTTTCTTCTTCTCCTCTTCTTTTTCTTCTTTTTTCCTCTTCTTATTTATTTCTCCTCTTCTTCCTCTCCTCTTTTTCTCCTTTCTTCCTCTTTTTATTTTCCTTTTTCCTCTCATTCTTTTAGTATTGCTTGTTTTTAAAAAAATGTTCAAATAGAAAATTTTGAAAAAAACAAAGGTTTTGCCTAATGCATTGTTCATATGAATATACAAACATTTGCATATTCTACAATAATTAATATCAACAAAAAAATCTATGAACAGAAAAAAACCTAACTTTTCTAAAAATCTATCTTTTGCATATATGAAAACATTAATACACATATGAACAATAAATACATATATCAACAAAAACATAATCTGAACAATTTTTAAACATTACATACACATAGCCACATACATACACATATACACATATGAACAATAAATACATATATCAACAAAAACATAATCTGAACAATTTTTAAACATTACATACACATAAACAAAAAACTAAACTAATAAAAATGAAAAAAAACAAAGCCGCATATATATATAGCCACATATACATACACACATATATATATATATATATATACATTGAACAAAAAATAAAACTAATAAAAATGAAAGAAAAAATAGAGCGGTGCTTGGCTTGGCGGCTCACAATGCGGTGGTGTGGCGGGCGGCGGCGACGGGCAGGGGCTCGGGCGCAGGCGCTGGGCGAGGCGGCGGCGACGGCTGAGCTGGCGGCGACGAGGGCGGGCGGGCTCGGGAGGATGGCGCTGGCTCGGGGACGGCGACGACGACGGGCGCGGGGCGACGGCGACGGTGACGGCGGCGACAGGCGGGCGGTGTCGGGGCAACTGGCGGCGTCGATGTGTTGGCGTCGTCGAGAGGCAACTGGTGGCGATGAACTCTACAAAACTGCGAAGTGCTACTTATATACAAGGAGCATTGGTCGGTTGGTGGCACCAACGGGACTAGTCTGCTTTTAGTCGGTTGGTGCCACCAACCGACGAAACCTCTTTTCGGCAGCCCAAAGGGCGGAAGCTGCGACCTTTGGTCGGTTGGTGGCACCAACGGGACTAAAGCCCCTTTAGTCGGTTGGTGCCACCAACCGGGACCAAAGGCCCTGTCTTTGCCGCGCCGGGGCCAAAGTTTAGTCCCACCTCGCTAGTTGAGAGGGGAGCGCAGTGGTTTATAAGCCCCACTGCCGCTCCCCTCTTGAACTCCTCTCTACTGTAGGCTTATGGGCCTACTTGCTACTGCTTTGCCTAATGGGCCTTCTGGGCCTTCTACGGGCCTGAATCCTGGCCCAAATTAGGGATTCCAGTCGTATTCAGGCCGTGGGGGCCCAGTAGGTGGCATTTTTTTTGTTTTTTGTTTTCTTTACTTACTGTTGCTATTTTTATTTTTTCCCATTTTTTTGTTTTGTTTTCTGCATTATTTATTTTCTTTTGTTTTTTGCTTTATTTTTTAATTCTTTTTGCTTTTAGTTTTAGGAAAATTATAAACTTTCTGTTAGTGCCATTACATTTCAAATTTGAAAACACTTTTTTTTTGTTTTCTTTCTTGCTTTATTTATTTTATTTTGTTTCTACTTACAACAAAATACTTATTGTTGTTTTTTGTTTTGTTTTCTGCATTATTTATTTTCTTTTGTTTTTGCTTTATTTTTAATTCTTTTTGCTTCTAGTTTTAGGAAAATTATAAACTTTCTGTTAGTGCCATTACTTTTCAAATTTGAAAACACTTTTTTTTGTTTTCTTTCTTGCTTTATTTATTTTATTTTGTTTCTACTTACAACAAAATACTTATTGTTGCTATTTTTAATTATTACGAGGGCCGAACCATAAGACATCAAAGCATTTCAAATGAACTCTGAAAAAGTTGAAAGTTGGCATGGTATCATAAATTGACCCACACATAGCATGTGCATGTAGAAAACGAACAATGGTATCATACTCGTCAGTTACAAAGTTGGCATGGTATCATCATAATAGTTGCGGGAGAAAGTCTTCACTTTTTCTTCGCTTGTGTCATTTGCTTATTGCGCCGTAACCATGGATAATCTTCATTGTTTATCAGGATGCTGGGGTCATCCTTGACTTTAAAGGGAGGAATTTCATGAAACTTTTCATAATCTTCAGACATGTCTATCTTGTCCTCCACTCCCATGATGTCCCTTTTTCTGAAAAGAACTATGTGGCGCTTTGGCTCATCGTATGATGTATTTGCTTCCTTATCTTTTCTCTTTCTCGGTCTACTGGACATGTCCTTCACATAGATAACCTGTGCCACATCATTGGCTAGGACGAACGGTTCATTAGTGTACCCAAGATTTTTCAGATCCACTGTTGTCATTCCGTACTGTGGGTCAACCTGTACCCCGCCTCCTGACAGATCGACCCATTTGCACTTAAACAAAGGGACCTTAAAATCATGTCCGTATTCAAGTTCCCATATGTCCACTATGTAACCATAATATGTGTCCTTTCCCCTCTCGGTTGTTGCATCAAATTGGACACCGCTGTTTTGGTTGGTGCTCTTTTGATCTTGGTCAATCGTGTAAAACGTATTCCCATTTATCTTGTATCCTTTCCAAATCAATACAGTCAAAGATGGTCCCCTGGATAACAAGTACATCTCATCACAAACAGTGTTGTCACTTCTGATACGTGCTTCCAACCAACTGCTGAAAGTCTTGATGTGTTCACATGTAATCCAGTCGTCGCACTGCTCCGGGTGTTTGAAGCGCAGACTGTTCTTGTGTTCATCGACATACGGGGTCACAGGTAGAGTTCTGTAGAACTGTGTAGTGGGCTTGAGACCAAGAATATTCGTCCCTGCATATTATTGAGTCCTTTCCAAGCGTGCCTTTTCCAGTCAGTCTCCCCTCATACCGGGATTTAGGGAGACCTATCTTCTTAAGGCCAGGAATGAAGTCAACACAAAACCCGATGACATCCTCTGTTTGATGGCCCATGGAGATGCTTCCTTCGGCCTAAGCGATTCTGGACATATTTCTTTAGGACTCCCATGAACCTCTCAAAGAGGTACATATTGTGTAGAAATACGGGGCCCAGAATGACAATCTCGTCAACTAGATGAACTAGAACGTGCGTCATGATATTGAAGAAGGATGGTGGGAACACCAGCTCGAAACGGACAAGACATTGCACCACATCGCTCCTTAGCCTTGGTATGATTTCTGGATAGATCACCTTCTGAGATATTGCATTGAGGAATGCACATAGCTTCACAATGGCTAATCGGTCGTTTTCCGGTAGAAGCCCCCTCAATGCAACCAGAAGCAGTTGCGTCATAATCACGTGGCAGTCATGAGACTTTAGGTTCTGAAACTTTTTCTCTGCCATATTTATTATTCCTTTTATATTCGACGAGAAGCCAGTCGGGACCTTCATACTAAGCGGGCATTCAAAGAAGATTTCCTTCTCTTCTTTGGTAAGAGCATAGCTGGCAGGACCTTCATACTGCTTTGGAGGTCAAAAAGACTTTTTCGTGCAAACGTTGCAGGTCCTCCCGTGCCTCAGCTGTATCTTTTGTCTTCCCATACACGCCCAAGAAGCCTAGCAGGTTCACGCAAAGGTTCTTCGTCACGTGCATCACGTCGATCGAAGAGTGGACCTCTAGATCTTTCCAGTAGGGTAGGTCCCAAAATATAGATTTCTTCTTCCACATGGGTGCGTGTCCCTCAGCGTCACTCGGAACAGCTAGTCCGCCGGGACCCTTTCCAAAGATTACGTGTAAATCATTGACCATAGCAAATGCGTGATCACCGCCACGCATGGCGGGCTTCTTCCGGTGATCTGCCTCGCCTTTGAAATGCTTGCCTTTCTTTCGACATTGATGGTTGGTCGGAAGAAATCAACGATGGCCTGTACACATTCTTCCCGCAGCTTGCGGTATATACTATCGGTGTCAAGTAAACAGTGCGTGCATGCGTGGTATCCCTTGTTTATGCGTCACCGAAGGTTCTTGAGAGCGGTCGATCGTTGATGGTCACGAACAGCAGCGCCTTTAGGTTAAATTCCTCCTGTTTGTGCTCATCCCACGTACGTACACCGTTTCCATTCCACAGCTGTAAAAGTTCTTCAACTAATGGCCTTAAGTACACATCAATGTTATTGCTGGGTTGCTTAGGGCCTTGGATGAGAACTGGCATCATAATGAACTTCCACTTCATGCACATCCAAGGAGGAATGTTATTGCTGGATTGCTGCTCTGCTCCCCGAAAGGATTAATGCCATCCGCGCTTAAAGCAAACCATACGTTCCTTGGCTCACTTGCAAACTCATCCCAGTACTTTCTCTCGATTTTTCACCACTGCGACCCGTCAGCGGGTGCTCTCAACTTCCCATCTTTCTTACGGTCCTCACTGTGCCATCGCATCAACTTGGCATGCTCTCCGTTTCTGAACAGACGTTTCAACCGTGGTATTATAGGAGCATACCACATCACCTTCGCAGAACCCTCTTCTGGGGGCTCGCTGTCAACATCACCAGGGTCATCTCGTCGATCTTATACAGTAATGCACCGCATACGGGCATGCGTTAGATCCTTATACGCACATGTAGAGGATGCAGATCATTAGGGCATGCATGTATCTTACGCACCTCCAATCCTAGAGGGCATCGACCTTCTTTGCTGCGTATGTCTTGTCGGGCAATTCGTTATCCTTTGGAAGCTTCTTCTTCAATATTTTAAGTAGCTTCTCAAATCCTTTGTCAGGCACAGCATTCTCTGCCTTCCACTGCAGCAATTCCAGTACGGTACCGAGCTTTGTGTTGCCATCTTCGCAATTGGGGTACAACCCTTTTTTGTGGTCGTCTAGCATGCGATCGAACTTCAGCTTCTCCTTTTGACTTTCGCATTGCATCCTTGCATCGACAATGACCCGACGGAGATCATCATCATCGGGCACATCGTCTGGTTCCTCTTGATCTTCAGCAGCTTCGCCCATTGCAGCATCATCGTGCACATCGTCTGGTTCCTCTTGATCTTCTGGAGCATCACCGTATTCAGGGGGCACATAGTTCTCATCGTACTCTTCTTCTTTGCCGTCTTCCATCATAACCCCTATTTCTTCGTGCCTCGTCCAAACATTATAGTGTGGCATGAAACACTTGTAAAGCAGGTGGGTGTGGGGGATTTTCCGGTCAGAGTAAGACTTCGTATTCCCACATATAGGGCATGGAAAACACATAAAACCATTCTGCTTGTTTGCCTCAACCACTTCGAGAAAATTATGCACACCCTTAATGTACTCGGAGGTGTGTCTTGAACCGTACATCCATTGCCGGTTCATCTGTGTGCATTATATATAATTAAGTGTGTCAAAAATCATTACAGAACATCATGAATTAGATAATTAAGTGACCAAATTAATAGAAGTTCATCATCACATTAAAACCAAAGTATATACATAGTTCTCATCTAACAATATAAAGCTCTGCAGAGCATCTAAATTAATTAAACCATACACTGAAACTATGTAAAACATATCAATGCGAAAACAAATGCGATCATAATTGCAACCAATGTAACAACTGATCCAACGGCATAATGATGCCAAGCCTCGGTATGAATGGCATATTTTCTAATCTTTCTAATCTTCAAGCGCATTGCATCCATCTTGATCTTGTGATCATCGACGACATCCGCAACATGCAACTCCAATATCATCTTCTCCTCCTCAATTTTTCTAATTTTTTCCTTTAACAAATTGTTTTCTTCTTCAACTAAATTTAACCTCTCGACAATAGGGTCGGTTGGAATTTCCGGTTCAACAACCTCCTGGATGAATAAAATCTATGTCACGTTGGTCGGCATAATTGTCATAAACAATAAATGAACCAATAGTTATGAAAAGATAATATATACCACATCCGAATCATAAACAGGACGAGGGCCGACGGGGGCGGATAACAAAACCATCGCACTATATAAGATGCAATAATAAAAGTAAGAAAATTATACAAGTATATATCTATCTAAACATACAAATAAGAATATTTTTCCTTTCAGAAAGAAGATAAGAACAAGAGGCTCACCACGGTGGTGCCGGCAATGAGATCGGCGCGGGTGATCGACGACGTTGAAAGAGGGGCCAGGCGTGACGGACCGCTAAACCTAGACAAATATGGAGGAAAATGGAGCTTGGCGGTCGAGCTTGGAGAGGAGAAACCCTAAGTAGTGTGGCTCAGGCATTCCATCGAACACCTTGTGTGCATAGGAGGTGAGCTAGAGCACCACCAAGCCCTCTCCCCTCGGCCGGAAAAAAACAGAGCGGTGTGCTCTGCTCTTGCTTGAGGGGTATATATAAACACCACCATTGGTCCCGGTTGGTCGCATGAACCGGGACTAAAGGTTTGCCTTCGGTCCCGGTTCAAGCCACCAACCGGGACCAATTGTGGTGCGCCAGGAGTGCGGCCCATTGGTCCCGGTTCGTCCCACCAACCGGGACCAATAGGTCCAACGAACCGGGACCAATGGCCCGTGGCCCGGCCGGCCCGGGGCTCACGAACTGGTCCGATGCCCCATTGGTCCCGGTTCTGGATTGAACCGGGACTAATGGGCTGGACCGGCCTGGATCATTGCCCCCTTTTCTACTAGTGGGACATGTTACGAACGAATCCTTTGATGATCCCATTCATCCTCTCAAACGGCCCCAGGTCTATTATGTCATCCACAATATGGACACACAGATGCACCATCACGTCAAAGAACGCGGGCGGGAAGTACATCTCAAGCTCATTCAGTATCACAACAATCGCTTCCTGTAGCCTTTGGAGCTGCTTCACATTGATCGACATTCGAGAGATGATGTCGAAAAAGTTGCAGAGACCAATAAGCGTGTCACAGACGTGCTTGTCCATTATCCCTCTAAGGCCAACAGGTAGTATCTGCGTCATCATCACATGACAGTCATGAGACTTCATCTCGCTGAACCTTTTCTTGTCCGTGTCTAGATATCTGCTTATCTTGCCACAGTAACCGGAACTAACTTTGACTCCGGTAAGGCACTTAAAGAATTTATTGATCTCAGCCTAACTTAAGGTGAAGCAAGAAGGGGGCAATAATCCTCTTTCTTTATTTTCTTGCCCTTCTTCTCCCGTGCCTCTGTCTCCGTCTCTGTCTCGTCTGACATTTTACGGGGCGGCATGTGCAGATCTTCCCTGATTTTCAAATCTTGCAAGTCTTTTCTTGCCTTCGGCCCATCCTTGGTCTTATCCGGCATGTTCATCAGTGTTGCGAGCAAGCTCTCAAGGACATTCTTACAGATATGCATTTGATCAAGGCAATGAGGTGTATCGAGTTTGTGCCAGTACTCCAAGTCCCAGAACACAGACCTCGTCTTCCATACCTTCAGCAGCGGCTCCGGCGCCTTTCTCATCGTCTTTCCCGGCGCGGGGCACTCCTTCCAGTTTTTCAACAGCTCATCGATTTCGGCACCGCTCCGCTTACGTGGAGGTCCTCGATGCTCAGCGTGACCATTGAATAGATCGCCACGGTTTCTCCACGGGTCGTCCTGTTCAAGCCAACTTCGATGCCCCATGTACATGATTTTCCCAGACCCGCCATCTTTCCTTGATGTTAGCTGCTGAGACGTCTCGTATCATCCATGCACCATGTGCGTCCGCAATATCCATGGCACACCTGGCCTGCCACATATCCGTAACCGAGATAGTCCTACACTGTCGTGATCAGCGCAGCTCTCATGTTGAATACTCACGTTTGTTGGCGTCCCATGTCTTGGCCGGTGTTTTCCATAACGTGTCTAACTCCTCTTGAAGTAGCCCCAGATACAAATTAATATTATTTCCTGGTTGTTTCGGCCCTTGAATAAGCATGCTCATGTGAATGTACTTCGATTTCATGCACAACTGGGGGGGAGGTTGTACATCCATACAAACACGGGCAATGTGCTATGGTTGGTGTTCTGGTTGCCAAACGGATTCATGCCATCGGTACACGCGCCGAGCACGATGTTCCTTGCATCACATTCAAAATACCGATAGAAGCTGTTCAACGCTCTCCACTGGCTTCCATCCTTCACGTGTCTCAGCTTCGGATCTTCTCCATCGTCGGGCTTCTTCCTCTCCGCATGCCAGCGCATTAGCTTAGCTTCCTTGGGATCTACAAAATACCTCTGGAGACGGGGTGTGATCGGTAAGTACCATACAACTTTCTGGGGACATTTCTTCCCAGCCTTCTTGTATCGAGAAGCATTGCACACCGGACAACTTGTTTTTTCCGCGTGCTCCTTCCGATAAATTATGCAATCATTGATGCATGCATGGTATCTAACGTGTGGCAGATCAAGAGGGCACACGATTTTCTTGGCCTCATCAACACTAGTAGGACATAGATTACCCGCGGGAAGAACATCCTTTAGGTACTTGAGATGCTCATCGAGGCTAGTGTCGGTCCATTTGTTTTTAGCCTTCGTCTTCAGGAGTTGGAGCGTGAAACTCAAGCAGGTCACCTCAAGATTGCAACCATCATACAATGGAGTGTTCGAGTCTACCACCAGTTGCTCCAGCTTAGCCTCCTCTCTAGAAGCAGCTCTCTCAGTACTCGTCTCCTTGCGAAGCAATGCTTGAACATGAGGGTCCCGCACAATTGAACTTAGTACCGACGAACTCTGCTGCGTGGAGTCCATGTCATTCTCTCCGCCGCCATGTCCGGCCCCTTCTCCTCCGCCATGTCCGGCCCCTTCTCTGCCGCCATGTCCGACCTATTCCCCGCCGCCATTATCGATCATCTCTTCGTCTTGCCCCATGTCATCATTGCCTGCCCCGTCGGCATCCTAAACATCGTCATCCTCATCTTCAGTTATCCACCGAGTATAGCCATCCATGAAACCAGTCATGAGCAGGTGCGCTTCGACACGACCATCATCATGGGCGTCGAGCCAAACTATTCCTTTGCATTTTTGACACGGACATAAAACCTCTGTCCGGTTATTTTCTTTCATGTCCTGCACCGCCGACCGCAACCACCTGTCCACCATCGTTCTACTGATCATCGTCAACTCTGCACGGTAATAATAAACAGATTGATTATAAAAATGCATGCATGCATCAAAGTCATAAAAAAATTGGCATGACCTTCCCTAAAAATAGGACATATATGGATCTAGAGTTTGCCGAATTACCAAACGAAATAAATCGACATTTCGCAAAACATAGGCAACTCAAAAGCACAATTGGCGTCAACTCATGCCACACACACAATTTCCACAAACATATCACACACACATAAACATATTTCCATTTTGCAAAAGCATGAAATTTTCATCACCTCTATCTCGATCGAGATCGAGCACACGGTGGAGATGATGTTGTAGGGAGATCAAAAGTGCACAAAGCTCTTCTTGACAAAGATAGATCTAGTTAGGGGGCAAATAGGTCACTTAACTAAATCCTACATCTACCTAGCTACCTAATTTGGGAGGAGACAACTTCAACTAGTGGAGGGGGAAGGAAAAAGAGAAAGGAGATGCATTAATGGAGGTGGTGTAGTTAGGTAGGAGTAATGAAGAGAGAGAAAGGTCGATAGAAGAGAGAGAGTAATGGGGGAGAAGTATTGAGGAAGAATAAGAGTGAGAGTGGGAGCATGTGGGGGAGGTAGGGGGAAGGGAAGAGAGGAGGGGGAGGGGGAGGTAGGGGGAAGGGAAAGAGAGGAGGGGGAGGGGAGGGACGGGTGGGGAAAAGGTAGTGGGTTGGTGCGGGTTAGCAGTAGCGCGGGATCTAAAATGCGCTGCTGCTAAGGAATTAGCAGCAACGCACTTTGGGATACGGCGCTACTGCTAACAGGGACAAAAAAAGTGTGGCAATTTGAAATTTAGCAGCAGCGATCTCAGAAAAAGTGCGCTACTACTACATCCGTAGCAGTAGCGCGGTTCGCGCCACCGCGCTACTGCTAAATGGAGTTAGGTGAACACCGCCGGTCGATATTTGTACCAGCACGGTTTACGCCGAGCGCGCTACTGCTAACAACTTATCAGCAGCGGGTTTCCCGCACACGCGCTACTACTAATTAGCAGCAGCGCTCCTTTTTGAGCCGCGCTGCTGCTAAGATTCTGTGTATAGGCTTTTCCCTAGTAGTGTCTTTTTTCTAAGAAGGTCAAAGGGGAGTTGTTTGTGTGCCAACTATATGTTGATGATATTATCTTTGGTTCCCCTAACAAAGCTTTCAATAAGGAATTTGCCGCTCTCATGACCTCAAAGTTCAAGATGTCTATGATGGGAGAGTTGAAGTTCTTTCTTGTGTTCGAAATCAAGCAAAGAAGAGAAGGAACCTACATCAACCAAGCCAAATACACTCAAGACATGCTCAAGAGATTCAAGCTAAGTGATATCAAGCCGGCTTCCACTCCAATGCCCGTCAAATGCCAACTTGACATTGATCCCAATGGTAAAGCGGTGGATCAAAAGGTATATCGCTCCATGATTGGATCCTTGTTTTACCTTTATGCATTTAGACTGGATATCAGGTTGTGTGTGGGAATTTGTGCACAGTTTCAAGCCGCACCTAAGGAAAGCCACTTTGTGGGGGTCAAGCGAATCTTTCGATATTTGGCTCATACCCAAAACTTAGGCTTATGGTACCCAAGAGGAGGCAACTTTGATCTTTTGGGCTATTTGGACTTAGATTGGGCGGGAGACAAAGTGGATAGGAAGTCCACCTCTGAAGTGTGCCAATTTCTTGGTCGCCCTTTGGTGAGTTGGTCTTCTAAGAAGCAAAGTTGTGTATCTCTCTCGTCCACCAAAGCGGAGTATGTGGCTGCCGGTAGTTGTTGTGTTCAACTTCTATGGATGAGGCAAACTTTGAAGGATTACGGTGTCACTTGTGACGAAGTGCCTCTTTGGTGTGACAATGAAAGTTCCATCAAGATCTCTCTCAACCCGGTGCAACACTTCAAGACGAAGCATATTGAGATTGGTATCACTTCATCCGGGATCACATTAGGCGAGGGGTGATCAAGCTCAAGTATCTCAACACTCATGATAACCTTGCAGACATTTTCACGAAGCCCTTGGATGAAGCAAGATTTCGCGAGTTAAGGCATGAGCTAAATATCATTAATTCGAGCAATGTAGCTTGAACCCTTGCACACCCCACCATACTCAATGTGCTATCTTGTTTAGGTGTAGGCATGGACATAGGGGGAGTGTTGTCCTCTCAATGAACGTTCCCTCCCCCCATTATGCATAAATTGATCAAATCATTCACATTAGCCATTTTTTATGGTACTTGTGCTTCAAAGACGAGTCTTGGTCATGGGCCCAAGGATAATACTTCGCGGTGCCATACCAATTGACTCATACGTAGGTGGCTCTGGCCACCGCCCTCTCTTCTTGAGAGTTGTGGTTCGTGTTTTGGGTCTTTGTTGTCTTTTGCCTTCTCTTTGTGACGTTCTTGTGTCGTCGTTTGTGCTTACATCTTGGTGTGTTCGGTGTCTTGAAGGTTGTTTCGCAAAGGCAGTTTCCCTGTCTTTTGTGAAACTTGCATTTTCTTGGGGGTAAGGTACTACCGTGGCAAGCCACGGTACTATCGCAGGAGCGGCTTGCTCTGTGCGTGCATAGTTGCATCCCAGGTGCACGGTACTACCGCTTCCATCACGGCAGTAAATTTTTTTACTACCGCTGGAAGAGTGGTACTACCGCCCAGCGAGCGGTACTTCCGCCCGGGCGGTACTACCGTGATGACCCGCAGTACTACCGCACCGACGCGAGCGGGTGGGGGTTAAGAGCGGGGCAGGGTGAGTTCCAACTCCCCCATACCCATTCATCTCTTTTCCCCACCCCGTCTCTCTCTCTCTCTCTGTCTCTCTCTCTCTCTCTCTCCTACCCAAGAACGGAGCCGGCGGTGTCGTGGTTCTAAGTCTGACAGTAGAGTGGGGGGTAGGTATGGAGAGGCAAGGTCCTAGCTATGGAGAGGTTGTGAACACAAGCGATATACGAGTTCAGGCCCTTCTCGGAGGAAGTAAAAGCCCTACGTCTCGGAGCCCTGGGCGGTCGAGTGGATTATGTGTGTAAGTATTACAAGAGTGCGAACCCCTCTGCCTGTGGAGGGGGGTGGCTTATATAGAGTGCGCCAAGACCCCAGTCAGCCCACATAATGGAGAGGTTAAAGTACATTAAGCCTGGGGCGTTACTGGTAACGCCCCTCATAAAGTGCCTTAACTATCATTAAGTCTATTCAATTACAGACCGTTGTGTTGCGGAGTGCCTTCTGACCTTCTGGTGGTCGAGTGTATCCTCATGGTCGAGTGAGTCTTCCATGGTCGAGTCCTTCTAGTCAGTCGAGTTGGTTCCTCGTTGGTCGACTGGAAGGTGATCTCTTCTAAGAGTGCCCTTGGGTAGGACGTTTAGGTCAGGCCTATGACCCTACCCTAGGTACATGAATCCATCATTAGCCCCCGAATGGATTGAGGCTTGAGTGAGGAAGGAGTTGATGCTGTTTCCGATTGTCTTTTGCATACTGGCTATGCGTTGTTCTGGATCAAGATCTTCTTTGTTGATAACGAGCAACTTTTCTTCAGTCGACTCGATCCATTCTTGTTCTTTCGTCGAGTGATCTTTTATACTTCGCTGTTCCCGAGCGACGGATCGCAGGAAATCTCGCACTTGACAGACCGATCTGCCGCTCGCGGATTCCGCGGGATACGAAATTTGGGGAAGCGCGTGAAGCGGAACGGACCGCGGCGCTCGGACGGGACAGGACATGGACGCCTCGATCTCCGCGCCGCTTTTTCTGCCACGTATCGTGCAATGCAACTGTTTCGGGATATGATTGGACTGCTCGGGTCCACCTGTCATCCACTCGGAAGGGATGTTATAAATGCGACTTCTGAGGGTTTCTGCACAGTACTCCGTTCTTCTTCCTCTGCTCTCTTCGTCTCCGCCCAACGCAACTGCTGTCGCCCCCGCAACTCTCTCTCTCGCGCACTTCGCCGGCGGCCATGGGCAAGGAGAAGACGGCGGTGCTGGAGCGCGCGAAGAAGGCGTCGGCGTCGGAGAAGGCATCGGCGGCCGAGAAGGCGAAGGGGAGATCCACCAGCCGCAGCGGGTCTTCGTCGAGATCCCGCTTGCCGAAGGGCTGGGTCCAGGGAGATTGGATCCAGTCGACCATCAGGGAGAAGGATCTCCTCGACATGGCCGACGACGGGCTAATCCCCCATGGCGCCGCAAGACTTCTTGGTAAGGAGTGGCAACCTCAGCCGGAGGAGGGCGAGTGTGTGCTCCTGGCCACTCATGTCGATCGAGGATTTTCCCCGCCACCGAGCGTTTTCTTTCGTGGTTTTTTGAACTTCTTTGGAGCCCAGCTTCACCACTTTACTCCGAACTCCATCGCATACCTTGCTACGTTTGTATCCATGTGTGAGAACTTCCTGGGCTGTCGACCGCACTGGGGCTTGTTCAAGCACATCTTCACATGTCGTTCTCAGACTGTGAAGAAGGCGAGTCCAGGCGATGAGAAAACCCAAGTGGTCCAGATGTGCGGGGGCCTAGGAATCCAAGTGAGGAATAAGAGCACCTTCCCAGCTATGTCTTTTCCCGAGTCGGTCAGGGGCTGGCAGTCGACCTGGTTCTACTGCCAGAATGAGCTGACGCCGGGACAGTCGAGTGGACTTCCTCCATTCACCATGAGTCGAGTGAACAAACCCTCCTCTCTGAAGGTGGTTCCGGAGGAGAGAGCTGATGTGAAGATGTTGATGGATCGCGTGGTGCAGTTGGTTCGGGACGGCGTGACTGGCATGGACCTTCTGGAGGTTTTCCTTCGAAGGCGAATCCAGCCTCTTCAGTTCGAGCCCTTTGCATGTGGTTGTCTTCGCGGAACCGAAGACGAGACTCGAGTCCACCCGGAGGCGGTCAACCACGCCATCGTGGAAAGGTGGATGGCCGCGATCACTGGGAAAAAGGACAGTCCTCGTGGATCCAGGAGGATTTCCCCACTCGACCATCATAGTGTTCCAGAAAAGGTAAATCTTCTCTGCTTTCCATTGTATGTATGTTGAATTTGTTGCTGTATGTTCTACAATCTGGTCGATTGAACTCTGTCTTGACATCTTCCAGGCCCTTACCGAGCTGTACTCAATGCCCAACGGTGCTCAGGCTCCGACTGAGGAGGGAGAAGCCAGCGGGGGTGAGAGCCAGGAAGAGTGGGATTCAGACGCTGCTGAAGATGATGATGACGACGACGACGATGATGAAGACGAAGTAGAGGAGGAGGAGGAGGAGGTTGCACCACCGCGCTCGGAAAGGCGGTCGAAACTCGTTCATGACCCTGCGACTGAACGCGGTAAGGGGGTTGTGACTGCCTCGCAGTCGACCAAACGCCCTCGGACCGCTTCTCCGGTGCCGACTGAGAAGGCGCCGAAGCAGTCAAAGGTAGCTCCGTCGAGACCAACCAAGCCCCTGCCGAAGATGAAGGTGTCCATCCCCACCATATCAGGGTAAGCATATTACTTAAGTCTTCCTGTTTTGTACAAGCTTTATCTCTGGTTGATACTTGAATTAATCGACTGATTCTTCGGAACTTCAGTGCTGCAACTTCTGAAACCTCAGGCAAGGCCGAGGATCATGAGATGGAGGATGCGGCAACCTCAAATCCTGGTACTGTATCCTTAATTCTGTTCTTAGTCGACTGACTCATAGTTTCTAACTTTGATTCTTTTCTGAATCTCCAACCAATGACATTATCACCCTTCCTGATGACGATGATGAGGATGAAGAACCACTGAGGTATAGGAGGAGCAGGAAGGCGGCCACTGGCAAAGCAGCCCAAGATGTGACGGCGCCCGAGACTGTTGCCACGGAGGGGGAGAACACCACTCGACCCACCGTGTCTTTCGCGGTGCCGTTGACAAGTGCTTGTCCCGCTTCGTCGAGTGCTGGGCAACCTTCGCTCTTCACCACACACCACGCCCGGAGGACCAAGCTAAGCGCTTCTAAGGAGGCGTCACGCCAAGCAGGATCATGATGGAGCGGTGAAGATCATCCGGGATGCAAGCCAAGCAGCTTACGACGCCAGCTCCGCTCTTCAAAGCAATGTTCAGGTCGATCGACCACCGCTTTGTTCTGTTAGGATATGCTATCAAAATTTCTTTTCTTTCTGAAATCCATAGCAGTCACCCACTGGGTGTGTTGATAAAAACTCCGTGTTAGCGGGGGCATGCTGAGTGCACCCGCTGGGTGTAATCCCCAAGGCTAAGGTCGACTGCTGGCAGTCGGCTTTAGGCTTTACAAGTAAAGATTGATCATCATTCGACTAGAGCGAATGGGAGCGAAACCAGTGGGGGCACGCTGAGTGCACCCAGGTGTAATCCCGAGGCGTGGTCATTGCTGGCGATTGATTACGATCTGAAGAAGCTTTGGTCGATTGGGTCGATTTTTTTTTTGGTCGATGGTCGACTGTTTGAATAGGACCGGTGGGGGCACGCTGAGTGCACCCACGGGTGTAATCCCCGAGACTACGGTCGAATGCTTGCATTCGACTGTGGTCTTAGAAACGTGAATCATCTTTGACATTTTCTCGATTGATTCCTCGTAGAAATCCTGTGATCTTGCGGAGCGCTATACTGAACTGGAGCAGAAACATATTCAGCTCGAGTTGGACTTGAAGCTAGTGCAGGAGAATCTGACGAAGGCGAAGGAGGAGACCAAAGGTATGTTCGGTGAGACTTCGACGACTCCTTTCTCCCCTCATCTGTTTCAAATCTGACTTTGCTGTAATTTACAGGCAAGGTGAAGGAGGCCCAGAGGAAGAAGGATCTTGAGCTGTCTGAGAAGATCAAGCTTGCTGACGAGAAGTTAGCCTCAGTCACCAAGCTCGAACAGGACAACACCAATCTGAAGGCTGCTCTGGCCATTGCCACCAAGGATGTTGACCGACTGAAAGATGACAAGACCACTCTGACCGAGAAGATCAACCAGTTGACTGGGAAGAAGAATGACCTGGAAGGCTTCCTGGGTGGTCTTGCTAAGAAATTGTTCCTTATGCTCGAAGGTAGTCTTTTACACTCGACCAATTCTTCCAACTGTGATGCTTCCATTCGACCATTGTCTTGACTCGGGGTTTTGTCTTTGCAGAATTCTGTCGCAACTTTGAAGAAGAAACCAGCCAGTTGGAGCTGAACCTTGACCCTGTCAATTCCCCGGTGAATGATGAAGTTGCCATGAATGTCTTCCGTCTGGAGTCCCGTATTGCAGCTGTCGTGGACTACCTCGCAAGGCTGAAGGTTGCTACGTCCCGCATCGACTCGACGCTCTGGCCCGGGGCGACACTCCAAAATGACCTCGAGTCATTGATGGCTCGATTGAACGCCGTCCCTGACCGAGTGCAGGAGTGGAAGAAGTCCTCGGCTCGGTGTGGCGCAGATGTCGCCCTGTGCCTGGTGCGAGTCCACTGCAAGGATGCACGAGAAGATAAGCTGGCGGCTCTCCGAGTGGCCAACACCAAGAAACACGACTTCAGGTCCTTCATGGAAACTTTCATCGCTGCTGCTACATGGATCGCAGATGGGATCGACCTCGATGAGTTCGTTGCTCCTTCCAGCCCTCCATAGGAGGGGTAAAAAACTTCCTTTAAGTCTGACACTTTAAATTTGCCTCGGTATGCCGAGTGGAATTGTAACCGATAAAACCTTAACAGGCTTAGTGCCTGAGCACTCTCGGTTCCTTTAGGTGTCGACCTAAACTTGGATTGGATGTTTGGAAATGATTGCTTTTGGCTCGAATTGCCCTTTGCAGGTTCACAGCAAGATGCCTACTTGCAATCGACTTATTCCTTAGGCGAGCACTGGGCTGCAGCTAAGCCCCCGAGTGAGAGGTTTGCTCTTCACTCGGTAGGATTTCTTATACCTTAGGCAAGCACTGGGCTGCAGCTAAGCCCCCGAGTGAGAGGTTTGCTCTTCACTCGGTAGGATTTCTTATACCTTAGGCGAGCACTGGGCTGCAGCTAAGCCCCCGAGTGAGAGGTTTGCTCTTCACTCGGTAGGATTTCTTATACCTTAGGCGAGCACTAGGCTGCAGCTAAGCCCCCGAGTGAGAGGTTTGCTCTTCACTCGGTAGGATTTCTTATACCTTAGGCGAGCACTGGGCTGCAGCTAAGCCCCCGAGTGAGAGGTTTGCTCTTCACTCGGTAGGATTTCCGTTGTATTTGTGGCGAAGCTCGGAGGAGAGGGCCGCAGTCGACCTGCACCTTGCCTTCCTTGCAAGCGCACATCATACTTATGGTGTAACTCGGCGGAGAGGGTCGCAGTCGACCTGCACCTCGTCCTCCTTGCGAGCGTACTTTGTACATAGGCGAGTACTTGGACTGCAGCTAAGCCTCCGAGTGGAAGTCTGGCTTACCACTCGGTAGGATTTTTAATTACTTAGGCGAGCACCGGGCTGCAGCTAAGCCCCCGAGTGGAAGTCTGGCTTACCATTCGGTAGGATTTTTTCAAACATAGGCGAGTACTGGACTGCAGCTAAGCCCCCGAGTGGAAGTCGGCTTACCACTCGATGGGATTTTTAATAACTTAGGCGAGCACGGGCTGCAGCTAAGCCCCCGAGTGGAAGTCTGGCTTACCACTCGGTAGGATTTTTTCAAACTTAGGCGAGTACTGGACTGCAGCTAAGCCCCCGAGTGGAAGTCTGGCTTACCACTCGGTAGGATTTTTAATAACTTAGGCGAGCACTGGGCTGCAGCTAAGCCCCCGAGTGGAAGTCTGGCTTACCACTCGGTAGGATTTTTATAACTTAGGCGAAACGGATTCGCGGCTAAGCCACCCACTGGGGGAAACTTTAACTGGACAAAAATAAAAAGTGACAAAAATTATGAAGGAATTATGACACTATTATTTCGAAATCCATGAACTACAGAAGTATTTTATTACAACTCATCCGAGTGAAAAACTTTAAGTGTAAAACAGGCGGAGCAGATCCGCATTCAAGCTTGGGGCTCTTCGATATTGTGTTCGACGTTGTAGAGGCGATATGCCCGTTGTGGAGAACCTTGGTGACGATGAAGGTCCTTCCCAAGAAGGAGCGAGTTTATGCTGTTTCACGATCTACTCGAGAACTAGATCTCCTTCTGGAAAGCCCGACTCCTCACGTTTACGGCGTAAAAGCGGCGCAAGTCTTGCTGGTAGATGGTCGGCGGATCGAGCCATCTCCCTTTCCTCCTCTAGAAGGTCATTGCGTCTGACGCGCTTGCTCAGCTTCGCTTGTTAAAGTTCAATTCGGGAGCGTTGTGAAGAAGATCACTCGGCAGGACTGCTTCAGCTCCATAGACCAAGAAGAATGGAGTTCTTCGATCGACCGATTAGGCGTGGTCCGCAATCCCCAAAGCATCGAAGGGAGTTAAATCGACCCATGCTCCAGCCGCATGATTGAGATCTCGCATCGATCGGGGCTTCAAACCCTTGAGGATTAAGCCATTGGCCCGTTCGCTGTCCATTCATTGTGGATGGGCGATCAAGCGTAGTCAACTCGCGTGCCTTGAGCGTTGCGAAATCCTTGAATTCTTACGAGTCAAAATTGACCCATTATCGTGATAATGCTGTGCGGGACTCCATATCGAACGTCGGCTCTCTGATGAAGGAAACAGCAGTACCGGCGTCAAGATTCTTGATGGGTTTAGCTTCAATCTACTTGGTGAACTTGTCGACTGCTACCAGTACATGCGTGAAACCACTACGACCCGTTCTCAAGGGACCGACCATGTCCAACCCCCATACTGCGAACGGCCAGACGAGCGGAATGGTCTTCAGAGCCGCCGCAGGCTTGTGTGACATATTGGAGTAGAATTGACATCCTTCGCAGTTGTCCACTATTTCCTTTGCCATCTCAATCTCCCTCGGCCAGTAAAATCCAGCTCGGTATGCTTTGGCTACAATGGTCCGAGAGGACGCATGGTGACCACAAGTCCCCGAGTGGATGTCATTGAGTATGACTCGACCTTCTTCTGGCGTTATGCATTTCTGACCAACTCCAGCCGGGCTTTCTCTATACAGCTGTCCTTTGATAACGGTAAAGGCTTTGGATCGACGGCAGATCTGTGGAGCCTCTTCCTCATCTTCTGGGAGCTCTTTTCTCAGAATATATGCGATGTATGGAATTGTCCAGTCGGGAGTGATCACTAAAACTTCCATGACCAAGTCGACCACTGCTGGGACCTCAACCTCAGTCGGGTCTGTGGCACTCTTGGGCTGTGGAGCTTCCTCTGTGAAGGGATCTTCTTTAACCGACGGAGTGTGTATATGCTCCAAAAACACACCACTCGGAATGGCTTCTCTTTTGGAACCTATCTTCGCCAGATCATCTGCTGCTTGATTTTTCAGTCAGGGGATGTGATGGAGCTCCAACCCCTCGAACTTCTTTTCCAGCTTCCTCACTGCATTGCAGTATCCAGTCATGGCTGGGCTTCTCACGTCCCACTCCTTCATCACCTGGTTGACCACTAAATCTGAGTCGCCATACACCATCAGGCGACGGACGCCGAGTGAGATGGCCATGCGCAATCCATATAAGAGGGCCTCGTACTCTGCCTCATTGTTGGAGGAATCAAAGTGAATCTGGAGCACATACCTAAGCTTGTCTCCTCTGGGGGAAACCAGAACAACCCCACACCGGAACCATTCAGCATTTTAGAGCCATCGAAGAACATGGTCCAATGCTCCGAGTGAACTTCAGTCGGCTGCTGTTGTTCAATCCACTCGGCGAGGAAATCTGCTATTGCCTGGGACTTAATGGCTTTCTTTGCCTCAAATTTGATATCAAGGGGAAGAAGTTCAATCGCCCATTTTGCCACTCGACCGGTTGCGTCTCTGTTGTGCGTAATCTACGATAAAGGGCGTCACGGCAGCGGTGATAGAATGATCGGAGAAATAATGAGCAACCTTCTTCGTGGTCATGTATATTCCATACACAAGCTTCGATAATGTGGATATCGCTGCTTGGATGGAGTCAAGACTTGCACAAATAATACACGGGCGTTGAACTTTGAAGGCTTTTCCTTCCTCTTCCCGCCGACCGTAACTTTATCTGATCGACGACCTGTCCTGTGGCTGCGATATAGAGCAACAGAGGCTCTTTGCTGATTGGAGCAGCAAGCACCGGCTGGGTGGAGAGCAGAGCTTTTAGCTCGGCAAACGCTGCATCAGCTTCTGGAGTCCACTCAAACTTGTCGGCCTTCTTCATCAGTCGGTAAAGAGGCAATGCCTTTTCACCGAGTCGTGAGATGAATCGACTTAATGCGGCCAAGCATCCAGTAAGCTTCTGGACGTCGTGCACTCGCACAGGGCGTTTCATTCGGAGAATAGTGCCGATCTTCTCTGGATTAGCATCGATCCCTCGTTCGAAGCGAAAACCGAGTAACTTTCCACCGGGAACTCGAATGTGCACTTTGACGGATTGAGCTTGATATCGCACCTTCCGAGGTTGGCAAATGTTTCGGCGAGGTCCGCAAGCAGGTCGGAACCTTTTCGCGACTTAACGACGATATCATCCATATACGCTTCCACATTCCGACTGATTTGAGTGAGAAGACACTTCTGAATCATTCGCATAAATGTGGCTCCGGCATTCTTGAGGCCGAATGGCATGGTGATATAGCAGAAGCACCCAAATGGAGTGATGAAAGATGTTTTTATTTCGTCGGGTCCATACAGACGTATCTGATGTTACCCGGAATATGCATCTAGAAAAGACAATCTCTCACATCCCGCGGTCGAGTCAACAATTTGATCTATGCGAGGGAGAGGAAAATGATCTTTCGGGCAGGCCCGATTGATGTGCTTGAAATCAATGCACATGCGGAGTGAGTTGTCCTTCTTGGGAACCATGACGACATTAGCGAGCCACTCGGAGTGGTATATTTCTCGGATAAATCCTGCCGCCAACAGTCGAGCCACTTCCTCACCAATAGCTTTTCTCTTCTGGACGGCGGACCGCCAAGATGCTCTTTAACTGGTTTTGCTGACTTGTCGACTGGAGGCGATGCTCAGCCATCCCCCTGAACACCCGCATGTCACCTGGCTTCCATGCGAAATGTCCCGATTCTCACGGAGGAACTGGATGGCGCTTCTTCCTATTTCGGTCGAGTGTCGTGGAGATGTGGGTCGGGCTGCATTGGGGTCGGTCGGGGAATATGAACTGGGCCGTCTCTCCAGACGGACTGAAATGCAGATTCTGTGGCCGGCTTCTTGGATCGCAACAAATCACTCGGATCTGCATTTTGCTTGTATTCTTCGAATTCGACCGCTGTCACTTGGGAGTCGGCAATCTTTGAGCCCTTCTGAAAGCACTCTTCCGCTTTTTTCCGATCGCGGTGACGGTGATCACCCCTTGGGGCCTGGCATTTTCAGTTTGAGGTACACGTAACATGGTCGAGCCATGAATCGATGCGTAGGCTGGCCTCCCAAAATGGCGTGGTATGCACTCTGAAAATCCACAACCTCAAAGGTCAATTTTTCCTTGCGAAAATGCTTGGAATCACCAAAACCACGCCCGAGCTATTTGGCCGAGTGAGTTGGCCTTCTTCCCTGGTATGACTCCGTGGAAACTCATGTTGCTGGTGCTCAATCGGGACATCGGAATGCCCATCCCTTTCAATGTGTCTGCATATAACAAGTTCAGCCCACTACCACCATCCATCAGCACTTTCGTCAGTCGAGTGCCTTCGACAATTGGATCGACCACCAAAGCTTGCCGCCCAGGGGTGGCAATATGAGTCGGTTGATCATATTGGTCGAATGTGATGGGTGTTTGGGACCACTTCACATAACTTGGTTTTACTGGGGCAACCATGTTCACCTCACGGTTAATGACTTTCAGTCGACTTTTGCTTTCTACATCTGCGAAGATCATCAGAGTGGAGTTGACATGCGGATATTCTTCCTCACTGTCCTCTTTGTCTCCGGCCTTGTCTGGCTCCTTCTCCTTGTCCTTAGACTGTTTTCCCTGAAACTGCTGGATCAGGAGTCGACACTGGCGAGTGGTGTGCTTTGGGTAAATGATGTTGCCCTCTTCGTCTTTCTTCGTGTGAATATGACATGGCATATCCATCACGTCGTTTCCTTCTTTATCCTTAACTTTCTTAGGATTCCAGGATCCTTTTGGCTTCCCCTTGAACTTCCCCTGAGTCACGGCCAGAGCCTCTCCAGGAGCTGCTGGTTCGGCTTTCCGCTTCTGTTTCCGACTGGAATTTCCCTTCTCCGACTGACTTGGCTTGTACTTGCCGCTTCGGAGTCGGTCTTCTTCCTCGCCGTTGGCGTACTTGGTAGCAATCTCCATCATTCGACTCAAGGTCATGTCGCCGGTTCGACCAAACTTCAGACTCAATTCTCTGTTCTTGACGCCATCTTTAAAGGCGCAAACTGCCTGATGGTCTGACACATTCTCCACAGTATGGTGCAGAGTGATCCACCTCTGAATGTACTCTCGGAGAGTCTCATTGGTCTTCTGCACACAGACTTGCAGCTCTGTCAAGCCAGCCGGTCGCTTGCAAGTTCCTTCAAAAGTTCGAACACTCGGGACAAATCTTCCCAAGTGTATATCTTGCTAGGAGGTAATCGATTCAGCCATGCCTGGCGTAACCTTCCAACATGAGGGGCAAATGCTTCATGGCCACCACATCGTTCCCACCACCAATCTGAACAGCCACTCGGTAATCTTCAAGCCAAGTTTGTGCTTGGGCTCCCCGATGAATTTCTTGACTCTGTTGCCAACCTGAAATTGGGGGGGGATTACTGCGGCTCTGATAGCCCTGCTAAAACACTCCGGACCTGAAACGTGCACTCGACTGCTCGTGGGTGCATCCCTCTCGGGTCCGCCTCGATGGGCTCTGTTCCGGTCGACCAAGCCTTGCACGATAATGGATCGCGCGTCGAAGCCTGGTTCCCTGGGGTCGACTGGAACTCTTCGCCCCGTACTGAATTGACGCCTGTCATCCTGACGCCGAGGAGCGTAAGACCCTTCCCTCGGAGGGGAAACGGGCACTCGACGCCTGTCATCCCGGTCGAGTCGGTCTCCATACTGATCTCGCCGGTTGTCGCGCCCTTCCCGCCGCGGAGGCGATCTGGGACTGTGAGCCGACTGAACAGTATTCGCAGCGACGGATCGACTGTGAATTCTGTTGCGCGATTGCGACACGGCTGAGTTCTGGTCTCCCGCTGCTCGGAGTAAATCTCTGATCTGCATCAAGCCCCTCCCAGCTTCCGACTGAGAAGGCTGGATGGACTCTGCTATACGGGTTGCAGCTGCTAAATTCTGAATTGGCGTGTGGTATACCTGAGTCAGCGGGAAGAGTCGACGCCGACCGCCGAGGACTTCGTTGCAAGGCTTCGTCGAGTGCTCGCTGAAGGTTCTCCAAGCGAGCGCGTTCAGCAACATTGGCCAAACGTGCTTCCTCCAAGGCGTGAGCCTCGGGGGTTTCTCCCGCGATGGGAGTATGTAGGGCATCCATGTTCCTGCGGCGAAGCTCTTCTCTCTGCAGAGAGTCGAGTGTCTCCGGCTGGTATTCTTTGTGCTCTTGCGCGGGATCACCTCCACCCCCTGCTCCGCCTCCATGGGCGAAGCCGGGAGGACTGCGGGGACCGTCGACCATGAGGATTTCCGCCGCTGGATCACTGCTATCGCATTCGGATGCAGTCTCTACGGAGCCAGTCGACAGATCGAACAGGCCGTAGAGGGACTCGTCGGGCTCAATTGCCGCGACCTGGGCGATGGCTGTCTGGCGAGCCACCGCGTGCTTCACCCACCGCTGGAGTCTCGACCGACCAGAGCGCTTGCGCTGGTGGGAGACTGGGTGAGCGACCGATAAAGGAGTCGACCGATACGGGGTCGACGGTTGCCGCAGCAGAACGCCGCGGACACATGCGCGAAAGTGCGTCGCACCGCGGACGGGGAGCGCCTCGATGTCGAGTGGAGCCTCCTGGAGCCATGCAGAGTCGTCGGCGACAAAGGTGAGAGCACCGAGACGGATCTCGCGCCCCTCAACCAAAACTCCAGCAGTCATCATGATGAAAGTACTCGGAAGTACTGCAACTTCTCCACCAATCGCTAGAACACCTGCCCCACGGTGGGCGCCAACTGTCGTGGTTCTAAGTCTGACAGTAGAGTGGGGGTAGGTATGGAGAGGCAAGGTCCTAGCTATGGAGAGGTTGTGAACACAAGCGATATACGAGTTCAGGCCCTTCTCGGAGGAAGTAAAAGCCCTAGGTCTCGGAGCCCTGGGGCGGTCGAGTGGATTATGTGTGTAAGTATTACAAGAGTGCGAACCCCTCTGCCTGTGGAGGGGGGTGGCTTATATAGAGTGCGCCAGGACCCCAGCCAGCCCACATAATGGAGATGTTAAAGTACATTAAGCCTGGGGCGTTACTGGTAACGCCCCTCATAAAGTGCCTTAACTATCATTAAGTCTATTCAATTACAGACCGTTGTGTTGCGGAGTGCCTTCTGACCTTCTGGTGGTCGAGTGTATCCTCATGGTCGAGTGAGTCTTCCATGGTCGAGTCCTTCTAGTCAGTCGAGTGGGTTCCTCGTTGGTCGACTGGAAGGTGATCTCTTCTAAGAGTGCCCTTGGGTAGGACGTTTAGGTCAGGCCTATGACCCTACCCTAGGTACATGAATCCATCAGGCGGTCCTCGCCGGATCTCCGTCTCCGGCCGTTCTCCTCGCATTCAGTCTGGTGGGATCGTTCCCCACCTTGTCCTCTTGCCATGGACCCCGGTATTTCCCCAAGTCCTCCTCTTTTTGTTCCGTTCTTGTGCTTCTAGGTCTTGGGGAGATGCATGTGTAGTTCATGTGATTTTTGGCTAGATCTATGCAAGAGGGAATTGTAGGCGAGTGGTAGTGCAACAAGTATGCTATTTGGTATGTCACAATAGTTTAGTTTGATCAACGGTAGTACCGATCTCGTTTTGTGGCTGTTCCTAATCCAGATCCACGTGTTTACATCTGTGCGGTACTACCGCTCCTCCCGAGCGGTACTACTACATCTTCGCTCCCGATCTGCCTCGCGCGGTACTGCCACTCCCTTGGAGCGGTACAACCGCTCGCGGCGCGGATGTAAAAAATTACTTCCACTCAAGGCGCGGTACTACCGTCCCACCTCGGCACGGTACTACCGCAGCTGGAGTGGATGTAATTTTTTACATCCGTACGCCGGTCTGGTACTACCGTAGGTGTGCAAAATATACTATTTTTTCGTTCCAAATCTCGTTCTTGCTTGTTTCGTTTGGCTTTGGCCCTAGTCTTTGCATTGATCCTTCTTGTTTTTTCGTGCGTGTTCTTGTGTTGTGTGTCTAGGTGGTGGCTTCGGTTCCAATGTTCGTCGTTCGAATCCCAGCCGTGACATGGGCTCGAAGCGCCTTCGCAACGAAGACGAAGCTCCAGAGGGCTCCAATGCCTCCCAACGCAGAACCAAGCAGACTACGACCAAGCACAAGGAGCCCACCATGGGCATGGATATGAGATACCTCTCGCTGAGTTCATTGTTCAAAGGAAGATCATCCCCATGTGAATCCCTGTGCCAGCTTCAGAGGCAATGATCTGTTCTGGACAAAGCAGCAGAACCTTATCTATCTAGATGTGATCAAGGCCAAGCAGAACATCTACATGGACGTGCACTGGATTGACATGCATCACATGAGGCAGGATAAGCACGATGAACATTTTGGTGAGGCTTTGGACCTGGTGGAGCAGTTTGGCATTGAGCACATGCTTACCTTTCACCTGGACTTTGACCCAGACATTGTGGCTCAATTCTTTGCTTCGGTTCACTTCCATTCTAATGAGCCAAGGACCATGACATGGATGACCAATGGTCAACAGTTGACTGGTAAGTGGAAGGACTTCATGGATTTGCTTCAGGTTCGTAATGAGGGGCTCGACACGCCAGTTGGAGTTCGCCCTCATGCCAACTCTAAGTCTGCCAACAAGAACAAGCTCCAGACCCTCCTTGTTGAGAAGACGCTTGCTAATAACAAGAAAGTGTGGGTGCTGAACTCTTTCCTTTACATCATGCATCGGATCTTCCACAACTCCCTCTTCCCGCGTATCGGTGACAAGGACAAGGTGCATGCCTATCTTGTGGATATGATGCTCCTTTGTGAGGAAGCGCGTCAGTCTCAGACACAACCACTTGATGTCTCACATATCATGTGGTGTGAGCTTCAGTTTGCGGTGTTCAACCGTAAGTTCCCCATCTATGGGCCTTACATGTTTCATTTGATCACCAAGACTTGGGAGAAGCTCTATCCCGATGATGAGTTCGTGGCCCCCGGCTGGATTCGACATGAGCCCATCAAGCTCCGCGTCAAGAGCCAATGGGCTAACACCACCACCAGTGTTGAGGCTGAGGCTGCCACGATGGATGTGGATGAGGATGAGATCGAGGAGGAAGCTGATGAGGACAGTTCTGATGGATACCCTCCTCCCTTTTCTGAGCCATCTTGGGCTAAGAAGCTGAAGATGAAGACAAAGAAGCTGTTCTGCATGCAGACAAAGGGGCAGTACACGGCCCATGTTGACTCCAAGAAGAGCCGCCAGCGCGATAAGAAGATATTGCGGACCTTTGGCGAGATTATCACGAGTGGCTCAGATGAGGCCATCACTCCGGAGGCTGCCTGGATAGCCAAGCAGGGGTATCAGTGGGCGGAGTTAGAGGAGGTGCCTATTCCCGCTGCCGAGTCCGACGAGGAGTCATTTTGAGCCTGTGCTACCACCTGTGTCGTAGGTGTCCTGTCTGCCTTTTTGGTGTCTCGATGCCAAAGGGGGGAGAATGTAGGATTTGTGCATCTTGTGTCGTGTGTTTCGCTTTGTCGCTTTGCTTTCGGTCTGTTGAACCTCGTTTGCTTTGGTTTGGTTTGTGTTCGTAAGACTAAGTTATCTATCATATGGTGTAAGACATATGCACTCTATCGTATCTTATTGTCATTGTTACTTAGTCATATCCATCATCTTGCCTACTTGCTTAATGTTAGTTATATTACTGCAAGATATGCCTTGTCTATAAAATATAGGGAGAGTTTTTATCCTAGCATGTGCGCCATGCAGTCCAAAGCACATCTCTAGAGTGCACACAGCTAGAGGGAGCCCGTCAATATTTTATAGATTGTGGGTTTGCTGTCGCCTCATTTTATATCCCTATGTGCTAATCCCGTATTGTCATCAAACCACCAAAAAGGGGAAGATTCTAAGGGCATATTTATCCCTTAGTAGTATTGGTGATTGATGACAATGCTTTTGCGGACTAATCGTGTGCTTCAGCAATTCAGATATATCATGTCTAAACAAAAGACGATTTGGTGCCCCTCGAAGGCTATTGAAGACGATGTTTCTCTACATTTCTTTTCGGTGGTTTTGAGTCGTAGGAAAGCCTTACTATAAAGAGGGGTCCGCATTGGAAAGGTTTGGGTGGAATCTCACGTACACATTTGTTCCTTATTGCACCACCTTTCCTTTGGCGCTTTGGAGCATCCTCCGTCTTTCCATGTCTAGGCAAAATGAAGGACTCCTAATGTTGTTGTTCTGAGGCTGGCGGTAGTACTGCTCCCCAGAGCGGTACTATTGCATGCCCTTGTGGTAGTACCGGCATCCTACGCGGTAGTACCGCAAGTTCTCAAGGTAGTACCGCTCCAAGGGAGCGGTAGTACCGCAGGTTTTAGGTCAGGTGCTGCTGCCCGAGCGGTAGTAGGCGCAGATATAATTTTTTTACATCCGCGCCCAACGCGGTAGTACCGCGCCCTCGGTGCGGTAGCACCGTAAGCCCTGGCCAGGCACAGCGGCATGAATAGAAGTAGGGGCGGATGTAATTTTTTACATCCGCGCCCAACACGGTAGTACCGCACTGGGCTTGCGGTAGTACCGTGTCGGATTTTTGCATAGACCTAAACTCAGCGGAAGTAGTCACGGATGTAATTTTTTATGTCCGTTCCTTCTCTGGCTTGACTATCCCTGCCTTGTGGTAGTACCTCAAGGAGGCGCGGTAGTACCGCGCCAGCTGTTCTACCGCTCTATATCTTAGCACAACAGGTCTAGGTCTGGCCCCTGCCGAGCCAGCGGTAGTACCGCGGTCCCCGGCGGTACTACCGCAGGCCCGTGCAATAGTAGCACTCGTATGTTGCGGTAGTATGGCGCGTCGCAGGCTGAGTTGGTTGATAACGGTTGGATTTGTTCTTCCAGTATAAAAGGGTGTCTTCTTCTCCGAGTTGACTACCTCTTCCATCCCTAAGCTCCATTGACGCTCTAAGCTCCATTTTCGCCCGATCTCTCTCCCTGGCCAATCAAACTTGTTGATCCTTTAGGGATTGCATGAGAAGGCCTCGATCTACACTTCCACCAAGAGAAATTTGATTCCCCCCACTAATCCCTTGCAGATCTTGTTACTCTTGGGTGTTTGAGCATCCTAGACAGTTGAGGTCACCGCGCAGCCATAGTCCATTGTGGTGAAGCTTCGTGGAGCCGTTGGGAGCCTCCAATTAAGTTGTGGAGATTGCCCCAACCTTGTTTGTAACGGTTCGGTCGCCGCCTCCAAGGGCACCAATAGTAGAATCACAGCATCTTGCATTGTGTGAGGGCCTAAGGAGAATACGGTGGCCCTAGTGGCTACTTGGGGAGCATTGTGCCTCCACACCGCTCCAACGGAGATGTACTTCCCTTCAAAGGGAAGGAACTTCGGTAACACATCCTCGTCTCCATCAGTTCCACTCTTGGTTATCTCTTACCTTTACGTGTGCAAGATATATTGTGTTCTATCCTTCATTTGCTTGTGTGTTTATTGTTGTTGCATCATATAGGTTGCTCACCTAGTTGCATATCTAGACAACCTACTTTGATGCAAAGTTTAATTTGATAAAGAAAAGCTAAAAATTGTTAGTTGCCTATTCACACCCCCCTCTAGTTAACAATATCGATCCTCTCAGCAGGGGAGCTACAACGCGAGCTATTGATCTACAACATTTTTTGCAAATACTATGAGGACTAAGTTCATGATAAATTAAGTTCAATCAATCAAATTAGTTAAGAACTCCGACTTAGATAGACATCCCTCAAGTCATCTAAGTGATACGTGATCCAAATAAACTAAACCATGTCCGATCATCACGTGAGATGGAGTAGTCATCAGTAGTGAACATCTCTATGTTGATCATATCTACTTTTTGATTCACGTTCGACCTTTCAATCTCCAGTGATTGTACATGCTAGGCTCGTCAAGTTTAACCCGAGTATTACCCTG